>CM055128.1:6841934-7062206 GCA_029206835.1 Rana muscosa
CGGCGTTCTCCGTGTAGGACGGTGGGGGGGACGGCGTTCTCCGTGTAGGACGGTGGGGGGGACGGCGTTCTCCGTGTAGGACGGTGGGGGGGGCGGCGTTCTCCGTGTAGGACGGTGGGGGGGGGGCGGCGTTCTCCGTGTAGGACGGTGGGGGGGACGGCGTTCTCCGTGTAGGACGGTGGGGGGGACGGCGTTCTCCGTGTAGGACGGTGGGGGGGGGGCGTTCTCCGTGTAGGACGGTGGGGGGGGGGGCGTTCTCCGTGTAGGACGGTGGGGGACAGCGTTCTCCGTGGATGACGGTGGGGGATGGTGTTCTCCATGGATGACGGTGGGGGATGGCGTTCTCCATGGATGACGGTGGGGGGGATGGCGTTCTCCATGGATGACGGTGGGGGGGATGGCGTTCTCCATGGATGACGGTGGGGGGGATGGCGTTCTCCATGGATGACGGTGGGGGGGATGGCGTTCTCCATGGATGACGGTGGGGGGGATGGCGTTCTCCATGGATGACGGTGGGGGGGATGGCGTTCTCCATGGATGACGGTGGGGGGGATGGCGTTCTCCATGGATGACGGTGGGGGGGATGGCGTTCTCCATGGATGACGGTGGGGGGGATGGCGTTCTCCATGGATGACGGTGGGGGGGATGGCGTTCTCCATGGATGACGGTGGGGGGGATGGCGTTCTCCATGGATGACGGTGGGGGGGATGGCGTTCTCCATGGATGACGGTGGGGGGGATGGCGTTCTCCATGGATGACGGTGGGGGGGATGGCGTTCTCCATGGATGACGGTGGGGGGGATGGTGTTCTCAATGGATGACGGTGGGGGGGGATGGCGTTCTCCATGGATGACGGTGGGGGGGATGGCGTTCTCCATGGATGACGGTGGGGGGGATGGCGTTCTCCATGGATGACGGTGGGGGGGATGGCGTTCTCCATGGATGACGGTGGGGGGGATGGCGTTCTCCATGGATGACGGTGGGGGGATGGCGTTCTCCATGGATGACGGTGGGGGATGGCGTTCTCCATGGATGACGGTGGGGGATGGCGTTCTCCATGGATGACGGTGGGGGATGGCGTTCTCCATGGATGACGGTGGGGGATGGCGTTCTCCATGGATGACGGTGGGGGATGGCGTTCTCCATGGATGACGGTGGGGGATGGCGTTCTCCATGGATGACGGTGGGGGGGATGGCGTTCTCCATGGATGACGGTGGGGGATGGTGCTCTCCATGGATGACGGTGGGGGATGGCATTCTCCATGTATGGGGATGGTGTTCTTCATGTATGACGGTGGGGGGATGGTGTTTTCCATGTATGACGGTGGGGGATGGTGTTCTTGGGGTCATAGGCTCCTCCTCCTCCAAACACGGTGAGTTGAGTTGATGCCATAGAGCTGGATTTTGGTCTCCTCTGACCACAACACTTTCCCCCCAGTTCTCTTCTGAATCATTCAGATGTTCATTAGTTATCTTCAGACGGGCTGTACATGTGATTTCCTGAGCAGGGGGACCTTGCGCGTTCTGCAGGATTTCAGCCAATCACAGTGTAGTGTGTTACCGATTGTTTTTCTTGGTGACGATGGTCCCGGCTGAGATCATTGACAAGATTCTCCCGTGTAGTTCTGGGCGGATTCCGCACCGTTCTCATGATGATTGAACCTCCGGGAGATCTTGTATGGAGCCCCAGACTGAGGAGAGTGACAGTTATTTTGTGTTTCCCCCATTTGTGAATAAATCCCCCCAACTGTTGTCTCCTTCTCACCAAGCTGCTTGGCGATGGTCTTGTAGCCCCTTCCAGCCTTGTGTAGATCTCCAATCTTCTCCCCGACATCCTTGGACAGATCTTTGGTCTCCCCCCATGGTGGAGAGATTGGAATCTGATTGGTTGCTTCTGTGGACAGGTGTCTTTTATACAGGTAACAAGCTGAGATTAGGAGCACTCCCTCTCAGCTCGTTACCTGTATAGAAGACACCTGGGAGCCAGAAATCTTACTGATTGATCGGGAGTCACATACTTATTTCACTCATCAAAATGCAAATCAATTTATAACGTTTTTGAAATGCGTTTTTCTGGATAATTTTGTTGTTTTTCTGTCTCTCACTGTTATAATAAACCGACCAATAAAATTATAGACTGATCGTTTCTTTGTCAGTGGGGCAAACGTACAAAATCAGCAGGGGAGCAAATACTTTTTTCCCTCACTGTATATGCACTATATTACCAAAAGTATTGGGACGCCTGCCTTTACACGCACATGAACTTTAATGACATCCCAGTCTTAGTCCGGAGGGTTCAATATTGAGTTCCTCCCTTTGCAGCTATAACAGCTTCACCTCTTCTGGGAAGGCCGTCCACAAGGTTTAGGAGGGTGTCTATGGGAATGTTTGACCATTCTTCTAGAAGCGCATTTGTGAGGTCAGGCACTGATGTTGGATGAGAAGGCCTGGCTCGCAGTCTCCGCTCTAATTTATCCCAAATGTGTTCTATCGGGATTTGAGGTCAGGACTACAAGGTTTTTTTTTTTTTTTTTTGTAATATTCCCGGGGATTCAGATTTTCTCATTTAGAAAACCTCCTGCTCCATCAGATAGCGAGACCCCTCTTCATCGCACTCCTCTGTATGGCGATCGTGTCATAGACAACCACTTCAGAAGCCAATTTCCCGACTTATCTCCCTCGTGTAAAAAAATAAAAATGACGGGAACGCGAAAGCGCAGATGTTCAGCGGCTCGCTCCGGAATACTGAACACTGTTTACAGAAAGGGAAAGCTATAAGTCCACATCCCATAAACACCGCCGGCCAGCTGTAAACTGTCTGGCGGGCCAACGCTGAAATCTCTTCCTGTGACAATGAACAGACCTCGGGAAATAACACAAACCAGGGGACGGCGTTACCGACAGATCCGTATATTAGCGAGGCAATTACACCGACGGCGCAAGATCAGTCTGCTTACACTATAAGCCTAATAATGATAAAAGTGTATAATAATAACACAAATAATACAATAATAATAATAATAAAGCTGATAATACTAAAACCACAACTAGTAATAAAGCATATAATAATAATAATAATAATAATAATAATAAATATAATGATGATAATAATACTAAAGTGAATCAGAACAACCACCATAAAATACGTAGAACTAATAATACTACAAATAATAATAATGATAAAACTGCCAATACTAAAACTACAAGTAATAATAAAGCATATAATAATAATAATAATAATAATCATAATAAATATAATGATGATAACAATACTAATGTGAATCATAACCACCACCATAAAATACGTAGAACTAATAATACTACAAATAATAATAATGATAAAAACTGCTAATACTACTAAAACTACAACGAGTAACAAAGCACAATACAATAATAAATATAATAATGATAATAGGAATAAAGTGTAAGGTAACAACAACCACCATAAACTATGTAGAACTAATACATTTTTTACAATTTAAAAGCAGAACTTCGATTTAAATTGTAAAAATAATAAATAAAAATAAATAAAAACAAAACACTCTGACACTCCCACCCCCCCCCCCCCCCCCAAAAAAAGAAAAAATTGTAAAAAAAAAAAAAAACGAGTAACACAGTCCACGCGTCATCAGTGCTGCATTCTAGTGCCACTGTCGCATGCCATAAAAAAAAGTTATCGGTATCGGCGAGTACTTGAAGAAAAAGTATCGGTACTCGGTCTTAAGAAAGTTGTATCGGGACAATCTTACCGCCTGTGTTACTACATCGCAAAGATTAACTCGCTCCTGTCCTGGTGATCATGGGTCACTGGGACTGAAAGTGAGGAAAAGTCAAAAATGTTGAGTTGTCACCAGAACAGGAAGAGATGTGAAATCCTCCAATGGGGACACTTGTGACAGCTGCCTTACTTTGGAGGGATTTCCTCTTAATTCCGGTTGTCTCTTCAAGACAGGAAGCAAAGGGAAATCTGAACGAGACACTTTTTTTTTTTTTCCACCAGTCATTAAAAGCAGCGATGCGATGTCCCCTACTTCAGAAGAAGCTCCACTAAACAGACCCTGAAGCGGCCGGTACCATCATTATGCAAATTTCGACTTTAGCCCCAAGTCAGAGTTCAACTGTCCCATCCCAGGACCTCACAATGCCTGCATCACGGGCCAATAGGTAAGTACCTGCAATGCATTGTGGGACGTTGTGGACTTCACCCTTAGGATCAAGCCACCCGAAACCCAGATCACCTCTGAAATATCCTTTTTCGCCAACTGGACGCCATCTTTACGGCAAAAAAACGATGCAAAGGACTTTTAATTTTCCCATTGCCCTATGAAGGAAGTATTTTTTTTTACGGCAAAAGATTCCAAAGACTCACCTTGCAGCATGCAGCGGTAGGCGGACTCCGATATGGCGTAGATATGTGGCGGCATCTCGTGGCGTTTCTTGCCGCGGTACATCTCGATGATGTTCTCTGAGTAGATGGGGAGGTTCTTGTAGGGGTTGATCACCACGCAGAACAAGCCGGAGTACGTCTAGACACCAAGACAGAAAATAACTGTAATTAAAAGATCATAAAATGAACCGATTAGTACAGTCAATGGGTAATGTAATCAGCGCCGGGAAGACATCCGCAATAAAAATCGCAGCGGAATTAAAAGATCTGAAAACCGCAGCTGGGTCGGCATCAGCTTCCCACTATTGGAGGATACTGGAAGATAGTAACAGAAAGAGGATTTATAATATATACAGAGGAAAGTGATAAAAAGAATGACCCCCCCCCCCCAACCTCTAAAGAGACATCACCTTTGCCTGTGTAGGTCAACTGAAAGCCCCCCCCCCCCCCAACTCCTTATACTCCCCTTACTTGCGTTCCCAAATCCTTCCACCACCAGCACTGAGACAGGATCCAGGCTTAGCGATTGGCAACCTATGGAGCAAGAGGGAGTGTGGGTAAGGTGAGTATATGGGGTTCGGGGGTGCCCCTTGCAGAGAAAATGGTCACTTTGGAGCAAGGAGACAGGTCCTCTTTCATCGCCTGCTAGGGCGATCGTTTTACATTTTTTGGCACACATGCAAATATCAGCATTATTGACCCCCAAATAATATATATTTTCTGAAAGCAGAAGCCCTGGAGTGTAAAACGGTGGCTGTTACGATTCTTTTATGTCACATATTTTTTCAGCCATTTATCAAACGTAAATGCACTTCAATGAACTTTAATGCACACAAGCACAGTACCCCGCGTTTCCCCGAAAATAAGACCGGGTCTTATATTCATTTTGGCCATTAAAAAAAAAAAAACACACTAGGGCTTATTTTCAGGGGATGTCCTATTTACGGTATATACAATGACGATCTTAAAGTGGTTGTTCCCCACTCAAAATACAGCAGAGGGAGGGGCCGAGATCCCCCCTGACTTCAGCCCCACTCCGAGCACTGCAGGAGGGAGGGGCCGCTGACATCAGCCGGGAGGAGAGGCGGAGATCTCTGGAGGGTTGCGTGAGTGCCCAGCAGCGCTGTATATAAGGTATTTATCACAATAAAGTTACATAAAGGGGAGACACTGCACATTACATACCGTATATACTCGAGTATAAGCCGAGTTTTTCAGCACTTTTTTTGTGCTGAAAATGCCCCCCTCGGCTTATACTCGAGTCACCTTTTTGCGCCTGATCTCCCGGACTTTGGGGACCCGGTACTTGGCACACATGTAGCCCCACTCTTCCTCTACAAGTGTGCAAAGTTTGTTGTCCGGGGGACCTACGTCTGGGGAGCACCGATTTTTCAAAGTCGGACACCCCTTCCATAGACTCCCATGTTAAACGGTAATTTCTCTGGTGATTTTGGCAAATATCTCCTAAACCGTGTAGGTTAATTCTGGTGACCTGGGAGGAGGGGGGGGGGGGTCCCAAAGGGATTCCCTTAATTTGCATGGATTTCTTCTCACTTCCTGTTTGGCTATGGGACAGGAAGTGAAGGGAAATCTCCCCAATGTGGCACAGTTAGTTATAACCTTCCTTTGCTCTATGCAAAATGAAAAAAAATATATAAAAATGTAACTTGCTATAACAAAAAAGAACAAGCCCTTTATTAGAGCTGCAGAATCGAGATCGCGATCCCCCCCCCCCCCCCCATCTTAAAACATTTCCCCGATTTTATGCAGAGTTCTCTGCTCAAGCCAACAGCTGTCAAAAAAACAAAAAACAGGCAGTCTGCCAAGTATCACAACATTCCACTGAGCCAACTATAAACATTGTAACATTTTGTTCTTTAGATCAAAAGAAATAAACGTTGGTCTGTACATGAGGAAAGTTTAACGACTTAGGCCCCTTTCACACGGACGGATAGAATGGTGCTTTTAGCTGCGGATTTTCTAGTTTTCTACCGCAGCTAAAAGCACACAATGCTTTCCTATGGCCCCATTCACACACAGCGTTTATCTGCGATTTCGTTACATGCGGTTCGGTGCGAATAGAAAAAATAGAATTGAATGCGTCCAGGTGCGATGTAGCGCAGCTATCTGCACACAACTGCAGGTAATCGCAGTGCACTGTGTCAGCTGCGGATAGCAACGTGAACAAAAGAAAAAAACAACAGGAAGCACATCAAAATAAAAATGGTTGCTATGGGGATGACAATAATGGCCAAACGCAGCTAAACGCAGCCGCATGTAAACGCACGTAAACGCAGCTAAAAGCAGTGTACAAATGCAGCTGATCGCTGTGCCTGGGGTCTTGAATTTCAAAAGAAAGAAACATGCTTTTATCTGCGGCAGAACAGCCGCCCTTAAAAACCTTTTTCTAACACTTGTTGGTTTCAAGTTAAAATTATTTTTTGCTAGAAAATTACTTTAATTTTTTTTTTTTTTTTTAGCAGAGACCCCAGAGAATAAAATCGCAGTTGTTGAAATATTTTATATCACACTGTATTTGCGCAGCGGTCTTTCAAATGCAATTCTTTTGGAATGAAATACACTTTAATGAATAAAAAAACAGTAGTTAGCTCGTGGAATGGCGACAAACTTTTACCCTTAAAAATCTCCATAGGCGACGTTTAAAAAAATTCTACTGGTTGCATGTTTTGAGTTACAGAGAAGTTCTAGG
Source organism: Rana muscosa (assembly GCA_029206835.1). Classification (NCBI taxonomy): domain Eukaryota; kingdom Metazoa; phylum Chordata; class Amphibia; order Anura; family Ranidae; genus Rana; species Rana muscosa. The sequence goes on from CM055128.1 coordinate 6,849,031, forward strand.
GCTAAAATTATTGCTCTCGCACTAACGATCGCGGCGACACCTCACGTGTGTGCTTTGAACACCGTTTTATTCGTAGAGAATAAAATGGCGGTTGTTGCAATATTTTATATAACACTGTATTTGCACAGCGGTCTTTCAAATGCAATTTTTTTGGAATGAAATACACTTTAATGAATAAAAAAAATTAAAATAAACAATAAAAACAGTAAACTTAGCCCAATTTTTTTGTATAATGTGAAAAAGGATGTTGCACTGTGAGAATCGTGATCTTTATTCTAAGCAAAAAAAAAATTGTGATTCTCATTTTGGCCAGAATCGTGCAGCTCTACCCCTTATGATAGCTTTGGGCAAGTGACGAGTACCCTTTATAGAGACCATCAGGAGTTTATTAGACCCCCTGATGTCTCTTCTGCCCTCCAAAGCGTGCTTGGCTGCTCAAACAGCCAGGAAGGAACAGCTTCTGACAAAGCCTCGTCGTTTCCAGGTTCATTCATCACAGAGGAGATGGTGGAACGGATGATCCTCCATCTCCTCTGTGGGCAGCAGTGTTGTTCATCTTACGTTAAAAAAAGTAATTAGTTACAGTTACAAAATTACTTATTCCAAAAAGTAATTGAGTTAGTAACTCTGTTACTACATTGAAAAAGTAATTGGTTACTCGGCAAAGTAACTATATTGGTTATATTATATATACACACGGGGCGGGGCGGTAGAAGGATGATATATACCGTATATACTCGAATATAAGCCGACCCGAATATAAGCTGAGGCACCTAATTTTACCACAAAAAACTGGGAAAACATATTGACTTGAGTATAAGCCTAGGGTGACCATCTGCATGCCTCACTGTGCCCATGACTAGACTGACGTTTAACATAGGAGTCTATGGAAGGGGTGCCTGGCTTTGAAAAATCGGTGCTCCCCGGCCGTAGGTCCCACGAACAACAAACTTTTCACACTTGTAGAGAAAGAGTGGGGCTACATGTGTGCCATGTTTGGGGTCCAGGGGACCTATGGCGGGCCAGTACCGGGTCCGCAAATTTACAGGAGAAATGACCGTTTAACATGGGAGTCTATGGAAGGGGTGCCCGGATTTGAAAAATCGGTGCTCCCCGGCCGTAGGTCCCCCGAACAACAAACTTTTCACACTTGTAGAGAAAGAGGGGGGCTACGTGTGTGCCAAGTTTGGGGTCCAGAGGACCTACGGCGGGCCGGTACCGGGTCCGCAAAGTCTGGGAGATCAGGCGCAAAAAGGTGACTCGAGTATAAGCCGAGGGGGGCATTTTCAGCACAAAAAAAATGTGCTGAAAAACTCGGCTTATACTCGAGTATATACGGTATGTAATTTTTTCAGTGTATAAAAATAATAGGAGGGATAACAGTAATAATATTGGTTATGTGCCCATGCCTCACTGTGCCCGCGTACCTGATCGGTGGCCATTCCAGTATTCAAAAGCCGCGCCTCCTCCTCGTCTGTGATAGGCGGAACACTCAATTTCCCAGCATTCAGTGTTCCGCCTATCACGGACATCCGCTCATCACAGGCGAGGAGGCGTGGCTTTTGAACACTGCAATGGCCGCCGTCTGTCTGCACGACACGCTGATCAGGTAGGCAGACGGCGGCTGTAATTGCGGCAGCTGCGGCGAGTAGATGTAATTGGGGTAACGCCGCCCAAGTAATGGGAACGGCGCTGCCATGAGGGGGAAGAGTAATCCGTTAGATTACTCGTTACCCTCAAAAGTGACTGCGTTAGGCAACGCCGTTTATTTAAGCGGCGCTACTTGCAACACTGGTGGTGGGCAGCGATCCTGACCGCTTACTGCAGTCATGGGGGGGGGGGGGGGGTGGTAACAGCCTGGGAACCACCGCGGCAGGAGGTCTCAGGTGGTGGGCAGCGATCCTGATGGGGGGGGGACAGCCTGGGAACCACCGCGGCAGCGGCAGGAGGTCTCAGGTGGTGGGCAGCACAGAAGGTTTTACCTTCAACCTTTACGACCACTTTAGTCAGAATGCATCAACGCAGGGAGCCCATAGGGCCCAGTACAGCAGAGATTTGGACCGATTCATCAACAGTTCAGCCCCTATGGAGAAAAAAAAAGGGGGGGGGTCCCGGGCTCTGCTGACAGAATTCGGTGTGAATTTTTTAAATGTTTACTCAGAAAATTCCTCCTCCGTCACGAAAGGCTGCAATGCCGGCCCCCAGAGCTCTGTGGGAAAGTTTGGAAGGGACCGAGCCTTCATTCTGTAGGGGGGGTCCAGCAAACTCCGCTGCACATACTGGTAAATGGGATCAGTTTTAAGACGGCGACAGGCGAGATACAATACAGCTGCGGGCAGAAGGCAAACATTGCGTCCAACAAGAGGACAGTTCCCTGGCCTGAAGCCACGTCCGTTACCGGGCCTCTCAATAGAAGTGCACGCTCATTGGCCGAGACCGAGTTCTACTTCCACGAAACATCATAACAAAAATGTGGAAAAAGTGAAGCGCTGTGGATACTTTCCCGGAATTCCGGCTCTGCGTTCTGCTTTGCTGCTCCAATCTCACAATGACATTCTAACCACTGTGACCAAATGCTAGGATATGACCAGAAGGAGAGGACCTCATGCTCTCCAGAGAAGACGTCAGCTTCTAAGATCTCCCTAGCTACCCTAACTCATCTTTCCTTTGAAAAGCCGTCACAAGCGAATACCCAGAATGTGCGTGCATGCGTGGCTCGCTCCCATTTTCCCTATGTGGCAGCACTAATGTCGAATGATTGGCCCTACACTGTCATATGGAGGGCAGTGAAAGAGTACACAGCCCTGTGCAAGCTCGAAGTTTCTTAAGCTTACACAAGGTCTTTTTTCCCCCCAGTCCCAACAGCTGAACGGAGAAGTGGGGGTGCAAAGGAAAAATGAGTAAGGGGGGGGGGGGGGGGGGCGGGGTGTGTGTTAGAGAATTAAAAGCCTAATTCCGTGCTAATACTTTGTCTTCTTAAAATAATACTCACCTCCCCTACATGCTGTCCCCTGCAATATTCCTTTGCTGCCACTAGTTGTCCTCAGTCTTCGGGGCGGAATGACGCCCAGCATCTGACTGAAGACATACTGTGAGTACAGGGTGTCATGGACCCACCCCTGAGGAGGCATCACCAGGGAGTCCTGCACTCGCAGTGTGATGATGCAGAAAGCAGCACTTTCGTTATTACATCAGTGCCTCGGTTTGCCCACTGGCGGAAGAGGATCAAAGAGGGACTTAAAATGATCAGTTTTAGTTTTTTTAAAAAAATAACAAACATGTCATACTTACCTCCACTGTGCAGCTCGTTTTGCACAGAGTGGCCTCTGAACACCAACTTCTGGGGTCCCGCGGCTCCTCTTCTTATCAGATAACCCCCTAGGAGAAGCGCTCTCCTGGGGGGGAGGGGGGTGTTACCTTGCAGACGTTAATTCGGCGTCCATAGCCGCTGAATGTATGACTCGGCCCCGCCCCCCTGCGACCGCATCATTGGATTTGATTGACAGCAGCGGAAGCCAATGGCTGCACTGCCATCAATCTATCCAATCAAGAGCTGAGACCCTGAGCAGCGTGGGACAGCGCATCGCTGCCGTCAGAATTTCGGGGCTCGGGTAAGTAAAACGGGGGGGGGGGGGGGGCGGTGACTGGCAGAAGTTTTTTCATCTTAATGCATAGGATGCATTAAAGGGACACTAAAGGTTTCCGTTTTTTTTGCAAAAAAATAACAAACATGTTATACTTACCTCCACTGTGCAGCTCATTTTGCACACAGTGGCCCCAATCCTCGTCTTCTGGGGTCCCTCGTCGGCTGTCTCGGCTCCTCCCCGCAAGGACTCCACACCTTCATGCGAGCGAGCTCGCATGGTGTGGAGTTATTGCGGGCGCGCTCCCTTGATACAGCGGCGCGCCGGGTCATTGGATGCGATTGACAGCAGCGCCAGCCAATGGCTGCGCTGCTTTCAATCCATCCAGTGTAGCCAATCGGCGGCCAGGCTGAGAACCAAGGAGGATGTCGGGGACGAGCGCGGGACTTTCGAGGGGTCAGGTAAGTAAAACGGGGGCTCGGGGGGGGCGGTATTGTCGGATGTTTTTTCACCTTAATGCATAGGATGCATTAAGGTGAAAAAACATTTACCTTTACTACTGCTTTAAGGTGAAAAAACATGAGGGTTTACACCCCCTTTAAATGTCACGTGATTGGCCTAAAAAAAAAGTTTTTACTGTAAGTGATCCTCTATCCTTATCCTATACTGTATTAGCAAAGGAAAGGGTCCCCTCAAAGAGAAGATGTAATTCCAGTGACAAAAGAAAATGTTCAGTAGCCAAGGACATGCAATCCATTGGCTATCCAACTCTCGGCATTGGCTCATCTCGGTTGTAAAAAAAGCACCAATTGCACCATTTTCCATGAAGATCGACAAGTGCATTCAGATTGGCTCCTGCGCACACATCATTTTCCTTTCCTCCAATGTTTATCTCTACGAACGGAGCGGATCCTGGCGGCCCTGCAGGAAGTCACGGCTCTCCGCCACCATAGCAGTCCACCCTGCAGCACTGGCGGGGGGGCATCCAAGCATCGCCGAGGGTGGCACAAACGCTGGTCGAGGACATGTTTAATTTGTCGCTTGTTAAGTCTTACAAGCCGAGTCATCTCCGCTCGCTGTGCGATCGTGAGACGGGCAATTAGCGAGGAATTCCCGCTCTCAAAAATTTCAGGCCTTTGTGCCGCATGCGATATGCAAAATGTAAACACGTGTTCATCCTTTAACAGCTTTCTCGCTGACAATGTAAGTGGGAGGGGGGGGAGCGGGACAATGGAACCGGTGGAAGCAGCAGCTGTCGGGGCCAGGTGTGCAGGAAGGTCCATGGCGAGGGCCCATTGTATGAATGCACACGTGTGGAAGAGACGGAGGGGGCCATGGGGGGAGCTAAAGGCAACACATGGGAGAAGGTGGAAGGATGCAAGAACAGCATGTGGCCCCTAAAAGACAAAACCAATAACCCCTTCATGACCAAATACACAGGTGTCTGTACCTTCATGGCCAAAGTGGTCACCTGGATTTTCTTTTTAAATTTTAATATTTTATTTCTAGGAGTGGAATCGATATGCAACAGTTTTAAAAAGTGTCGTTGCACTAAATGTAGCAAAAGCAGCTCCATGCAAAAGAAGAAAATGTAATCCCACCTGTAGCGCCCCCCCTAGGTAAGTTGCTAGAATTGTCTGAAAATTGTAGTTTTTTGGGCTCCTTTGCACCATCATTGGAGCGGTGTGTGATTACTTTAGGCTGTTCTCGTTTTCAGTGGCTACAGGCTCAGCTGCTTACCCCTCTGCCTTCTAGTGGATTCTAGAATGTAGCTGGAAGGGGCAGACCCACAGCCTAAATTATTTATGTGGTCTCGTCCAATCCCTGGGGGGGAGGAAGCAAAGTAGGTGTGGTTGGGTGTGCAGAAATAGTTTGAGACCCGGAGGAGCACAGGGTTCTTTTCCAGGAGGAGACGTTCCCAGCCCTGAAGGGAGGCTGTCATTTTGGGGGGGGGGAGGATTTGGGGGCTGGTCTACTGATCGAGATACCAGCTTTGTCAGAGTTGGGGGGGCCTGCTCTAGTGCTCATCAAGGTCTCGGCATAGTCAGAGCTGAGGGGCCTGTTCTAGTGCTCACCAAAGTCTCAGTTCAGCCAGAACTGGGGGGCCCGTTATAGTTCTCATCGAAGTCTCTGCTCAGCCAGAGCTGGGGGGCCTAATCTAGTGCTCACCAAGGTCTCTGCTCAGCCAGAGCTGGGGGGCCTAATCTAGTGCTCACCAAGGTCTCTGCTCAGCCAGAGCTGGGGGGCCTAATCTAGTGCTCACCAAGGTCTCTGCTCAGCCAGAGCTGGGGGGCCTGTTCTAGTGCTCACCGAGGTCTCTGCTCAGCCAGAGCTGGGGGGCCTGTTCTAGTGCTCACCAAGGTCTCTGCTCAGCCAGAGTTATGGGCCTGTACTAGTGCTCACCAAGGTCTCAGCTCAGCCAGAGCTGGGGGGCCTGTTCTAGTGCTCACCAAGGTCTCTGCTCAGCCAGAGCTGGGGGGCCTGTTCTAGTGCTCACCGAGGTCTCTGCTCAGCCAGAGCTGGGGGGCCTGTTCTAGTGCTCACCGAGGTCTCAGCTCAGCCAGAGCTGGGGGGCCTTTTCTTGTGCTCATCAAGGTCTCAGCTCAGCCAGAGCTCGGGGGCCTATTCTAGTGCTCACCGAGGTCTCTGCTCAGCCAGAGTTATGGGCCTGTACTAGTGCTCACCAAGGTCTCAGCTCAGCCAGAGCTGGGGGGCCTGTTCTAGTGCTCACCGAGGTCTCTGCTCAGCCAGAGCTGGGGGGCCTGTTCTAGTGCTCACCGAGGTCTCTGCTCAGCCAGAGCTGGGGGGCCTGTTCTAGTGCTCACCGAGGTCTCTGCTCAGCCAGAGCTGGGGGGCCTGTTCTAGTGCTCACCAAGGTCTCAGCTCAGCCAGAGCTGGGGGGGCCTTTTCTTGTGCTCATCAAGGTCTCAGCTCAGCCAGAGCTCAGGGGCCTGTTCTTGTACACATCAAGGTCTCAGCTCAGCCAGAGCTCGGGGGCCTATTCTAGTGCTCACAAGGTCTCTGCTCAGCCAGAGCTGGGGGGCCTATTCTAGTGCTCACCGAGGTCTCTGCTCAGCCAGAGCTGGGGGGCCTATTCTAGTGCTCACCGAGGTCTCTGCTCAGCCAGAGTTATGGGCCTGTACTAGTGCTCACCAAGGTCTAAGCTCAGCCAGAGCTGGGGGGCCTGTTCTAGTGCTCATCGAGGTCCAAGGTCAGCCAGAGCAGGGGGGCCTGTTCTAGTACTTATTATGGTCTCAGCTCAGCCAGATCTGGGGGGCCCGTTTTAGTGCTCATCATGGTCTTAGCTCAGCCACAGCTGGGGCCCTGTTTCCAGTGCTCATCAAGGTTTCAACTCAGGCAGTCCTTGGGGGGGGGGGCTCTGTTCAAGGTCCCCAGCTCTGCCAGAGCTGGGGGGCCTATTCTAGTGCTCATTAAGGTCCCCAGCAGTGTCAGAACTGTGGGGCCTGTTTTAGTGCTCATCAAAGTCTCAGCTTAGCCAGAACTGGGGGGAGGGGGCTGTTCTAGGGCTCGAGGTCCCTGGCGTGTGGCAGAACTGGGGGGGGGGGCTGTTCTAGTGCTCATCAAGGTCTCAGCTTAGCCAGAACTTGCCTAAAGTGGGGCATTTTCCTATGGTGATCTGGATCCAGCAGTATGCACAAGAGCAGTGGCTCTCTCAGCTCTCTCCCTCACGGGCTCAGAGACAGCATCAGGAGCCATTGCCTACCCCTACTGTCAATCACAGCAGGGAGGGAGCAGGACCAAGCCACACTATCTATGGAAACACAGAGCCAACTCGGGAGCAAGCCTCCAAATGTGCCCCCCATAGCACCCCATGGCTGTCCTCCATCAAAAATTACATTTGTCTCTCTCCTTCCTTCTTTAGGATTTCAATCTACTAGGTTGAAACGAATCAAATGAAGATTGAAGAACTGCAAACTTCCAAGTCGGCCATCAACCAGATATGAAGAGCGAGGAAGTCAACTTTCTAAAAGCAAAGCTGCACTTATTCCGGAAATTTACAAAAACCCAAAATTTGAGAAAGGGCCCCCAAGACAAGGAAATCTGAACAAAGACTCTAGAGTCCCCCTAATGAATGAGTCGTGCAGAAAGGGAAATAAACACATACTCCGTGTGGAATGTGTATTCTGTGGCCGGAGAGAAGCCGTGTATCAGCAAGAGGAATGCTGGAATGTACCGAACCCTGGCCCGGCTCCAAGGACACTCACCACATGGCAGCTCACCCACTGAGGCCCAACCACCCCCAACCTTATCACAAGTCCCCCCCCCCTCCGAATTCTATCCTTAATAAAAAAAAGGTAGCCAAGTGTGACCTCCAGTCCCCCATAGAACCTCCTCGGGAGCACCTGGGAGCATTAGTGATATATTTGCTCTTCAGCGCCCCCTAGAAGTTCTTCACAACATTTCTTCTGCCATATGAACTAGTGTTATAGAACCACCAATAACCAAACTTCACATGCCGTCCAATCAGGGGGGGGGGGGGGGGGAAACTTCATTGCAATTCTAGAAATATACTGTGCAAAATAAAAATCTTCTCCTTCCATATAAGATCACTATAGTAAAAATATTGGATGTTCTGCAATACTCTGCTCTGCTGGAGGACTCTGCTCCTTCCTCTATAACTCTCCTCTGCTGATATACTCTGCACTGCTGGAGGACTCTGCTCCTTCCTCTATAACTCTCCTCTCCTGAAATACTCTGCTCTGCTGGAGGACTCTGCTTCTTCCTCTATAACTCTCCTCTCCTGATATACTCTGCTGGAGGACTCTGCTCCTTCCTCTATAACTCTCCTCTCCTGATATACTCTGCTGGAGGACTCTGCTCCTTCCTCTATAACTCTCCTCTCCTGAAATACTCTGCACTGCTGGAGGACTCTGCTCCTTCCTCTATAACTCTCTTCTCCTGAAATACTCTGCACTGCTGGAGGACTCTGCTCCTTCCTCTATAACTCTCCTCTCCTGATATACTCTGCTGGAGGACTCTGCTCCTTCCTCTATAACTCTCCTCTCCTGATATACTCTGCTGGAGGACTCTGCTCCTTCCTCTATAACTCTCCTCTCCTGATATACTCTGCTGGAGGACTTTGCACCTTCCTCTATAACTCTCCTCTCCTGAAATACTCTGCTGGAGGACTCTGCTCCTTCCTCTAACTCTCCTCTCCTGAAATACTCTGCTCTGCTGGAGGACTCTGCTCCTTCCTCTATAACTCTCCTCTCCTGAGATACTCTGCACTGCTGGAGGACTCTGCTCCTTCCTCTATAACTCTCCTCTCCTGAGATACTCTGCACTGCTGGAGGACTCTGCTCCTTCCTCTATAACTCTCCTCTCCTGAAATACTCTGCTCTGCTGGAGGACTCTGCTCCTTCCTCTATAACTCTCCTCTCCTGAGATACTCTGCTGGAGGACTCTGCTCCTTCCTCTATAACTCTCCTCTCCTGAAATACTCTGCTCTGCTGGAGGACTCTGCTCCTTCCTCTATAACTCTCCTCTCCTGAGATACTCTGCTCTGCTGGAGGACTCTGCTCCTTCCTCTATAACTCTCCTCTCCTGAAATACTCTACACTGCTGGAGGACTCTGCTCCTTCCTCTAACTCTCCTCTCCTGAAATACTCTGCTCTGCTGGAGGACTCTGCTCCTTCCTCTATAACTCTCCTCTCCTGAAATACTCTGCTCTGCTGGAGGACTCTGCTCCTTCCTCTATAACTCTCCTCTCCTGAGATACTCTGCTCTGCTGGAGGACTCTGCTCCTTCCTCTATAACTCTCCTCTCCTGAAATACTCTACACTGCTGGAGGACTCTGCTCCTTCCTCTAACTCTCCTCTCCTGATATACTCTGCTCTGCTGGAGGACTCTGCTCCTTCCTCTATAACTCTCCTCTCCTGAGATACTCTGCTCTGCTGGAGGACTCTGCTCCTTCCTCTAACTCTCCTCTCCTGAAATACTCTGCTCTGCTGGAGGACTCTGCTCCTTCCTCTATAACTCTCCTCTCCTGAAATACTCTGCTCTGCTGGAGGACTCTGCTCCTTCCTCTAACTCTCCTCTCCTGATATACTCTGCTCTGCTGGAGGACTCTGCTCCTTCCTCTATAACTCTCCTCTCCTGAAATACTCTACACTGCTGGAGGACTCTGCTCCTTCCTCTAACTCTCCTCTCCTGATATACTCTGCTCTGCTGGAGGACTCTGCTCCTTCCTCTATAACTCTCCTCTCCTGAGATACTCTGCTCTGCTGGAGGACTCTGCTCCTTCCTCTATAACTCTCCTCTCCTGAAATACTCTGCTCTGCTGGAGGACTCTGCTCCTTCCTCTATAACTCTCCTCTCCTGAGATACTCTGCTCTGCTGGAGGACTCTGCTCCTTCCTCTATAACTCTCCTCTCCTGAAATACTCTACACTGCTGGAGGACTCTGCTCCTTCCTCTAACTCTCCTCTCCTGATATACTCTGCTCTGCTGGAGGACTCTGCTCCTTCCTCTATAACTCTCCTCTCCTGATATACTCTGCTGGAGGACTCTGCTCCTTCCTTTATAACTCTCCTCTCCTGAAATACTCTGCACTGCTGGAGGACTCTGCTCCTTCCTCTATAACTCTCCTCTCCTGAAATACTCTGCTCTGCTGGAGGACTCTGCTCCTTCCTCTATAACTCTCCTCTCCTGAAATACTCTACACTGCTGGAGGACTCTGCTCCTTCCTCTAACTCTCCTCTCCTGATATACTCTGCTCTGCTGGAGGACTCTGCTCCTTCCTCTATAACTCTCCTCTCCTGATATACTCTGCTGGAGGACTCTGCTCCTTCCTCTATAACTCTCCTCTCCTGATATACTCTGCTGGAGGACTCTGCTCCTTCCTTTATAACTCTCCTCTCCTGAAATACTCTGCACTGCTGGAGGACTCTGCTCCTTCCTCTATAACTCTCCTCTCCTGAAATACTCTGCTCTGCTGGAGGACTCTGCTCCTTCCTCTATAACTCTCCTCTCCTGAAATACTCTACACTGCTGGAGGACTCTGCTCCTTCCTCTAACTCTCCTCTCCTGATATACTCTGCTCTGCTGGAGGACTCTGCTCCTTCCTCTATAACTCTCCTCTCCTGATATACTCTGCTGGAGGACTCTGCTCCTTCCTTTATAACTCTCCTCTCCTGAAATACTCTGCACTGCTGGAGGACTCTGCTCCTTCCTCTATAACTCTCCTCTCCTGAAATACTCTGCACTGCTGGAGGACTCTGCTCCTTCCTCTATAACTCTCCTCTCCTGAAATACTCTGCTCTGCTGGAGGACTCTGCTCCTTCCTCTATAACTCTCCTCTCCTGAAATACTCTGCACTGCTGGAGGACTCTGCTCCTTCCTCTATAAACTCTCCTCTCCTGAAATACTCTGCTCTGCTGGAGGACTCTGCTCCTTCCTCTATAACTCTCCTCTCCTGATATACTCTGCTGGAGGACTCTGCTCCTTCCTTTATAACTCTCCTCTCCTGAAATACTCTGCACTGCTGGAGGACTCTGCTCCTTCCTCTATAACTCTCCTCTCCTGAGATACTCTGCACTGCTGGAGGACTCTGCTCCTTCCTCTATAACTCTCCTCTCCTGAAATACTCTGCACTGCTGGAGGACTCTGCTCCTTCCTCTATAACTCTCCTCTCCTGAAATACTCTACACTGCTGGAGGACTCTGCTCCTTCCTCTAACTCTCCTCTCCTGATATACTCTGCTCTGCTGGAGGACTCTGCTCCTTCCTCTACAACTCTCCTCTCCTGAAATACTCTGCTCTGCTGGAGGACTCTGCTCCTTCCTCTATAACTCTCCTCTCCTGAGATACTCTGCACTGCTGGAGGACTCTGCTCCTTCCTCTAACTCTCCTCTCCTGATATACTCTGCTCTGCTGGAGGACTCTGCTCCTTCCTCTACAACTCTCCTCTCCTGAAATACTCTGCTCTGCTGGAGGACTCTGCTCCTTCCTCTATAACTCTCCTCTCCTGAGATACTCTGCACTGCTGGAGGACTCTGCTCCTTCCTCTATAACTCTCCTCTCCTGAGATACTCTGCACTGCTGGAGGACTCTGCTCCTTCCTCTATAACTCTCCTCTCCTGAAATACTCTGCACTGCTGGAGGACTCTGCTCCTTCCTCTATAACTCTCCTCTCCTGAAATACTCTACACTGCTGGAGGACTCTGCTCCTTCCTCTAACTCTCCTCTCCTGATATACTCTGCTCTGCTGGAGGACTCTGCTCCTTCCTCTACAACTCTCCTCTCCTGAAATACTCTGCTCTGCTGGAGGACTCTGCTCCTTCCTCTATAACTCTCCTCTCCTGAGATACTCTGCACTGCTGGAGGACTCTGCTCCTTCCTCTAACTCTCCTCTCCTGATATACTCTGCTCTGCTGGAGGACTCTGCTCCTTCCTCTACAACTCTCCTCTCCTGAAATACTCTGCTCTGCTGGAGGACTCTGCTCCTTCCTCTATAACTCTCCTCTCCTGAGATACTCTGCACTGCTGGAGGACTCTGCTCCTTCCTCTATAACTCTCCTCTCCTGATATACTCTGCTCTGCTGGAGGACTCTGCTCCTTCCTCTACAACTCTCCTCTCCTGAAATACTCTGCTGGAGGACTCTGCTCCTTCCTCTATAACTCTCCTCTCCTGAGATACTCTGCTCTGCTGGAGGACTCTGCTCCTTCCTCTATAACTCTCCTCTCCTGAGATACTCTGCTCTGCTGGAGGACTCTGCTCCTTCCTCTATAACTCTCCTCTCCTGAAATACTCTGCTGGAGGACTCTGCTCCTTCCTCTATAACTCTCCTCTCCTGAGATACTCTGCTCTGCTGGAGGACTCTGCTCCTTCCTCTATAACTCTCCTCTCCTGAAATACTCTGCTGGAGGACTCTGCTTCTTCCTCTATAACTCTCCTCTCCTGATATACTCTGCTGGAGGACTCTGCTCCTTCCTCTATAACTCTCCTCTCCTGAAATACTCTGCTGGAGGACTCTGCTCCTTCCTCTATAACTCTCCTCTCCTGAAATACTCTGCTCTGCTGGAGGACTCTGCTCCTTCCTCTATAACTCTCCTCTCCTGAAATACTCTGCTGGAGGACTCTGCCCCTTCCTCTATAACTCTCCTCTCCTGAAATACTCTGCTCTGCTGGAGGACTCTGCACCTTCCTCTATAACTCTCCTCTCCTGAAATACTCTGCTCTGCTGGAGGACTCTGCTCCTTCCTCTATAACTCTCCTCTCCTGAAATACTCTGCTGCAGGACTCTGCTCCTTCCTCTATAACTCTCCTCTCCTGAAATACTCTGCTCTGCTGGAGGACTCTGCTCCTTCCTCTATAACTCTCCTCTCCTGAAATACTCTGCTCTGCTGGAGGACTCTGCTCCTTCCTCTATAACTCTCCTCCCCTGATATACTCTGCCGGAGGACTCTGCTCCTTCCTCTATAACTCTCCTCTCCTGAAATACTCTGCTGGAGGACTCTGCTCCTTCCTCTATAACTCTCCTCTCCTGAAATACTCTGCTGCAGGACTCTGCCCCTTCCTCTATAACTCTCCTCTCCTGAAATACTCTGCTCTGCTGGAGGACTCTGCTCCTTCCTCTATAACTCTCCTCTCCTGAAATACTCTGCTCTGCTGGAGGACTCTGCTCCTTCCTCTATAACTCTCCTCTCCTGAAATACTCTGCTCTGCTGGAGGACTCTGCTCCTTCCTCTATAACTCTCCTCCCCTGATATACTCTGCCGGAGGACTCTGCTCCTTCCTCTATAACTCTCCTCTCCTGAAATACTCTGCTGGAGGACTCTGCTCAGAATTACCCACAATTTGAGTTCTCATTCTCATGCAGAAGGTTTTTCTAGCAGCAACATAATACAGCTAGTCGAAGGGACCAATATACTGCACTTAATAAGCTATTTAAATTGGAATTATACAGGATGGGGGTTGTGTGGTAAATTACAAGGTCAGGTTTCTAGGCCGCCTGTCACATGCCAGCATTTCAAAAATCCTTCAAACAGGAAGTGCCAAACCTCACCCTGACCAATGGGGAAAGACTGCGGGTACGAGATTGGGACAAGCAGCAAAAAATGAACTCCTTATTATAGGTTTACGGTGGACATGCTTACACAAAGCAGGAAAGTAATTTTGGTAGATAACTAAGGGAAACAGAAAATCGTACTCACTATCTACAACCTAGTGGCACATCGCACCAAGATCCTTCATATTCATGAGAACACAGCCTATCCAATCACTAGAGACCAGTGACATCACCGAGACCCTTCATATTCATAGTGTTAAACACGTGTATCACCCAAAAGAACGTGCTAGGTGACTCCAGTGATAAAGTCCTCAAACTGTATTAGCAAAAATAAATAATGCAAATATATGCAAATAAATGTCCGTTTAAAGTATGATCCATAAAACGAAAAATGGTAAAAAGGTGATAAAGATCAATCCAAGGAAAACGTGTTGAATCAAAACGTGAAATTACAATCCAAAATCTTCTATGTATGGAAGAAAGAAGCCACCACCAAGATGAGTTTGAGGAAGGCTTACCAGAAGTTTTGGATTTGGCGGGGCATACGCCACCCAAATCAAATAAAGCTTGAAGAGTGTGAACACTCAAACAATAATTATATACAGATGTGATGTGAAATCCGCCACCAAGTATAAGTTGAGGAGGCTTACCAGAGGTCTCGGATTTGGAGAGGCATACGCCACCCAAATCTGAGATTGCTTTAAGGGTTAATGGACCCCAATAGAGATGGTCTTGAGTGGAGGGATGGTCTGGAGTCAAAGGGGTTTAACACTTCAATCAGACGGGACATCCAATAACACAAAACACCAGTTCATGTAGGGACTCGGTATCTTTTGTTATTCTGAAGTAATCCCTGTGTTTGTGTCTAGCCTATCCAATCATTAGAGACCAGTGACATCACAAAGACTCTTCATATTCATGAGAACACAGCCTATCCTTCACTAGAGACCAGTGACATCGCAGAGACCCTTCATATTCATGAGAACACAGCCTATCCTTCACTAGAGACCAGTGACATCACCGAGACCCTTCATATTCATGAGAACACAGCCTATCCATCACTAGAGACCAGTGACATCGCAGAGACCCTTCATATTCATGAGAACACAGCCTATCCATCACTAGAGACCAGTGACATCACCGATACCCTTCATATTCATGAGAACACAGCCTATCCAATCACTAGAGACCAGTGACATCACCGAGACCCTTCATATTCATGAGAACACAGCCTATCCAATCACTAGAGACCAGTGACATCACCAAGACCCTTCATATTCATGAGAACACAGCCTATCCAATCACTAGAGACCAGTGACCTCACCGAGACCCTTCATATTCATGAGAACACAGCCTATCCAATCACTAGAGACCAGTGACCTCACCGAGACCCTTCATATTCATGAGAACACAGCCTATCCATCACTAGAGACCAGTGACATCGCAGAGACCCTTCATATTCATGAGAACACAGCCTATCCTTCACTAGAGACCAGTGACATCACCGAGACCCTTCATATTCATGAGAACACAGCCTATCCAATCACTAGAGACCAGTGACATCACCGAGACCCTTCATATTCATGAGAACACAGCCTATCCAATCACTAGAGACCAGTGACCTCACCGAGACCCTTCATATTCATGAGAACACAGCCTATCCAATCACTAGAGACCAGTGACCTCACCGAGACCCTTCATATTCATGAGAACACAGCCTATCCATCACTAGAGACCAGTGACATCACCGAGACCCTTCATATTCATGAGAACACAGCCTATCCATTCACTAGAGACCAGTGACATCACCGAGACCCTTCATATTCATGAGAACACAGCCTATCCATTCACTAGAGACCAGTGACATCACCGAGACCCTTCATATTCATGAGAACACAGCCTATCCATTCACTAGAGACCAGTGACATCACCGAGACCCTTCATATTCATGAGAACACAGCCTATCCTTCACTAGAGACCAGTGACATCACCGAGACCCTTCATATTCATGAGAACACAGCCTATCCAATCACTAGAGACCAGTGACCTCACCGAGACCCTTCATATTCATGAGAACACAGCCTATCCAATCACTAGAGACCAGTGACCTCACCGAGACCCTTCATATTCATGAGAACACAGCCTATCCATCACTAGAGACCAGTGACATCACCGAGACCCTTCATATTCATGAGAACACAGCCTATCCATTCACTAGAGACCAGTGACATCACCGAGACCCCTCATATTCATGAGAACACAGCCTATCCATTCACTAGAGACCAGTGACATCACCGAGACCCTTCATATTCATGAGAACACAGCCTATCCATTCACTAGAGACCAGTGACATCACAGAGACCCTTCATATTCATGAGAACACAGCCTATCCATCACTAGAGACCAGTGACATCGCAGAGACCCTTCATATTCATGAGAACACAGCCTATCCATCACTAGAGACCAGTGACATCACCGAGACCCTTCATATTCATGAGAACACAGCCTATCCATCACTAGAGACCAGTGACATCGCAGAGACCCTTCATATTCATGAGAACACAGCCTATCCATCACTAGAGACCAGTGACATCACCGAGACCCTTCATATTCATGAGAACACAGCCTATCCATTCACTAGAGACCAGTGACATTGCAGAGACCCTTCATATTCATGAGAACACAGCCTATCCATCACTAGAGACCAGTGACATCACCGAGACCCTTCATATTCATGAGAACACAGCCTATCCATTCACTAGAGACCAGTGACATCACCGAGACCCTTCATATTCATGAGAACACAGCCTATCCATTCACTAGAGACCAGTGACATCACCGAGACCCTTCATATTCATGAGAACACAGCCTATCCATTCACTAGAGACCAGTGACATCACCGAGACCCTTCATATTCATGAGAACACAGCCTATCCAATCACTAGAGACCAGTGACATCACCGAGACCCTTCATATTCATGAGAACACAGCCTATCCAATCACTAGAGACCAGTGACATCACCGAGACCCTTCATATTCATGAGAACACAGCCTATCCATCACTAGAGACCAGTGACATCGCAGAGACCCTTCATATTCATGAGAACACAGCCTATCCATCACTAGAGACCAGTGACATCGCAGAGACCCTTCATATTCATGAGAACACAGCCTATCCATCACTAGAGCCCAGTGACATCACCGAGACCCTTCATATTCATGAGAACACAGCCTATCCATTCACTAGAGACCAGTGACATTGCAGAGACCCTTCATATTCATGAGAACACAGCCTATCCATCACTAGAGACCAGTGACATCACCGAGACCCTTCATATTCATGAGAACACAGCCTATCCATTCACTAGAGACCAGTGACATCACCGAGACCCTTCATATTCATGAGAACACAGCCTATCCAATCACTAGAGACCAGTGACATCACCGAGACCCTTCATATTCATGAGAACACAGCCTATCCATTCACTAGAGACCAGTGACATCACCGAGACCCTTCATATTCATGAGAACACAGCCTATCCATCACTAGAGACCAGTGACATCACCGAGACCCTTCATATTCATGAGAACACAGCCTATCCAATCACTAGAGACCAGTGACATCACCGAGACCCTTCATATTCATGAGAACACAGCCTATCCAATCACTAGAGACCAGTGACATCACCGAGACCCTTCATATTCATGAGAACACAGCCTATCCATCACTAGAGACCAGTGACATCGCAGAGACCCTTCATATTCATGAGAACACAGCCTATCCATTCACTAGAGACCATACATATACATGAGAACAGAAAGGTAAGCCAATGACTTATTTTCCTTCTTTTTGGAGTATATTTCCCGGATTTACTTTAAAGCAGATCTGATGTGATTGCAAAACTTTTGCTTTCGTAAGACTAAAATATTCTAGAAGACCAAAGAGCCAAAGAAAGAGGCCAACACCTCCCCACATGGAGTATAACTGGAAGGACGGATAACTTCATCACATTTCATGCTGCCAACAATGGAATTTGGGAAAACAGGAACCTCCATGACAGAATCCCGGGGACAACAGACAACTCTGTACCAACAATAAATAGTCAAGGAGCTGAAGAAACACCTTCTAAAAATCCCCAAAATATATATATGTCCTCAACAGCCACACCAGGAGCCCCCCGAAAAGAAAACTTCTGACCGACAGGAAAGCGGCGTTTCCTTACTACGATTTTCAAAGCTTGCAAAAGAAAAAAAGAATCCAAAGAGGATGTTTTTATTTTCAGGATTAAAATAGGATTTGGGGGCACACAGGTCAAAGGATTTCAATGGATCAGGAAGACGGTGGATATTGTTAGAAGCAGCATCCTTACAGGTTTGCAAGCTAAGAGAAAAAAAAGCTCTTGATCTCCGTCTGGAAAACTAAATAACTGTCAGAAGGCAGAATTCAGGAGCCAGTCAGGCCAATATAGGAAAACAATTTACAGAGATGATACATTGTGAGCCATTAGTCTGACATTAAAGCGGATATCATGGTATTTGTTACCAGTCTGAATTAATGGAATTATGTATGGACCATACCTGGGAGATCCCTGTGGAAGCTGGAAGTCACTGTAGTAGTCACAGCTACTACACATCTAGCTTCCGGGTCCCATGAAGAATAGCTGCCCGTTTGCATTCTGAACAGCGGCAATCACCCACGCCGCACGGGTGCCATTCAGAGAACGCTTTCCATTTTCTCAATGAATGCAAAGTCTTCTCTGATTGGATGAGATAGAAATTGTGACGTCACTTCTCCACACCATCCAACCAGAGAAAGCTTTACATTCATTCAGAAAACACATTTTTTTTTTTTTTCTGAATGGTGTTCATGCCTAGCAGCTGACCCAGGGGCGTACTAAGTAGGGGGCGGGCCGCACCGGGTGCCACCCACCGGAGGGGTGTCAAGAGGCACGTTTGTGTGTTCCTATTCTTTGGGCTCCTGCGCCGTTATCTGTGTTTTTCAGGCCTTCCGCCTGGTTGGCTGGTAGAGCTGTCTGTCTCCCTCGATGTGGGGGTGGGCGGGACATACAACATTTTTTTTCTAGGGAACTTTTTCGGCAGGACACCGGCTTGTGCGCGATTGGTGGGCGGTGGAGTGGGAGGCGCTGTGCCTCTGTGGTGCGCTGATTGGCCATATGGGATATGACGCCCATGACGTGCGCATTGCTCTGTTTACAGCGCGGCAGCACCACGTTTAGTTTTCTCCATCTGGAGCATCCAGCAGGGTAAGCAAAACACTCTCTCTCCTGTACCGCAGGGGAGAGAGAGACAGTGAGCAGCACTGAGTAGAGCGCTGCTGAAGCTAATGTAAGTAAACCAACAGGTGATTGCCCTCTTTTCAGTGCTGCTCACTGTCTCTCCATCTGCATGATTAATGTAGGAAGGAACTAGAGCTGGGGGGTGTGTGTAAATCTAAAGGGGTCCAGGGGTGCAGAGTGCTGCTGTGTAAAAGGGGTCCCGAGGTGAGGTGCTGTGTAATGTATAAAGGGGTCAAGAGGTGGGGTGCTGTGTAATGTAAAAGGGTCCCTAGGTGGGGTGCTGTGTAATGTATAAAGGGGTCAAGAGGTGCTATGTAATGTAAAAAGGGTCAAGAGGTGCGGTGCTGTGTAATGTAAAAGGGTCCCTAGGTGGGGTGCTGTGTAATGTAAAAGGGGTCCCGAGGTGGGGTGCTGTGTAATGTAAAAGGGGTCCCGAGGTGGGGTGCTGTGTAATGTAAAGGGTCTCCAAAGGTGGGGGGTGCTGTGTGATGTAAAAGGGGTCAAGAAGTGCGGTGCTGTATAATGTAAAAGGGGTCCCGAGGTGGGGTGCTGTGTAATGTAAAGGGGTCCAGAGATGTGGTGCTGTATAATGTAAAAGGGGTCCAGAGATGCGGTGCTGTGTAATGTAAAGAGGTCCAGAGGTGCAGGGTGCTGTGTAATGTAAAGGGGTCCCGAGGTGCAGTTGTGGAGAGGGGATACACCACAGTAGTGACAAAAAGATATTGGGGTAAGCAGAGGTATGCAGGGGGCACAATTGGGTGTTTTTGCTTTTTACCGGGGGGGGTGCCATATATAGGATCCGCCCCGGGTGCCAAATGCTTTAGGTACGCCCCTGAGCTGACCTTTTGTAGTACTTCTTATGGTGCTCTTTGATCAGCTCGAGAAGTCCCTGTTTTTGGGTCTAAAAGAAAGCTCTATTTGTGGGGGAAAAAAAGGACATCAATTTTATTTGGGTACAGCGTCGCACGACCGCGCAATTGTCAGTTAAAGTAAAACAGTATTGCCAAAAAAATGGCCTGGTCATGAAGGAGGGGGGGTAAATCTTCCAGAGGTCAAGTGGTTAAAATGTATGCACAGCCAAGTTTTGGGTGGAGCAGGGAGAAGATTTATTGCCCGCTGAGGAGATTCACCCCTGGTGACCATTGTGATCGGAAATCGAAATCCTTGAGTTGTCACCAGAGAAAGAGGCGAGGGGAGATCTTCCAATGGGGACACCCAATGGGTGAGTGACGGCTGTCTGATGCCTCGTACACACGACCGGTTTTCCCGTCTGCCATGAGAGCGTTTGGCCGGGAAAACCGGCCGTGTCAATGCTCCATTGCAGTTTTCCCAACAGGAAAACTGCCGGGAAAAATGAGAACATGTTCTCTTTTTTTCCCCGCCGTGATTCGCGGCGGTTTTTAACCCGGCAGTTTTCCTATGGGAAACGCTGCGGTGGAGCATACACACGGCCGGGATTCCCGACCAAAAGCTCTCACCGCACTTTTCCTGATGGGAAAACCTCTGGTGTGTACAGGGGGAAAGCTACCAAGCAGGTTCTCGGTTTTCCCGGCGGACTTTTTACAGCCGGGAAACCCGTACGTGTGTACTAGGCATAAGAAGAGGATTCTCATTTTGGGGAGATTTCCTCTTATTTCCTGTTGCGTCTCCAGGACAGGAAGTGAAGGGAAACTTCCCAAGCAGGCATTAAAAAAAAAAAAAGCAGTATCCGGATCGGGATTTTGGCTTTGCTTGCCCTGTAAAGTATTCAGTCTTGAAGGGTTGCAGCTCTGCAGACTTACTAATGAAACCTTCACATCTGTCTCTGTATTTAGTTTTACTTCAGTGCGATTGTCGCAGGAGGAAGGTCCCTCGAGGTCTGACCGGCGCTGACCTCTTGCTGATAACAGGATTGCCTCCCTGACTGCATAACACTATCAAATAACAGCCCCAGAGTTACTTACAATCAACTTAACCAAGGTGACTGGAGCCGTATTAGTGCACTTCCATCACAGCTGAGAAACGTCTGCCATACTTTTTTTTTTTTTTCATCTGAACACAGTGCATTTGCTTTCTACAGCTCCCCCCCCCCCCCCCCCCCAGCACAAAGTTACTTAACCACTTAAGCCCCGGACCATTATGCAGCTAAAGGACCAGGCCCCTTTTTGCGATTCGGCACTGTGTCGCTTTAACTGACAATTGCGCGGTCGTGCGACGTGGCTCCCAAACAAAATTGACGTCCTTTTTTTTCCCACAAATAGAGCTTTCTTTTGGTGGTATTTGATCACCTCTGCGGTTTTTTATTTTTTGCGCTATAAACAAAAATAGAGCGACAATTTTGAAAAAAAGGCACAATTTTTTACTTTTTGCTACAATAAATATCCCCCAAAAATATATATAAAAAAAATAATTTTCCACAGTTTAGTCCAATACGTATTCTTCTACATATTTTTGGTAAAAAAAAAAAAAAAAAATCGCAATAGGCGTTTATTGATTGGTTTGCGCAAAAATTACAGCTTCTAGAAAATAGTGGACTGTTTTATGGCATTTTTAATAATACATTTTCTTTTTTACTAGTTATGGCAGCGATCTTTATCGCGACTGCGACATTATGACGGACACATCGGACACCATTTTGGGGCCATTGTCATTTTCACAGCGATCAGTGCTATAAAAATGCACTGATTACTGTGAAAATGACACTGGCAGTGAAGGGTTTAACCTCTAGGTGGCGCTGTAGGAGTTAAGTGTTCCCTAGGAAGTGATTCTTACTGTAGCGGGGCGTGGCTACACGTCACTGATCGTCTGTTCCGATGACAGGGAACAGACGATCACTGACATGCCACGGAGAAGGACGGGGAAAGGTTTGTTTACACTCACCTCTCCCCGTTCTTCAGCTCTGTGACCCGATCGCGGGACACCGGCGGCGATCGGGTCCCGCGGGGCGTAGTCACGGAGCTCAGGACCGGGTCGTGAGCGCACCGCCGGCTGGGCTCTTAAAGGGCAACGTACCCGTACGTTGATGTGCCTCAGCCGTGCCATTCTGCCGACGCCATATCTGCGTGAGGTGGTCCTTAAGTGGTTAACCCCAAATGTTAATGCCTAAGCACAATTTTGCAACTTTTTTGTAAAACTTTACTCATCATCACAACTACTTTGTGTATCCAGGTGGATTAAAACGCATTTTTCTTTCAGGACAAATTGTTGTGTTTTTTTTTTTTATGATGAATGGTAATAGATATATCCTGATTTTTTTGTTATTATCAAAAAGGAAACTGGCCCAAAATAGTAAAAAAAAAAAAAAAAAAAAAAAAAAAAAAAAAAAAAATTCTAATTTTGTTGAATATTCCTTTCTATTATAAAAATTTACCACCAAACTCCTCAAAAGAAATCCCCCCCCCCCCCCATTCTGAAGATCACAGCAATACCACATATGTGTATGTTAGTTGTTGTTTGTACCCGGAGTACAGCCCAGAAACAATGGTGTGCATTCGGTTATTTTTTTTTTTTATTCTACCTAAAACACGCCGACACTGATACTAATTTAAGTTTTAGAGCCGGTTCACACAGGGGCAACATGACTCTGGCTGCGACTTTGCGAGGCGACCTGGACGCGACCTGAGCGCGCGCCACAGCGCGACTTCAAGTCGCCTCCAGGACAGACGACTTTCCAGTGGCCAATCAAACTACAATCGGCTCTGTGGGAGGGAGGGGAGGGGGGAGGGAGGGGTTTGCCAGCAAAAACAATTTTCTCTTCCTGTAAAGTTGCTTCAGTTAAGACAGAGATCCGACTTTGGAGGCGACTTCCATTGAAATCAATGGGCACAAGTCTCCTAGAAGTCGCCTAGAAGTAGTACAGGAACCTTTTTCTGAAGTCGGAGCGACTTTGTAGTGTACATTAAAGTGGTTGTAAACCCCTTTTTTTTTTTTTGCAGAAAGAATAACCTGCAAGAGAAAGGCATAATGAGCTAGTATGACTGGCATACTAGCTCATTATGCAGTACTTACCTTAGATCGAAGCCCCCGAAGCCATCCTCGTCTCCCCCTCCGGCCGCAGACATCGCTCCGGAAGGTTACTTCCAGGTATCGCAGCTCCGGCGCTCTGATTGGCCCGGGGCGGCAATGACGTCATCTCGCATGCGCGCGGGAGCCGTCAAAGCCGGCATTATCCATGGATAAAACCGGCAATGACAGTGCAGCAGCGCCGTTGTCTATGACGCACATGCGCCATAGACAACGGTGCATTCTTTTTTTGTAAAATATCTCCTGAACCATGTAGGTTTAGGAGATATTGCAAACACATACAGGTAAGCCTTAATCTAGGCCTACCTGTAGGTGGAAGTTGCATAAGTGGGTTTACAACCACTTTAGGACGGGTCTCGTTGACTAACATGGAATTTGACATGTTGCGCGACTTGGGGCGACTTCAAGTCGGATCCCAAGTCGCCCCCTGTGTGGACCGGCTCTTATTTATTTTTTATTTGAATTTTTTTAATTCTACCCAAAATAACCCCTTCGCTTAAAATACTTTTAAGAGCCCTTTCACACTGGAGCGCCCATAGCGTCGGCGGTAAAACGGCACTATTTTTTACCGCCGACGCTATGGGCGGATTTGCGGTGCATTTCAGCCGCTAGCGGGGCGGTTTTACCCCGAGAAAAGGGTTAAAAACCGCCCGCAATGCGCTGCTGAAGCAGCGCATTGCGGGCGGTATAGCCGCGCTGTCCCATTCATTTCAATGAGCAGCAGCAGTGGAGGAGGGGTAAACACACCGCTCCTTCACCGCTGCAAAAGATGCGGCCAGCAGGACTTTTTCTAACGTCCTGCTAGCGCAACGCTCCAGTGAGAAAGCCCCTCGGGGCTTTCACACTGGAATGAATGGGGGCAGCAGTTTAGCAGCGTTTTGCAGGCGCTATTTTTAACGCTATAAAACGCTCCAGTGTGAAAGGGGTCCAAGTGCAAAAGAGGGATTTGGGGTCTTTTAGACTCCCCCTATTCCTCCATAAGAGAGTACCTGTCCCCACCTATTACTAGGGATGTTTACATTCCTTGTGACAGCAATAAAAGTGATCAGAATTTTTATTTTTATTTTTTTAAGGGACAATGTAAAAAAATAAAATATAAAATGTTTTGTTTTTTTTAAAGCGCCCGCGTGCTCGTGCAGCAAAGAAGACGCATATCGTAGCGCCCGCAATTGTAAACAGTGCTCAAACCACATATGTGAGGTATCGCCGCGATCGTCAAAGTGAGAGCAACAATTCTAGAAAAAGACCTCCTCTGTAACTAACCTGGGAAAGGTAAAAAAAAAAAAATTAAAGCGTCGCCTATGCAGATTTTAAGCTACCCGTCGTTTTTTAGCGCCATTCCACAATTGTGCGCAGTTTCAAAGCATGACATGTTAGATACAGTGGGGCAAAAAAGTATTTAGTCGCCACCAATTGTACAAGTTCTCCCACTTAGAAAGAAAAGAGAGGCCTGTAATTGTCATCATAGGGAAACCTCAACTATGAGAGACAAAATGTGGAAACAAATCCAATCACATTGTCTGATTTGGAAAGAATTTATTTGCAAATTATGGTGGAAAATAAGTATTTGGTGAATATCAAAAGTTCATCTCAATACTTTGTTATATATCCTTTGTTGGCAATGACAGAGGTCAAACGTTTTCTGTAAGTCTTCACAAGGTTGTCACACACTGTTGCTGATATGTTGGCCCCATTCCTCCATGCAGATCCCCTCTAGAGCAGTGATGTTTTGGGGCTGTCGCTGGGCAACACGGACTTTCAACTCCCTCCAAAAAAGGTTTTCTATGGGGTTGAGATCTGGAGACTGACTAGGCCACTCCAGGACCTTGAAATGCTTCTTCGTTGCCCGGGCGGTGTGTTTGGGATCATTGTCATGCTGAAAGACCCAGCCACGTTTCGTCTTCAATGCCCTTGCTGATGGGAGGAGGTTTGCACTCAAAATCTCACGATACATGGCCCCATTCATTCTATCATGTACACGGATCAGTCGTCCTGTTCCCTTTGCAGAGAAACAGCCCCAAAGCATGATGTTGCCACCCCCATGCTTCACAGTAGGTATGGTGTTCTTTGGTTGCAACTCGGCATTCTCTCTCCTCCAAACAGGACGAGTTGTGTTTCTACCAAACGGTTCTACTTTGGTTTCATCTGACCATATGACATTCTCCCAATCCTCTTCTGGATCATCCAAATGCTCTCTAGCAAACCTCAGAGGGGCCCGGACATGTACTGGCTTAAGCAGGGGGACACATCTGGCACTGCAGGATCTGAGTCCCTGGCGGCGTAGTGTGTTACTGATGGTAGACTTTGTTACGTTGGTCCCAGCTCTCTGCAGGTCATTCACTAGGTCCCCCCCGTGTGGTTCTGGGATTTTTGCTCACTGTTCTTGTGATAATTTTGACCCCACGGGGTGAGATCTTGCGTGGAGCCCCAGATCGAGGGAGATTATCAGTCGTCTTGTATGTCTTCCATTTTCTAATTATTGCTCCCACAGTTGATTTCTTCACACCAAGCTGCTTGCCTATTGCAGATTCAGTTTTCCCAGCCTGGTGCAGGTCTACCATTTTGTTTCTGGTGTCCTTCGCCAGCTCTTTGGTCTTCACCTTAGTGGAGTTTGGAGTGTACACACGGCCGAGTTTCTCGTTGGAAAAAAACACGTCGTTTTTTTCGACGAGATCCTTGGACAAGAAACTTGTCCCGGCCGAGTGTACAGACGCTCGATTCAAAGAACCCGCGGTTCTTTGAATGGAGCGTACGCGGTGACGTCATCGACTACGACGAGCATGCGCTCGTCACATTCGATGCCGTCGCCGCCATCTTGGTATACCCTACGTATGCCTAGGAAGCTACCGTGCATGCGTCAAAGTCATTTCGAACATGCGCAGGCTTCCTGGAGGACAGGTAAGTGTACACACACTCACTTTTCGTCGAGAAACATGCCGACGAGAAAATAGAGAGCAGGTTCTCTATTTTCTCGTCGAGATTACTTGTCGGTTTTCTTGACGAGAAACCATACACACGAACGAGTTTCTCTGCAAGACATCTCTGCCAGCAAGTTTCTTGCTGGTTCTTGCCGAGAAACTCGGTCGTGTGTACGAGGCCTGACTGAGGTTGTGGAAAGGTGTCTTTAATAACCAGAAGTGTACAAATTGTAACGATTTCAGACTCTCTGATAATAATAATTCTGATTCTTTAGGTGTTGTCTGTAGATTTCCTCCCTCTTCCAGCCTCGTCCTCATCATGACTCACGTCCAGTCTGCGGCTATCTACCACCAGATAACGTCTTTTCCCTGCCGGATTCCTGCGGTCAAAACCTTGCAGACCCAAAATAGGACGGCGGTAGACGTCTGCGTTCTTAGAACGTCGCATTCCACCGGTTTGCGCCTCAGGCTCTTATCTCACGGAAGATGGCGAGCCGGTTCCAGACTCCGAGACCCTCGCCCATACCTGACACATGACACAAGCCAGCCTTGCCAACTGCCCACAGCGGATACAAAGTTATTCCATTCATTTCCTGAATCGCAGATTACAAGAGCCAGAAAAATCTGGAGCGTCACAGATCAAAGAGTCCCAAATTCTAATTATACCGATGGATGCCGTACAATCCCCTCCCCCTCCTCATTCAAACACAGGCAAGGCCTTGCACTCGATGCACAGAGCGCAACAGCAAATCACAGGCATCCCCCGAAATCATTTTTATATATTTAAAGTGGTTGTAAAATCTCACATATCCCCAGTGAAGTGACTGGCCTCGGGTGATGCACAGAGATGAGACAAAACCTCCTACATAAGTTGTACCAGTTTATCCACGACCCCCTCCTTTACAGCTTTGCAAAGTGCAGATTTTATACAGCTTGTCTGAGGTTTCAGAAAGCAGGGGGTGGGGGGAGCTGAAGTTACTCAGTGAAAAGAGCTGATTGAAGGGAACGTGAACGTGTTTTCATGATAGAACTTAATTTTTGACCCAGTGATGTCATCACTGGGTCTCTTTGCTCCACTAAGCAATGCAGACAGATCATGGCTGGTGGCAGGCGGAGTGATATCAAATGCACTCCACCTCCTGGGACAGCAGGCGCCAGCCATACCCACCCTGGGGGACAGACACAGGCGCCAGCCATACCCACCCTGGGGGACAGACACCAGCCCTACCAACCCTGGGGGACAGACGCCAGCCCTACCCACCCTGGGGGACGGACAGACGCCAGCCATACCAGTCTGGGGGACAGACACAGCCGCCAGCCATACCCACCCTGGGGGACAGACGCCAGCCATACCCACCATGAGGGACAGACAGACGCCAGCCATACCCACCATGAGGGACAGACAGACGCCAGCCATACCCACCATGAGGGACAGACAGACACCAGCCATACCCACCATGAGGGACAGACAGACGCCAGCCATACCCACCACGGGGGACAGACACAGCCGCCAGCCATACCCACCCTGGGAAACAGACACAGCCGCCAGCCATACCGCCTGGGGGACAGACGCCAGCCATACCAGTCTGGGGGACAGACGCAGACGCCAGCCATACCCACCCTGGGTAACAGACACAGACACCAGCATACCCACCCTGGGGGACAGACACAGATGCCAGCCATACCCACCCTGGGGGACAGACACAGACGCCAGCCATACTGCCTGGGGGACAGACACAGATGCCAGCCATACCCGCCTGGGGGACAGACACAGATGCCAGCCATACCCGCCTGGGGGACAGACACAGATGCCAGCCATACCCGCCTGGGGGACAGACACAGATGCCAGCCATACCCGCCTGGGGGACAGACACAGATGCCAGCCATACCCGCCTGGGGGACAGACACAGACGCCAGCCATACCCGCCTGGGGGACAGACACAGACGCCAGCCAAACCCGCCTGGGGGACAGACACAGACGCCAGTCATACCGCCTGGGGGACAGACGCCAGTCGTACCGCCTGGGGGACAGACGCCAGTCGTACCGCCTGGGGGACAGACGCCAGTCGTACCGCCTGGGGGACAGACGCCAGTCGTACCGCCTGGGGGACAGACGCCAGTCGTACCGCCTGGGGGACAGACGCCAGTCGTACCGCCTGGGGGACAGACGCCAGTCGTACCGCCTGGGGGACAGACACAGACGCCAGTCGTACCGCCTGGGGCACAGACGTCAGCCATACCCGCCTGGGTACAGCACGTGCCAGCCATACCCACCTGAGGGACAGACACAGAGGCCAGCAATACCCGCCTGGGGGAGAGACACAGATGCCAGCAATACCTGCCTGGGGGACAGACACAGATGCCAGAAATACCCGCCTGGGGGACAGACACAGATGCCAGCCAACTGGGCAGCACAGTGATGTAGTGGGTAGCACTTTCACCTAGCAGCAAAAGGGTCACTGGTTCAAATCCCGAATCCATCTGTCTGGAGTTTGCATGTTCTGCCTGTGTCTGCGTGGGTTTACTCCGGGTACTCCGGTTTCCTCCCACACTCCAAAGACATGCTGGTAGGTTAATTGGATCTTATCCAAATTGGCCCAGTATATATGTGTACAAATGTGTGTCCCAAGCGTGCCGAAATCCTACGGGGTAAATGACCGCACCAGCCAGGGGGACACTGGCTGAAAAAAGCACCTTGAGGCGATTCAGTTCGCATTTGTATCGCTATACCCGCCTGGGGGACAGCAGCAGCAGCCGGAAGCCATACCCACCATGACCACCTGGGGTACTGCAGCAGCTGCCAGCCATATCCGCCCTGGGGGTGGGATTGGGGGACCACAGCAGCTGCCAGTCATACCCGCCCTGCATATGTGGAGTGGGCATAGACCTGTCATCTGCCCACTTTGCTCATTGTGGCCCGCGTCCCTCGCTCTTCAGATGATTCTAGAGATGCTCCAGCCAGGAAATGAGGGCGGCTCTCTCTGACTTTCTGCGGCTTCTGATGCACGTGGTGAGAAGCTCACAGTGTGCGGTGAAATCAGAGGAAACCATTTCAGTCCAGGAGAGGAGCCACTACACCTGTACAAGACTGAAGGGAAGCTCTTTGATAAATTATTCTCTACAGTCCCAAATCTATTAGAGGTCATCTCTCCTACTTGGCCAGAGATCTACAGCTGTCTCCTCCTGAGCGGACCATGCAGAGAGAAGGATCAAAGTGTCCCGGAATACACACCCTACTGAGCACCAACTACTCCGATTCTGTAAAGAAATGAATGGCCCACCTTTAAGATATAGGCAGCCATACTCATACAGAACGACATGAGGCGCACCACATAACTCATGCATGGACGTGGACCTAGATTGCCGGCTCTGCACATGCTCAATCCATATCTCTGCACACTACGGAACATTGGCTTCGGCTCCGGCCATCAATCATCAGCAAGAACCTCTTCAAGCCAAGAGGTCAAACGCATGTTTTGTTTATCGAGTCGCAGCTGAGATCTTGGCTCCCGTCTACAGACCTGAAGGCGGCTCAGATTCAAGATTCCAGAAGGATCTCGGATGCACAAGTAGAATTAAAGAGCACCTGTTGATCTGGAGCAAATACGATGAGGGGGTCAAACTGGGCTGAAGAGAAAGAAAAACAAGAAACCCAGAAGGTGCAACTGGTGCTTTTCATCATCCCCTCAGCTCAACCGTTGTTCTCGTCACATCTCCTACAACCTAACCTCCTAAACTAGAGAATGACCTAAAGCAGGGGTCTCCAAACTTGCTAAACAAAAAGACAGTTTGCTGTCCTTCAGACCTTAGGGGCCAAATGCGTGACCAGCATGAACAATGCCCCATCACTGGTGTCATTTGATGGAATAGTGCCCCCCGTCAGTGGGAGGAAGTCATCCCCGTCATTGGCGTCAGTGGGAGGAATAGTCATCCCCGTCATTGGCGTCAGTGGGAGGAATAGTGCCCCGTCATTGGCCTCAGTGGGAGGAATAGTGCCCCGTCATTGGCCTCAGTGGGAGGAATAGTCATCCCCGTCATTGGCCTCAGTGGGAGGAATAGTGCCCCGTCATTGGCCTCAGTGGGAGGAATAGTGCCCCGTCATTGGCCTCAGTGGGAGGAATAGTCATCCCCGTCATTGGCCTCAGTGGGAGGAATAGTCATCCCCGTCATTGGCCTCAGTGGGAGGAATAGTCATCCCCGTCATTGGCCTCAGTGGGAGGAATAGTCATCCCCGTCATTGGCCTCAGTGGGAGGAATAGTCATCCCCGTCATTGGCCTCAGTGGGAGGAATAGTCATCCCCGTCATTGGCCTCAGTGGGAGGAATAGTCATCCCCGTCATTGGCCTCAGTGGGAGGAATAGTCATCCCCGTCATTGGCCTCAGTGGGAGGAATAGTCATCCCCGTCATTGGCCTCAGTGGGAGGAATAGTCATCCCCGTCATTGGCCTCAGTGGGAGGAATAGTCATCCCCGTCATTGGCCTCAGTGGGAGGAATAGTCATCCCCGTCATTGGCCTCAGTGGGAGGAATAGTCATCCCCGTCATTGGCCTCAGTGGGAGGAATAGTCATCCCCGTCATTGGCCTCAGTGGGAGGAATAGTCATCCCCGTCATTGGCCTCAGTGGGAGGAATAGTCATCCCCGTCATTGGCCTCAGTGGGAGGAATAGTCATCCCCGTCATTGGCCTCAGTGGGAGGAATAGTCATCCCCGTCATTGGCCTCAGTGGGAGGAATAGTCATCCCCGTCATTGGCCTCAGTGGGAGGAATAGTCATCCCCGTCATTGGCCTCAGTGGGAGGAATAGTCATCCCCGTCATTGGCCTCAGTGGGAGGAATAGTCATCCCCGTCATTGGCCTCAGTGGGAGGAATAGTCATCCCCGTCATTGGCCTCAGTGGGAGGAATAGTCATCCCCGTCATTGGCCTCAGTGGGAGGAATAGTCATCCCCGTCATTGGCCTCAGTGGGAGGAATAGTCATCCCCGTCATTGGCCTCAGTGGGAGGAATAGTCATCCCCGTCATTGGCCTCAGTGGGAGGAATAGTCATCCCCGTCATTGGCCTCAGTGGGAGGAATAGTCATCCCCGTCATTGGCCTCAGTGGGAGGAATAGTCATCCCCGTCATTGGCCTCAGTGGGAGGAATAGTCATCCCCGTCATTGGCCTCAGTGGGAGGAATAGTCATCCCCGTCATTGGCCTCAGTGGGAGGAATAGTCATCCCCGTCATTGGCCTCAGTGGGAGGAATAGTCATCCCCGTCATTGGCCTCAGTGGGAGGAATAGTCATCCCCGTCATTGGCCTCAGTGGGAGGAATAGTCATCCCCGTCATTGGCCTCAGTGGGAGGAATAGTCATCCCCGTCATTGGCCTCAGTGGGAGGAATAGTCATCCCCGTCATTGGCCTCAGTGGGAGGAATAGTCATCCCCGCCATTGGCCTCAGTGGGAGGAATAGTCATCCCCGCCATTGGCCTCAGTGGGAGGAATAGTCATCCCCGCCATTGGCCTCAGTGGGAGGAATAGTCATCCCCGCCATTGGCCTCAGTGGGAGGAATAGTCATCCCCGCCATTGGCCTCAGTGGGAGGAATAGTCATCCCCGCCATTGGCCTCAGTGGGAGGAATAGTCATCCCCGCCATTGGCCTCAGTGGGAGGAATAGTCATCCCCGCCATTGGCCTCAGTGGGAGGAATAGTCATCCCCGCCATTGGCCTCAGTGGGAGGAATAGTCATCCCCGCCATTGGCCTCAGTGGGAGGAATAGTCATCCCCGCCATTGGCCTCAGTGGGAGGAATAGTCATCCCCGTCATTGGCCTCAGTGGGAGGAATAGTCATCCCCGTCATTGGCCTCAGTGGGAGGAATAGTCATCCCCGTCATTGGCCTCAGTGGGAGGAATAGTCATCCCCGTCATTGGCCTCAGTGGGAGGAATAGTCATCCCCGTCATTGGCCTCAGTGGGAGGAATAGTCATCCCCGTCATTGGCCTCAGTGGGAGGAATAGTCATCCCCGTCATTGGCCTCAGTGGGAGGAATAGTCATCCCCGTCATTGGCCTCAGTGGGAGGAATAGTCATCCCCGTCATTGGCCTCAGTGGGAGGAATAGTCATCCCCGTCATTGGCCTCAGTGGGAGGAATAGTCATCCCCGTCATTGGCCTCAGTGGGAGGAATAGTCATCCCCGTCATTGGCCTCAGTGGGAGGAATAGTCATCCCCGTCATTGGCCTCAGTGGGAGGAATAGTCATCCCCGTCATTGGCCTCAGTGGGAGGAATAGTCATCCCCGTCATTGGCCTCAGTGGGAGGAATAGTCATCCCCGTCATTGGCCTCAGTGGGAGGAATAGTCATCCCCGTCATTGGCCTCAGTGGGAGGAATAGTCATCCCCGTCATTGGCCTCAGTGGGAGGAATAGTCATCCCCGTCATTGGCCTCAGTGGGAGGAATAGTCATCCCCGTCATTGGCCTCAGTGGGAGGAATAGTCATCCCCGTCATTGGCCTCAGTGGGAGGAATAGTCATCCCCGTCATTGGCCTCAGTGGGAGGAATAGTCATCCCCGTCATTGGCCTCAGTGGGAGGAATAGTCATCCCCGTCATTGGCCTCAGTGGGAGGAATAGTGCCCCGTCATTGGCCTCAGTGGGAGGAATAGTCATCCCCGTCATTGGCCTCAGTGGGAGGAATAGTGCCCCGTCATTGGCCTCAGTGGGAGGAATAGTGCCCCGTCATTGGCCTCAGTGGGAGGAATAGTCATCCCCGTCATTGGCGTCAGTGGGAGGAATAGTGCCCCGTCATTGGCGTCAGTGGGAGGAATAGTGCCCCGTCCTTGGCGTCAGTGGGAGGAATAGTGCCCCTTCTATGGCGTCAGTGGGAGGAATAGTGCCCCTTCTATGGCGTCAGTGGGAGGAATAGTGCCCCGTCTATGGCGTCAGTGGGTGGAATAGTGCCCCGTCTATGGCGTCAGTGGGTGGAATAGTGCCCCGTCATTGGCGTCAGTGGGTGGAATAGTGCCCAAAGGGCCAGATAAAGGCATGCAAAGGGCCACATCCAGCCCTCAGGCCACAGATTGGAGAACATCGTCCTGGACATATACAAGCATTTAACCCTTCAATGCTGGGGGGAACCCCACTACAAAGGTAATGTTGTATATTGGTTTTCTTTGAAGTTCAGCTTTAAAATACTTGGATTTCTGTGCTTTACCTGGAGTTTTAAGTTGGTGACAGGTTCTCTTTCAAATACATTTTTGCAAAATACATGAAATCCTATAAAAACAGGAAGAAATTTGTATATGGCCCGACTCCCCGACTCCTCCTTTCCAGAATCATTTCTCATAGTAATTGAAAGGAAGGCCGGGGCGTTAGACCCCTTTCACACTGGGGCGGGCAGGAGCGGTGGCGGTATAGCAGCGCGATTTTCAGCGCTGCTATACTGTCGTTCTTACCGCGGTATGCGGTCGCTAGGGGGGTTAATTTAACCCCCGCTAGCGGCCGAAAAAGGGTTAATACCGCCCGCAAACCGCGGCTATTGCCGCGGTTTGCGGGCGGTATTACCGCGCTGTCCCATTGATTTCAATGGGAGACCGCGGTAAAGGAGCGGTGAACACACCGCTCCTTTACCGCTGTAAAGAAGCGGCTAGCAGGACTTTTGGAGCGGTCCTGCTAGCGCACCGCTTCAGTGTGAAAGCCTTCGGGCTTTCACATTGAAGACACAGGGCAGGATTTTTTCATGCGGTATAACAGCGCTATTATTAGCGCTAAACCGCATGAAAAACGCCCCAGTGTGAAAGGGGCCTTAGTATCAGTCAGAAGCCTTAAGGACCGCCAAGTCCCACCATCTCCACCAAGCCAATAATGGGATCTCCAGCCGCTGCAGGATAACCGAATAACTCCGCAGCACCTCTCTGGCCAGGAACGGGTTAATTGGCTTAAAAATGCCATTTCCTCCGTGCCTAGAGGAAGCTGCGGGTAATGAAGAATTCCATCTGCCGTGATATCACATTCTATAAAGGGATGTCAGCCAACTAAAATCAAAAGAAAAAGAACACTATGGGGGCGACACATTACATGGCAGCGGAGCATTATAGGCTGGGATCCTTCATATTCATTGACATCACAGAGACCCTTCATATTCATGAGAACACAGCCTATCCAATCACTAGAGACCAGTGACATCACCGAGACTCTTCATATTCATGAGAACACAGCCTATCCAATCACTAGAGACCAGTGACATCACCGAGACCCTTCATATTCATGAGAACACAGCCTATCCATCACTAGAGACCAGTGACATCACCGAGACCCTTCATATTCATGAGAACACAGCCTATCCAATCACTAGAGACCAGTGACATCACGGAGACCCTTCATATTCATGAGAACACAGCCTATCCATCACTAGAGACCAGTGACATCACCGAGACCCTTCATATTCATGAGAACACAGCCTATCCATCACTAGAGAGCAGTGACATCACCGAGACCCTTCATATTCATGAGAACACAGCCTATCCAATCACTAGAGACCAGTGACATCACCGAGACCCTTCATATTCATGAGAACACAGCCTATCCAATCACTAGAGACCAGTGACATCACCGAGACCCTTCATATTCATGAGAACACAGCCTATCCAATCACTAGAGACCAGTGACATCACCGAGACCCTTCATATTCATGACAAGACAGTCTAGGAACTGCTGATGACCCATACAAGATTAGATCATCTCTCAAACTGGTCAGAAGGGTGACTTCCAATGTCAATAGGCAGCGTTTGTTGGCCTGTCTTGGACATCATATGGCACATACAATGAAGTCACTTCCACTGGTTCAGACAAGCATGTCTATGCAGCATATATAGGAGGAACATTGAACAATAGTCACAGATAATACAAATACTTACATAGATGAGCCCCGAGTAGTATCTGTCCTTTAAATTATGTAACACAGAAGCCTCGTTAAGACACGTCAGTTCCGCCATGTCTTCCACTTTAGAGAATTTCGGTGGGTTCATCTTCTGGATGTCATCTTTGTTGACCATGGCCTTCTTGCCATTCTCGGCTAGCTCCACCACCACCTCGTCTCCTTTTTCCTCCTTGATGCTGGCCGCCTCGAATCCATGCCGCTCCGATGGCACCCACACCAGCTTCTTGGCGGTCCAGTCAGCTTGAGTGGCTGGATTGTAGACCACATCGCGGTCCACGAAGAGGTATCGCTCTGGGTCATCCTGCCCCACTCTCTGAGACATTGTGACTTGAAGTTTCTAAGAATCACCTAAGGACAAAACAAAAAAAAAATGTCAGACCTTTCATAGGAGAATTCCAGAATACTCCACATTTCTCCAAGGACAATGCAAAGTGTGTAAGCAGCAAAGATACAAGCAACAATAAAAACCTGCCAGTAGATCTAACCCCTCACCACCAGCTCAAAGTTCCTGTAGAACATTGTGAAACAAGAGCGTATTTTTTTTTTTGTTATCCAACGGGTAGACAAGGAATTGACTGTAGAGTTAACACTGAAGCCCTGTACACACGGCCGAGAATCCCGTCAGGAAAAAAAACGTTGGGTTTCCCGACGAGATTCCTGGCAAGCTTTTCTTGCCAAGCCGTGCATACAGATGGCCATTCAAAAGAAACGCAGTTCTTTTGAAAGGCAAGAACGCGGTGACGTCATCGACTACGACGAGCATGCGCTCGTCACATTCTATGCCATCGCCGCCATCTTGCTTCACCCTACACTACCCTTGTAAGCTACCGCGCATGCGTTGAAGTCTCATCGAGCATGCGCGGGCTTACCGGAGGACAGATAAGCTTGTAGCATCGTACACACACGCACGGTTTTCTCGAAACAGGCCGACGAGAATCTCGACGAGAAAATAGAAAGCAGGTTCTCTATTTTTCTCATCGAGATTCCCGGCAGTTTTCTCGACGAGAAACCATACACACGGCCGGTTTTCTCAGCAAAAAGCTCTCCAGCAGTTTTCTTGCTGTTTCTTGCCGAGAAAACCGGTCGTGTGTACAAGGCTATAGTCTAGGTAACCTAAAGCTGATCATTTATTATTGGATAGCTGTTGATAGACATTACAAGCAAAGTATGCGCTGCCTAAAAAATACTGACATTTAATGACAAACTCTATCTGAAAAATACTGACACTTAAAGGGATATTTAAGTCTTGTTTTTTTATTTGTTTAACCATACCGGGCCTATTCTGGCACTCCTCTCCTACATGTAAAAATCATCATTTGTTTGCTAGAAAATTACTCAGAACCCCCAAACATTATATGTTTTTTTTTTTTTTAGCAGACACCCTAGGGAATAAAATGGCGGTCTTTGCAACTTTAAAACTCACATGGTATTTGCCCAATAATTTTTCAAACGCCTTTGTTTTAGAACAAAAACAAACAGTTTCATGAATTAAAAAATAACAAAAAACAGTAAAGTTAGCCCCATTTTTTTGTATAATGTGAAAGAAGATGTCACGCCGAGTAAATAGATACCCAACATGTCACGCTTCAAAATTGCGCACACTCATGGACTGGCGCAAAACTTCGGTACTTAAAAATCTCCAAAGACGACAGTATTTTTTTTTTACAGGTTACCAGTCTAGCGTTACAGAGGAGGTCTAGGGCTAGAATTGTTGCTCGTGATCTTACGCGCGTGGCGATACCTCACATGTGTGGTTTAAACAGCGTTTACATATGTGGGCGGGACTTATGTGTGTGTTCGCTTCTAAACGTGAGATACCGGGGACAGGGGCGTTTTAAAATGTTTTATTTTACTTAATTTTTTGCACTTTTTTTTACATTTTAATTTTTTGGATCACTTTTATTCCTATTACAAGGAATGTAAACATCCCTTGTAATAGGAATGGTGTGTGACAGGTCCTCTTTATGGAGAGATGTGGGGTCAATAAGACCTCCCCCTCCCCCCACACATCTCCTCCAGACTGAAAAGCATGAGATAGAGAAAAAAAAACATCCACCGATTAGGGCTGGGAAAAAAATCGATTTTAATCTTGAATCGAGTTTTGAGCTCAAATCGATTATTTTTTTTTTTCCTTCAAAGTTTCCGTAGCAGGACTGCAGGGGGCATATCCGGAATGGCACTGCGCGGCGTTACCCCAATTACATCTACTCGCCGCAGCCTGCCTACCTGATGAGCGTGTCATGCAGACAGACGGCGGCCATTGCAGTGTTCAAAAGCCGCGCCTCCCGAGTCCTCGTTGTCTGTGATAGGCGGAACACTCAATTTCACAGCAGGCAGTATTCAGCCTATCACGGACATCCTCTCATCCTCATCTGTGTTATGAGGATGACCATGATAGGCGGAACACTGAATACTGGGAAATTGAGTGTTCCGCCTATCACAGACGAGGAGGAGGTGCGGCTTTTGAATACTGGAATGGCCACCGGTGTAGCAGTAAAATCCGTATCCCATGAAAATCTGCATCAGGTACGGGCACAGTGAGGCATTGGGCACAGTGAGGCATTGGGCACAGTGAGGCATTGGGCACAGTGAGACACGGGTACAGTGAGGCATGGACACAGTTCAATTCAACTAAGAGTAACCTCAAGATTTTTTGTTGTTTTATTAGCTAAATCCAAATACAGTATTAATAATTTGGATGTTTAACAATCTTTGTTGCACACTGACTTTGCAGTTAGAGAAAGGGTTTGCCTTTGCAATTTTGTTTGTTGATGCACTTTAATATAATAAAAAAAAAAAAAAAAAAAAAAATCGAATCGTAAATCGAGGTTTTTATAAAAAAATAAATAAAAAAATAATCGCAGATTTTTTTGGGGGGGGGGGAAATCGCCCAGCCCTACCACCGATCTCATGCTGACAGCCGCGATCGTGGCTTTGTTTACATCCGGGAACCTGGAGGGTGATGTCATAACGTCGCGCCCGGGCCTCCGACGGACATAGAGATGACTGGTGACCATCTGGTCACCGAAAATCTCTTTGGTCCTCATCCGGCGCCGGCCGATTGTTTCTCCGGGTCCCAGATGGCACGGGAGAGCCCGGAGAAGCACCGGATGGCGGCGGGAGACGTCGCCTATAAGAACGATCAAGCGGCGGAACTGCCCCTATGATCGTTCTTATCATGCATAGAATCGCTGTCTGGAAATAATGATATCTGAATGATGCCTGTAGCTGCAAGCATCAGATATCCCCGCTGAAAGTCCAGGACGTCATATGATGTCCTTGGGCTGGAAGTGGTTAAAAATAACAAACATGTTATATATTTCCTGCTCTGTGTAATGGTTTTGCACAGAGCGGCCCGGTCCTCCTCTTCTCAGGTCCCTTCACTGGTCCCGCCCTTCTGCCAAGTGCCCCCCCCCCACCACAGAAAGCAGCTTGCTATTGGGGCACCCGAGCCAAGTTGCCGCTCTGTGTGTCCATTTGGAGACAGAGCCGCAGCTCGGTCCCGCCCCCCTCTCTCTCCTCATTGGCTCACTGACTCCAATTGAAAGCCAATGGCGCAAGCTGCTATCTCTCAGCCAATGAGGAGGGAGAGTGCCGGACAGCCGAGTCTCTCGTGAAGCATCGCTGGAGGGAGTCTGGAAGAGCTCCGTCATTTCAATGAATACACACTATGACACAACTGGTATTCTTTTCATATTAGCTCAGAGGCTCTACATAAAGCAGTGGCGGAATGGTTGGTCGTCTTCCAGCACATGCCAGGAGATGACCCGCTTGGAAAGCCGTCAGGATTGAGCGAACAGTTGGGAAGCATTTAGCCATCGGGCTGAATATAGTTCCCCATCACGAGCGCCCAGTGACTAAGGACATAACGCATGGACCCCGTCAGCTGTCACTACTTTCCTGGCATGGCTTCAGCACATGGACCCTCGTAAACCAGTAGGAAGCCGATGTGTGCTTGTCATCCGAGCCTCTAGAGCACCATAACGTCATCCCGGTGAAGCCTCCAGCCAACAAGTCACCCGAAACATCCTAATGGGGACGGTAGAGACTGAAAAATACACCCGGAAGATGACTGGGCAAAGAGCCTTGCAGGGGCTACAAAAGGAGTTCCAATCTTTCTGTTTGGACCCAAAAAGCTTCTTACAACTTTGCCCGTATCTTGCTAAAAACAACTGCACTACTTATCACCTATTAAACTGATTCCAAGCAGATTTTTCCCATCTGGACTAAAAATGGTTCCACTTCAGCTGTTCACACAGCTGGACTACAAAACAACCTTCATGTTATGGTAATGAGGAGAAAGGGAGGTGGTCTGTAGTCAATAACACTTAGCACCACTTGCAGATTACGAGCCCTCTTAGAACTGTAGCCCAGGGCCCTGACGCAGGGAATGTGCCTGGGGCCTCAACTCCGGGGTCAAGAACTCCCCTGACAAATACATTGCAGGTCATGACCCCTCTCCTCCAGTGGCAGGAACTATACTATGCACTTCTCTAATTCACCCAATAGTACAGTGATCTCTAAACTGCAGCCCTGGGGCTGAGTTTGGCCCTTTGCTTGGCTTTATCTGGCTCTTGGGGCACTAATTCCTCCCACTAATGGGACACAATTTCCCCCACAATGGGGCACTACTCCTCCCCCAATACCAAATGTGGCGAAGTTACTCTCACTGATGCCAGGAAAATGTCCACTCCCACTGGCCACAGTCTGGGCCCCGATCGGCTCTCGGGTGCTGCCGCCACCATTCGTGGTAAGGGAACCCGGCAGTGAAACCGTTCGGCTTCGCGGCCAGTTCCCTACTGCGCATGCACTTTCTAACTTTCCCGGCGGCGGAGGAAGGAGGAGGGGGGCCTAACTTCCAGGGGACCTCTCCGCAGCCAGGTCTCCCAGAAGTGGGGACAGGTATCTGTCAAATACAGGTATCGTTCCCTCCTCCCCCTCCAAATACCATATATACACTTTTTTGTGCTGAAAATGCCCCCCTTGGCTTATACTCGAGTAACCTTTTTGCTCCTGATCTCCCGGATTTTGGGGACCCGGTACCTACGTAGCCCCACTCTTCCTCTACAATTGTGCAAAGTTTTTTGTCCGGGGGACCTACGGCCGGGGAGCACCGATTTTTCAAAGCCGGGAACCCCTTCCATAGACTCCCATGTTAAACGGTAATTTTTCCAGTGACTTTGGGGACCCGGTACCGGCCGGTCGTAGGTCCCCTGGACCCGGAACTTGCCACACATGTAGCCCCATTTCTCTTCTACAAGTGTGCAAAGTTTTTTGTCCGGGGGACCTTCAGCCGGGGAGCACGGATTTTTCAAAGCCGGGAACCCCTTCCATAGACTCCCATGTTAAACGTCAGTCGAGGCATGGACACAGAGAGGCATGGGACACAGAGAGGCATGGGACACAGAGAGGCATGGGACACAGAGAGGCATGGGACACAGAGAGGCATGGGACACAGAGAGGCATGGGACACAGAGAGGCATGGGACACAGAGAGGCATGGGACACAGAGAGGCATGGGACACAGAGAGGCATGGGACACAGAGAGGCATGCAGATGGACACCCTAGGCTTATACTCGAGTCAATACGTTTTCCCATTTTTTTGTGGTAAAATTAGGTGCCTCGGCTTATATTCGGGTCGGCTTATACTCGAGTATATACGGTAAGTGCCAAATGTAGCACCAGAGGGGGGAAGAAGCAAACAAGCAGAGCTTCCACTTTTGAGTGGAACTCTGCTTTAACCAATCACCATGAAATGCGTAGATCTCGGTTGGCCAAGAACAGGATGGGAGGTGTGATTGTGGCACTATCCTGTTCTAGAACAGGGTGGTGGTTCCACAACTTTCAGGGTGGTTTCACAACCAGCAGAACCTTCCACATTGGATTCCTGCTGGTTTACGAGGGTCCATGTGCTGAAGCCTTGTCAGGAAAGTAGAAACAGCTGATGGGCCATTGAGCTAGGTCATTAGTTATGGCTAATTATTATCTTGGGGTTGGATCAGTTGTATGGTTGTCCAGGAACAGGGTGGTTCCACAACACGCACCACAGACACCTTAACCAATCACTATGGAGTGTGTAGATCCTGGTCAGCCAAAAAGCAGGATAGGAGGTGTGATTGTAGAACTATCCTGTTTTAGAACAGGGTGGTGATTTCACAACCAAGAGAAGCCTCCACATCGGCTTCCTGATGGCTTTTGAGGGTTCATGTGCTGAAGCCTTGCTAAAAAAGTAGAGACAGCCCCTGGGCTAGGTCATTAGTCACTGTTAGAAATGAACGTGGATTCGATCCACACTCCACAAATCGCACCTACACAATGACATGGGGATGCTCGTGACACCACTGACCCAATATGGCGACATGGCCATATATGGTCAACATCACTGACTTAATGTGGCCATATCTTTTCCATTGTGTGAATGTAATGCTGCCCTTGCCACATCTAATTAGGTCACCAGTGTCTGACTCCTTCCAGGTTCAGACCAAACCCAAGCTCATCCTTAGTCACTTGGAGCTCATGATGGAGAATTTACAGCCCAAAAGCTTCCAAACTTTTAGCTCAATCTTGAGGGCTTTCCCAGCGTGTCCACGCTGCCCCAGCCACAGCTAATTAGGTGACCACTGACAGCTTCCTTCCGGGTTCAGATTAAACCTAAAAAAGTCACTGATACAGTACCCAAGATCTACTGCTTTATTAAAAAATGTCTGTAGCTGAAGACCAGTGCTCCTGGCTGGGATGTGAAGTCCCCTTAGGCTTAAATAGCAGAAAATATTAGCCACCAACTTAGTATACTCCCCAAATTCAAATCATGTAAAATACACAGGAAAAGCATCAAAACGAGTTTCGGCTGTGGTGGCCTTACTCGTAGCAAGTTATGAGTAAGGCTATTATGACTAAGGCCACCACAGCCGAAACATGTTGGAGGTTTATCCTGTGTATCTTACATGGAGCCAAAAAATATTTGAATCCCCAAGTATACCGAGTTGCCGGCTAATATTCGCTGCTACTTCAGACCGAACCCAAGCTCATCCTTGGTCACTTGGAACTCATGATGAAGAACAATATTCAGCCCAATAGCTAAATGCTTCCCAACTGTTAAGCCTTTCCCAACAAGTCATCTCCTGGGCTCCGCTGGAAGACTATCAAACATTAGTAACCAAACAGATCTGGTTTAGAGGGAATGACCCTTGAAGAAACAATCTCCCGGACCCTCTCCTTCACCGAGTGCAGCCAGACAATAAGAGAAGAGAGTCAATGTAATGGATTTAGTCTCCGGGAGAAGACACGGATG
Organism: Rana muscosa; assembly: GCA_029206835.1. Lineage (NCBI taxonomy): Eukaryota > Metazoa > Chordata > Amphibia > Anura > Ranidae > Rana > Rana muscosa. The sequence goes on from CM055128.1 coordinate 6,891,062, forward strand.
TATAATGCTGGCTGGCAAGAAATTAAATTCAAATGAATAAAGATTTTTCATATTAGCATCAGGGAGAGGAAAAAAAAATGGTGGCGATGCTTTAATCTGCCCGGGGCTTTGAAGTGTCTGCGAGTGTAATAAGATTGAAATACAAAGAGAGGGAGAATGAAATTCACCTGGGCGGGAAAGGGGGCTGCCTTCCTTTAAATAGAATATTCTATCCGGTGATTAGGAAGCTTTCAGACTTATAGGAAGATGGAGTTAATGATTGTTATAATAAATGGAGAAAGACGGGGGCGTGTATAACCTGGAGGGGGCCGAGCGCAATCCCCCCCCCCCAAGAGTCTGATTTACAATACATACAAAGTTTTATGAGCCGAGACGCCCCCCAAAGGCTTTGAGACTCAGAGAAAGAGTGCCCCCACCTCTGGCTAGGACCATGGATAATGGAGCAACACTGGTCCTCCTTGCACGGGGCCCGGCCAGCAGGGGGGGCCCATGCAGCAGGGTGAATTGGATGTGGGGGGGGGGTAAATACTGGAACCAATCCCCTGTATGGCTCTCTGCAGCAGCTGAAAGCTGGCGGCTTCTCCTCCACCTCCTGTTGGCTTTCAGTTGCTGCAGAGAGAACTATACAGGGAATCCGTTGCAGTAATTACCCCCCCCCCCCCCCACACACACACACACCTGTGTACCATACGTTTCCTCCCTGCTGCCCAGATCTCCCTACCCCCCGCAGCGCTGCCGGCTTCCCTACTCTCCTTCCGGCCGGAAACCGCAAGCACAGAATAGGATCCTTTAAAATGGAGAGTGGGGGAAAGTTTTTAATAATTGCCCCCTACTACACCTATCACCCTCTCTGTACACAATGTTTCCCCCCCTGCTGCCGAGATCCCCCTGTGTGCCACCCTACCCCCGCAGTGCTTCCGGTTTCCCTCCTCCCCTTACCACCGGCAGCTGCAAGCACACATTAAAATCCTTCAAGATGGAGAGTGGGGGAAGGTTCCGGTAATTGCCCCCCTGCCACACCATACATTTCCCCCCTGCTGCCCAGGCCCCCCGGTGTGTGCCTCCCTACCCCTGCAGTGCTGCCGCTTTCCCTCCTCTTCTTACCACCGGCAGCTGCAAGCACACAATAGGATCCTTCAAAAAGGAGAGTGGGGGAAGGTTCAATTAAATGCCCCCCTGCCACTCTGATCACCCTCCCTGTACACCATATGTTTCCCTCCTGCTGCCCATGTTCCCCTACCCCTACAGTGCTGCCAGCTTGCGTGCCTCTTCTTCCCGCCGGCAGCTGAAAGCACACAATGGGATCCTTCAAGATGGAGTGGGCGAAGGTCCCGGTAACCAAGTGGCCCAGAAGATGACCCCTTCCCGGTACCAAGTGCCCAGAAGATGACCCCTTCCCGGTACCAAGTGCCCAGAAGATGACCCCTTCCCGGTACCAAGTGCCCAGAAGATGACCCCTTCCCGGTACCAAGTGCCCAGAAGATGACCCCTTCTCATTACCAAGTGTCCAGAAGATGCTCCCCTTCCCAGTACCAAAAGGTCCACAAGATTGTCCCCTTCCCGGTACCAAGTGCCCACAAGATTGTCCCCTTCCCGGTACCAAGTGCCCAGAAGATGACTCCTTCCCGGTACCAAGTGCCCAGAAGATGACTCCTTCCCGGTACCAAGTGCCCAGAAGAGGACTCCTTCCCGGTACCAAGTGCCCAGAAGATGACCCCTTCCCGGTACCAAGTGCCCAGAAGATGACCCCTTCCCGGTACCAAGTGCCCAGAAGATGACCCCTTCTCATTACCAAGGGTCCAGAAGATGACCCCTTCCCATTACCAAGTGTCCAGAAGATGACCCCTTCCCATTACCAAGTGTCCAGAAGATGCTCCCCTTCCCATTACCAAGTGTCCAGAAGATGCTCCCCTTCCCATTACCAAGTGTCCAGAAGATGCTCCCCTTCCCAGTACCAAGGGTCCACAAGATGTTCCCCTTCCCAGTACCAAGGGTCCACAAGATGTTCCCCTTCCCAGTACCTAGGGTCCACAAGATGCTCCACTTCCCAGTACCAAGGGTCCACAAGATTGCCCCCTTCCCAGTACGAAGGGCCCAGACGATGCCCCCTTCCCAGTACGAAGGGCCCAGACAATGCCCCCTTCCCAGTACGAAGGGCCCAGACAATGCCCCCTTCCCAGTACGAAGGGCCCAGACAATGCCCCCTTCCCAGTACGAAGGGCCCAGACAATGCCCCCTTCCCAGTACGAAGGGCCCAGACAATGCCCCCTTCCCAGTACCAAGGTACCAAGGGCCCAGAAGATGCCCCCTTCCCGGTACCAAGTTCACACCCTAAATCACATGAGATCCAGCGTAGGCAAACGCACTACGTTTGCAACCTGCTTTTGGTTTGTGAAGGTAACATGTACACCCCCTGCAGATTGCAACCGAGTGCGTTTTGAACGCGGTGCGGGAAACGTGCACAACACGCAAACTCGCACCACGTTCTGGTGTAAACTGGGGCACGAAAAGGCACCACAGCACAGTGCACATAAATGCCGAAGGGAAGAAGGAAGTGACCTCACAGGACAAATGGGGATGGAAAAACGCACATCAGCTATGTACAGGTGCAGAGAAATGCATGCAAAAGTTCATGGAAAAAAAAAACGCGCAGTAGACGAGGTTTCTGGTGTGAATGGGCCCTTTAACCGCCATGTCACTTTAATGCGCTGTAATGTGTTACAATGAACGCGTCGCACAACGCAACCTGCCACTTGTTTTCAGCGCAGACCAACGCGCTGAACTGAAGCCACGAGCATAAAGCTGGCCGGCCTTGTTCTCGCGCCGGCTGACGCTACCGGTGGGAATGAGCCACTCAGGAAAAGGACAAGAAGCCGAAACCAGCAGCCAAGAGGAACCTCCACACATTGGAAAGGGAGAAGCGGCGGTGGTGAGGCCCACGGGCTGGTGGGTGACCCGAAGCGTATTTCTTTGGCCCGGCAGTCTGGCTCTCTGGGTACATAGCTCCTGCAAGGGGTGGGGGGGGGGGGCACAGAGGAGGGGGCTAGACACAGGAGAGGAGGTCTAAGCGCATGGAACTTGCTGCATGATGTAGACGGAGCTCTTTGTTCCCTGCAAACTGCTGCAATAACACATCTGAGCTGCCGCCCATTCAGCCGGCTAACCGGGGGCTCCACGCTTGTCCCTCCGATGTAACCCTTTCACTGCCAAACCTACCCCCCCCCCCCACCCCATTCTTCTTTATCTAGCTGAAAAATAATCCAACCAGCCCAGACCAGGGAGGTGCTCCGCGGGGGAAATGCCGCAACGAAGGGGCAGAAATAAAACGCCAACCGGCATCAGAGCACAGCTCTACCGTAGGCACCTACAGACGGGCCCCCACCCCGCACGCGGGCACCAGAGGGCAGAGCACATGGCCAATTCAGATCTCTTAACCCTAACCACACCGCAGACGATGAGAGAAACATGGCCGCCCCCACGGGGGGAATGAATGAAAAAACAAACGCGCCGTCGTGCTTTACAAAGTCGCCTAAAAGCCAGCCGGCACCACAACTCCTCACCCCGGGTTGGGGGTGGGCACAGCACATACAGTGACCCCCAGAGTTATGGGGGGGGGAATGATCAGACCACGGGTAAAACCAAGACCACTGCCAATGTTAGACGCGCCGATTTCATTTATTTCGGTAACAAGGAATGATTTCAAATAAAACGTGTTCCCAAGTTGGCGTGGAAGCCGGACAAAAGCTTCAGCGGGGGGGGGGGTTAGGTGGTGGGAAGCCCCTCGCCCGTCCGCTCAGGAGAGGGGGGGGGGGGAAATTCACGAAAAGGAATTTGTAAGACATAGCTGAGGGTGCAGGGAATGTGGGGGTGTATCAAAGGGGTGTGTTGGGGGCATTTGTGAGGGTAGGGGGGCACAAAGACCTCCTGATGGAACAGGCAAGTGCTGAAATGTATTCCAGAGTAGGCAGAACTAGAAGATCATCCAAAAAGAGATACATTGTAGAAGATTGATACATCTTACAGGGATGGGCACATTGTATAGGATACATTGTAGAAGACGGATACATTGTATAGGATGCAATCCACAGGTATGAGATATTTGGTGGGACGTTTCCTCTGGACGTTCAAGCATTCAGGATAATTCAGATCCCTTTACAAGATCAGGATGATAGGTGTAGGTGGGATGCAGCAGGTGTAGGTGGGGTGCAGCGGGTGTAGGTGGGGTGCAGCGGGTGTAGGTGGGGTGCAGCGGGTGTAGGTGGGATGCAGCAGGTGTAGGTGGGATGCAGCAGGTGTAGGTGGGGTGCAGCGGGTGTAGGTGGGGTGCAGCGGGTGTAGGTGGGGTGCAGCGGGTGTAGGTGGGGTGCAGCGGGTGTAGGTGGGGTGCAGCGGGTGTAGGTGGGATGCAGCGGGTGTAGGTGGGATGCAGCGGGTGTAGGTGGGATGCAGCAGGTGTGGGTGGGATGCAGTGGGATGCAGTGGGTGTGGGATGCAGTGGGATGCAGTGGGTGTGGGTGGGATGCAGTGGGTGTGGGTGGGATGCAGTGGGTGTGGGTGGGATGGTGTGGGTGGGATGCAGCGGGTGTAGGTGGGATGCAGCGGGTGTAGGTGGGATGCAGCGGGTGTAGAGGGGATGCAGCGGGTGGGATGCAGTGGGTGTAGAGGGGATGCAGTGGGTGGGATGCAGTGGGCGTAGGTGGGATGCAGTGGGTGTAGGTGGGCGTATGTGGGCATCCACACAAAGTATGTTTTGCTACAGTGTTAAACATCTAAAAAAGCTATTTTTGCAAAGGCAGGTAAAATGCAATACCCATTTCTAATAAACCCATCACCCGCCCCGAGAACAAGCAATACCCAAAGGGGCAATTGAGAATGGAAGAGGTGTTCTTCAGGGAAATTCACAGGTGTTCCTCGACAGGCACTTTGTATGGGAAAGGGGGCATTTTATAGGCACTTGGTACTATGGAGGGGGGTATCTCCTGGGCAGTTCTAGGAATGAAGCCATTTCTGGACTTGATACTTTGGAGGGTAATTTTCTGAAGTCTTGGTGTTAAGAGGGTGACATCTTCTGGGTGATTCTAATGAGACATTTTCTGGGTGCTTGGTACCGGAAGGGGGCATCTTCTGAAAACTGGGGATTTTCTGGGAATTGATACTGGAATAGGGACACTCGGTACCGGGACGGGGGGCATCTCCCGGGCACTCGGTACCGGGACGGGGGGCATCTCCCGGGCACTCGGTACCGGGACGGGGGGCATCTCCCGGGCACTCGGTACTGGGGGAGGGTATCATCTTCTGGGAAATGATACCAGCCTGGGGGGACTTGGTACTGGGGAGGGGACATCTGCAAACTTGGTATTTAGAAAGGGGCATTTTCTGGGGGCACTTGGTGCCAAGAGGGGGTATTGTCTAGGAACTTGATAAAAGAAAGGGCACACTTGGTACTGGGAAGGGGGCATCTTTTGGGGACTTGGGACTGGAGGGGATCTTGTGACCTGCTTACACCGTGAGGGGCTATCTCCTGGGCACTTGCTACTGGGAGGGGGCATCTTCTGGGCACTTCTGAAATAGAGGTGTGTCGGGATGAGGATGGGTACTCTCAGGTTTCTGGGGTTATCAGAGATCTGCCAATCACAGGGCAATTAAATGGGCACTGATGGTGAAGCAGGGGTAGAAGGGGGTAAAAGGCATATGATACAGAGGGGCATTTAGGAAGAACTTTAACCCCTTCCAGGAGCATTCCTTGTACACAATATCAGAAGGGGCACATTTGGGGAATCCTTTAAGGGGGGAGGGGGTATTCTCTGCCCACGGTAAACTTACAAAATATCAATTTTGGGGCCCCCCCATCTTTAGAGAAGGGGCAACTGCTGGATGAGGGACAATTGGGGGGGAGGCAATTAGCAGACATAGATACCCCCACCTGGGGCATTTCAGACTCTTCCGAACACAAAGGGGCAGATATGGGGGCTCCTTGTATAGAAGGCAATGTTCTAAATGCCCCCTTTAGGGTATTTTTGGGGGTCCTGATCATGTTATTGCAGAGCTGGGAGGTCTGTATTAGGATAACTGCCCGGGTATTTTTAGGGGGTGAAATGCTGTAATGGCCCCTGATGGGGTATTTATAGGGGTGAAATGCTGTAATTACCCATGATTGGGTATTTATAGGGGGTGAGATGCTGTAATGGCCCCTGATTGGGTATTTATAGAGGGGGGGAAATGCTGTAATGGCCCCTGATTGGGTATTTATAGAGGGGGGGAAATGCTGTAATTGCCCCTGAGTGGTATTCATAGGGAGTGAAATGCTGCAATTGCCCGATTGGATATTAATAGAGGGGGGGGGATGCTGTAATTGCTCCTGAGGGGGTATTTATAGGGGGTGAAATGCTGTAATTCCCCCTGATTGGTATTTATAGGGGGTGAAATGCTGTAATTGCCCCTGATGGGTATTTATAGGGGGTGAAATGCTGTAATTGCCCCTGATGGGTATTTATAGGGGGTGAAATGCTGTAATTGCCCCTGATGGGTATTTATAGGGGGTGAAATGCTGTAATTGCCCCTGATGGGGTATTTATAGGGGGTGAGATGCTGTAATTGCCCCTGATGGGTATTTATAGGGGGTGAAATGCTGTAATTGCCCCTGATGGGGTATTTATAGGGGCGAGATGCTGTAATTGCCCCTGATGGGTATTTATAGGGGGTGAAATGCTGTAATTGCCCCTGATGGGGTATTTATAGGGGTGAGATGCTGTAATTGCCCCTGATGGGTATTTATAGGGGGTGAAATGCTGCAATTGCCCCTGATGGGTATTTATAGGGGGTGAAATGCTGTAATTGCCCCTGATGGGGTATTTATAGGGGGTGAGATGCTGTAATTGCCCCTGATGGGTATTTATAGGGGGTGAAATGCTGTAATTGCCCCTGATGGGGTATTTATAGGGGTGAGATGCTGTAATTGCCCCTGATGGGTATTTATAGGGGGTGAAATGCTGTAATTGCCCCTGATGGGTATTTATAGGGGGTGAAATGCTGTAATTGCCCCTGATGGGTATTTATAGGGGGTGAAATGCTGTAATTGCCCCTGATGGGGTATTTTCTAGCAGTGACATCTAGGGGGGGGGGGATCTGTAGTGGTAGCGATGTCCTCATTGGCTATTTCTGCTCAGGGTGATTGGTTGCACCCTAGTGGGGTATTTGAAGTAATTGCCCCTGCATGGGGTAATTAAATGGCAATGCCTATATATAGGACTCCAGCCCGTCCCCATCCCACCACCCGAGTCTTACCGGCGGCTCTTGGGCTTCCTCGCTCCGTGTCTTGTCTGCTTCTCCCGGTACCCGCCAGCCCCGGCCCCGTCCCTCCAGCCCGTCACCTCTCAGGCCACGCCCACCCAACACCAGGAGGCGCTTTCTCCCCCCTCCCCTTCCAGACTCTCCGATATTCCCATTGGCTCCCGATAGTCCCTTCCTGGCTCTGATTGGTCGCCGTCACGTCCGTCACGCGGAAACCGTTACTTTTTTTTTTTCTTGTCCTTGCTCCCTCCATCAGTTCTCCCCCTTGTCCCCGCCCACCCCTGGAGGAAAGTGGCTGGAGGCGGCTGTCCGTCACCAGGGGCCGCGCTCCCATTGGCTGTCGGGGTTTCCATGGAAGCTGATCCTGAAGGGGCGTGGTTACCGAAGGCCGCGAGGCTGATTGGCAGCGGTGTTGGGACCACGTGGGTGTCGCGAGGCGCAGGTTGGAGAGAACTTGTCGCCGGCTGTGCCGGGGCGGACATGTTGTTGGTGGGCTGAGGCGGTATTTAGCCCTGACAGATCACATGGGGCAGCTGTGAGGCAGGGTGTACCTCCAACCTCGGCGGTGTCACGTGGCTTGGTCAGCAAAAATCACGTGGCTTGGTCAGTAAAATGGCTGCCTCTGGTCAGCAAAAAACAAACAGCATCATGTGTGACTGGAGGGAACAAGATGGCTACAAGTGGTTTATGTGAGGAAAACTCCAAAATGTGGGGAACAATATGGCCGCCTTCAGATTGGGGGGAACAAGATGGCCGCCTTCAGATTGAGGGGAACAAGATGGCCGCCTTCAGATTGAGGGGAACAAGATGGTCGCCTTCAGATTGGGGGGAACAAGATGGTCGCCTTCAGAATGAGGGGTACAAGATGGCCGCCTTCAGATTGAGGGGAACAAGATGGTCGCCTTCAGATTGGGGGGAACAAGATGGCCACCTTCAGATTGAGGGGAACAAGATGGCCGCCTTCAGATTGAGGGGAACAAGATGGCCGCCTTCAGATTGAGGGGAACAAGATGGCCGCCTTCAGATTGAGGGGTACAAGATGACCGCCTTCTGATTGAGGGGAACAAGATGGCCGCCTTCCGATTGAGGGGAACAAGATGGCCGCCTTCCGATTGAGGGGAACAAGATGGCCACCTTCAGATTGGGGGGAACAAGATGGCCGCCTTCAGAATGAGGGGAACAAGATGGCCGCCTTCCGATTGAGGGGTACAAGATGGCCGCCTTCAGATTGAGGGGAACAACATGACCGCCTTCAGATTGAGGGGAACAACATGACCGCCTTCAGATTGAGGGGTACAAGATGGCTGCCTTCAGATTAAGGGGAACAACATTGCCGCCTTCAGATTGAGGGGTACAAGATGGCTGCCTTCAGATTGAGTGGAACAAGATGGCCGCCTTCAGATTGAGGGGAACAAGATGGCTGCCTTCAGATTGAGGGGAACAACATGGCCGCCTTCAGATTGAGGGGAACAAGATGGCTGCCTTCAGATTAAGGGGAACAACATTGCCGCCTTCAGATTGAGGGGTACAAGATGGCTGCCTTCAGATTGAGGGGAACAAGATGGCTGCCTTCAGATTGAGGGGAACAAGATGGCTACCTTCAGATTGAGGGGAACAACATGGCCGCCTTCAGATTGAGGGGAACAAGATGGCCGCCTTCAGATTGAGGGGAACAAGATGGCCGCCTTCAGATTGAGGGGAACAAGATGGCCGCCTTCAGATTGAGGGGAACAAGATGGCCGCCTTCAGATTGAGGGAAACAAGATGGCTGCCTTCAGATTGAGGGGAACAAGGTGGCTGCCTTCAGATTGAGGGGAACAACATGGCTGCCTTCAGATTGAGGGGAACAAGATGGGCGCCTTCAGATTGAGGGGAACAAGATGGCCACCTTCAGATTGAGGGGACAAGATGGTAGCCTCTTGACTGGAGCACAATATGACGACCTTTTAAATAAAGGGTTCAATATGGCTGCATGTTAACTATAGGGGAACAAGATGGCTGACTCTTGACTGGAGGGGAACAAGATGGCTGACTCTTGACTGGAGGGGAACAAGATGGCTGACGCTTGACTGGAGGGGAACAAGATGGCTGACGCTTGACTGGAGGGGAACAAGATGGCTGACGCTTGACTGGAGGGGAACAAGATGGCTGACGCTTGACTGGAGGGGAACAAGATGGCTGACGCTTGACTGGAGGGGAACAAGATGGCTGACGCTTGACTGGAGGGGAACAAGATGGCTGACTCTTGACTGGAGGGGAACAAGATGGCTGACTCTTGACTGGAGGGGAACAAGATGGCTGACTCTTGACTGGAGGGGAACAAGATGGCTGACTCTTGACTGGAGGGGAACAAGATGGCTGACTCTTGACTGGAGGGGAACAAGATGGCTGACTCTTGACTGGAGGGGAACAAGATGGCTGACTCTTGACTGGAGGGGAACAAGATGGCTGACTCTTGACTGGAGGGGAACAAGATGGCTGACTCTTGACTGGAGGGGAACAAGATGGCTGACTCTTGACTGGAGGGGAACAAGATGGCTGACTCTTGACTGGAGGGGAACAAGATGGCTGACTGTCTGTGAAGGATCTCCTTCCTGCAGGTCATAGTCTATCTCGTAGTAGATTGAACTGTTTTGAACTGGAAATGTTCCCAGAGGCCAAAGATGTTCCATAACTTCTTCAAGCCGCTTCTTCAGTTCCGGTAAGTTTCAGGACACCCCAACATTTATATCCACACCTAAATCCAACCACCATGGAATGTGTAGATCTAGATTGGCCAAGAACAGGATGCCGCGTATCTCCATGAAGGAAGTTCCAATGGACGTTACTGAAGACACCGCGACTTCAGAAGAGGTTCCCGCACTACTTTTGATCGGACTTTGACACGGCTTCAATACCAGAGAGTCTACTAAATCACTTCAAAGTCGGATTTCAAAGTTGCACTGAAAAAGACGTGAAACTTTGAAGTGGGCGAGCGTGAGCCAAGCCATGAGGTGCGGAAACACCGCGGAGTGTCGACCTGTAGAGTTTGCCAAGAAAGGAACAAAAGGATGTTTCTGGACAGCCGCACTCTGAACAATGGTTGCCTTTTATTGAATTAAAAACAGCACTACAAGTCACAGCAAACAAAAAGGACCTGGGCAGCTGACGCGTTTCGCACTAAATCTAGTGCTTACTCGTATCTCATACTTGTAGAGTTTGCCCTCCCAGGTTGGGCCATTCTCTTGTTGGGAGGTTGTTCCGTCCCCCCCCCCCCCCGATGTGCAGGTCTTTACCTTCCTCACTGCACTGCGTATACAAGGCTACTTCCCTCCTGCTTAGGTCTGGCATCTTCTGGCCCCAAACTTCTGTCTCAATGTATTGTTGGGCTTGAAGGAAACATGGATGAGATGTTTGTTTAAAAGTCCTTCTGAGTTTTCTCAACACTCCAGCTACATAGCAAAGGGGAGGACTATATGACTCTGTAGAACGATGTTGATCTTGTGCAGGAGTCTTCAAACGTTCTAAACAAAGGGCCACCAGTCTACAGTCCATCAGGCTTTAGGAGGGCCGGACTGTGGCCAGTGGGGGGTAAACAATGCACCGTCATTGGTTTTAGTGTGAGTCGTAGTGCCTCATTGTTGGTACGAGGGGGAAGAATGTCTCATCATTGGTGTCAATGGGAGGAATAGTGCCTCATTGTTGGTACGAGGGGGAAGAATGTCTCATCATTGGTGTCAATGGGAGGAATAGTGCCTCATTGTTGGTACGAGGGGGAAGAATGTCTCATCATTGGTGTCAGTGGGAGGAATAGTGCCTCATTGTTGGTACGAGGGGGAAGAATGTCTCATCATTGGTGTCAATGGGAGGAATAGTGCCTCATTGTTGGTACGAGGGGGAAGAATGTCTCATCATTGGTGTCAGTGGGAGGAATAGTGCCTCATTGTTGGTACGAGGGGGAAGAATGTCTCATCATTGGTGTCAGTGGGAGGAATAGTGCCTCATCTCGGTAATGGCAGCAGCTGCTGCCCCAACCGAGGTATCCATCTCTTCAAGCGCCGGTCCTGTAAATGATAATGGTGGTCTCCGCGGCGGATTCGCTGCAAGATCACCGTTATCCGTGGCGGGAGAGGTCCTCCCTCGCCCTCCGCCGCTTACCGGAGCCGTCGGTAGCGGCGGAGGCGATCGGGTCCTCTTTCTTGCTGGGTATGGAGACGAGTGAGGGGAAGATGGCCCCCACCCGTCTCCATACCATAGGAGGGCGGAAGGGTCGTCAAAACGTCAGCTCCGCCCATACCTCTTAAAAGCACATTTTTTTTGTTGTCATTTTTTCAAATGACAATTTTTTTAATTTTATTTTTTTATTGTATTTTAGTGTAAATATGAGATGTGACGTCTTTATGACCCCCCAGATCTCATATTTAAGAGGACCTGTCATGCTTTATTCTATTACAAGGGATGTTTACATTCCTTGTAATAGGAATAAAAGTGACTTTTTTTTTTTTTTAAAAACAGTGTAAAAATAAATAAAATCAAGTAAAATAAAATAAAATAATATTTTTTTTTTTTTAAAGCGCCCCGTCCCGACGAACTCGCACGCAGAAGCAAACGCATACGTGAGTAGCGCCCGCATATGAAAACGGTGTTCAAACCACACGCGTTAGAGCGAGAGCAATAATTCTAGCCCTAGACCTTCTCTGTAACTCAAAAGATGCAACCTATAGAATTTTTTTAAACGTCGCCTATGTAAATTTTTAGGGGTAAAAGTTTGACGCCATTCCACGAGCGGGCGCAGTTTTGAAGCATGACATGTTGGGTATCAATTTACTCGGCGTAACATTATCTTTCACAATATAAAAAAAAAAAATCGGGCTAACTTTACTGTTGTCTTATTTTTTAATTAAAAAAAGTGATTTTTTTTCCCCAAAAAAGTGCGCTTGTAAGACCGCTGCGCAAATATGGTGTGACAAAAAGTATTGAAATGACCGCCATTTTATTCTCTAGGGTGTTAGAAAAAGAAAAAATAATATATAATGTTTTGGGGGTTCTAAGTAATTTTCAAGCGAAAAAAAGTTTTTAACGTGTAAACACCGAGTCTGAAAAACAGGCCCGGTCCTTAAGGGGGGTTGTAAAGCTTCGTGTTTTTTCACCTTAATGCATTAGGGTGAAAAAAACACCTTGCTCTCTCGGGGGGCCCCCCAGCCTCCCCCGTTTTACTTACCTAAGCCACGAAACTCATGGACTCGTTCCTGCGATGGTTTTCCCCCTGCTTGAGGCGGCTCGTTATTGGAGATTGATAGCAGCGCAGCCATCGGCTCGCGCTGCTGTCAATCACATCCAATGACGCGGCGCGCCGGGGGGCGGGACCGAGTGATACAGTCGGCGGCTATGGTCGCCGGCTGTATCACGGGAGCGCGCCCGCAAGCTAACCCCCTTTTGAAGAGAGCTTCCCATGAAGGGGGTTAGCGCTTGCGGGGAGGAGCCGAGGCAGCCGCCGAGGGACCCCAGAAGAGGAGGATCGGGGCCACTCTGTGCAAAACGAAGTATAACATGTTTGTTATTTAAAAAAAAAATAAAAAACAGAAGCCAAACAACCGTTTTAAGGCCCGTACACAAAATCGGATATTCCGACAACAATTGTGCGATGGGAGGGTTTTTGTCGGATAATCCGACCGTCTGTACGCTCCATCGGACAATTGTTGCCGGAATTTCCGTCATTAAGTGTTGGATAGCCATGCTCTCAAACTTTCCGACACCAAATGTGTTCAGTCGGATTATCCGATCATGTGTACACAAGTACAAACGCGCATGCTCCGAACCAATGCTAACCATAAGACAACATCAGCAGAAGTTGCCCAAAGGGTGGCGCTAAAGAGCAGAAAAACCACACCTTTTCGTGTATGTTGGCTGAAAAAGTTCTGCCGTCTGTATGCAGCACAAGTTCACGGGCATTTGTCCGATGGAAGTGGCGATCGTGTGTACGAGGCTTTACAGTCCCAATAGCCCTCTGCAGTCGGAATTCAATTGAAAAGGGGATAGGAAATCACCGGACACAGTTGTCTCTTTTGGTCAGAACTTCAATCCTTGAACCTTCTTTTGAAGTTAGAAATCTTGGTGGACCATGTTGGCAACTCAAGCAATAGGATAGTAAGGCCTTCTGTGTGAGAACAAAATGGCCGCCTCTTTGGGCTATCACCAAAAGAGGAGTCGCCACTGGAAGATCTAAAAAAAAAAAAAGGAGGGTGGGTTTGGGACTTTGAGTGAGGCATGTGATGAACCAAAATATGCCTCCATCCCTATCAGTGGATAAAGAAAGGGGGGATTTGGGACTTTGAATGAGATGTGTGTTAGAACATAGATTTGTTTTTGGAACAATTGCCTAATAAATATTTTATTCATAATAACATGGGTGGCACATGAGACATAGTACATAGCAAATATGACAGACTGACATGAATTATAGCCCAGACAATTCAATTAATGCACATAAGTAAACTTTCAGTAGAAATTGAAATGTAGACGCATAAAAAAAACTGCATAAAAAAAAGCTTGACGCGTTTCGTGGATATCGTTCCACTTCCTCAGAAGCTAATGAAGAATGCATGTCTAAAAGTAGATAAAAAATTCAAATTACTCAAAAAAGAAACACGGGGGGATGGAAAAAACCAAACACCCCAAGGAATTACTTACATAACAGCCCTATTAAAGGGTCAAAAGTGCTAGGAGCTGGAAGTTTGCAGAGGGCTGGGGAAAGTCCCCGGGTGGGAGCTGAGGGGACGTACATCCACATACGGCCGCAGCGGACGCCCCACACCAGAGGGGAGAAGCAGAGAAAAGAAGGTGTCCAGGGAATGGGTGATGATGATGCCTGATGGCACATCCTGAATCTGCAAAAGTGATGAAAAGATGAAATTGGGGGGGGGGGGGGAGAGATGGAACAGAGAAAAGATAAAGCAACCAATACAAGGGTCCAAAAGAAAGAGGAAGATCTAAGGTCCATTCACAGCAGCGGATTTGTGTTACGTTGTTCATGACGCCCTCCCACCGGTGTAGCGCTGTACAACGCACCGCAGGTTCTGCTGTGTCACTTCACTTCTCTGGGACAGGAAGTGAAGGAAAATCTCCCCAATGGGACACAGACAGCAAAAAAAAAGTGTGACGGGTTAAAAACCAAGTTCTGGCTTTAGATACGCTTTAAGTAAAAGTAATGTATGACACAAGTCAGACCGCACCTGCGTTTACATTATCTATATACACATACCATACATTTTCCTACGCCGCCCCCCCCCTTTCTTCCTTAAGGAGGATTGAAGACAGCTGCGAGCCCTGGCCGCATTTCCCGCCGCATTCACTATGCTACTTGGCAGTGCATACTGGGGGGGGGTTACCTATCCCGGTCTGCTCTCCATCCTTACATTACCTACAAGTTCCATGATATCGGATAGGCCTCCTTAGCGGTCACGGCTCTCGTTTTGCAGTCTGGCTCTCGTTCCATCTACATAGCTGAGTGGCGATTCATGAATGCGCGGCATGTGAGCCCAGAGATATTTATATAATATTGTGTTACACGCAGGGAAATCTCACATAAACAGCCCCCCAGCCCCTGTGGCCAGGTCTCATGATCATACAAGGCCAGCAGGCCGCGCAAACATGAAGCACATGACTAGAGCCTGAGGCTCTAATTGGCTTACAAAAAGGGTGGGCTCGGGGCACAGAGCTCTGAGCCCACTCAGTTGTGTGACAATAGCAAATTAATATTCGCGTATGTCTTCCTGTTTCTCCTCCCGGCCAATCAGGAAGCAGGCCCTGAGACCTGATTGTCTGGGAGTCCTAAGACCCAATTGGCCGCGAGTCCTAAGTCCTGATTGGCCGGGAGGAGAAATGACCACCGGGACTCGGGAGGAGACGCAGGTGGGGGGGGAAGCCCCTGAAGCCACAACCTGGGTGGGGTAAGTGGGGGGCTGGTGGGCAACGGGCAAACGGTGCGGTGATCGAGCGACGGGTGAGAGTGGTGATCAGATTGAGTAAGCAAGCGATCGCTGGTTTGGTGCTTGGCTGGCTGGCAAGGGAGGCTGCGGGCCGCCGCCCCCCCCCCCCCCCCACAAGAAAATTGTGCACCAGCCGCCACTGGTTTTAACACGTTGGTGCCGAGTGCACACAAATATGCGGGCACTCGGCGGCCGGGCCTTGGCGCAGAGTGGCCGCATATTTACGTGCAACATCGCCTAGAGTGCTGTGCCGAGAGCGTGCGCCCTGCGATGCTGTGTGCCTGCTGATCCCCGCCGCTGTGTGCCTGCCAATTCCCGCCACTGTGTGCCCACTGATCTCCGATGTGCCCGCTGATCCCTGCCGCTGTGTGCCCTCCGATCCCCGCCGCTGGGTGCCCGCTAATCCCCAATGTGCCCTCCGATCCCCCGCCACTGTGTTCCCACTGATCCCCAATGCTGTGTGCCCTCCGATCCTCGCCGCTGTGTGCCTGCCAATCCCTGGCGCTGTGTGCCCGCTGATCCCCGATGTGCCCTCCGATCCCCCGCCACTGTGTTCCCACTGATCCCCATTGCTGTGTGCCTGCCGATCCTTGCCGCTGTGTGCCTGCCGATCCCCGATGTGCCCTCTGATCCCCGATGCTATGTGCCCGCCGCTGTGTGCCTGACGATCTCTGCCGCTGTGTCCTTGGGGGCGGGGACTGATGTGAATGTACAATATATTTTGTATATGTAAAGCGCTCCATAAATTGTTGGCGCGATATGAATACCGGCAATAAATAAATGGCAACCTGTTAATCCATAAACAACACTCACACCCTACTATACATATATTGCCCCTTCGCTATTAATAGACTGATACAAAAGGAAGGCCGCTGAGCTCAGGACCAGCATTGCCGCAGCGTTCGGAAACTGGGAATCGGCAGCCAAGGCGAGGGGATTATCTCCTGCTGACGAGTGGGAGTGCAGCGGGAACTTCCAATGTGATTAACCAAATATTTGAAATAGTCTCTCGCATCATTGGGAATAAAAAATATAAAAAAAAAAGAAGAATCTATCCAGTTATTAACTGCACACTTGTCACCGCCCGACCGATATGAAGGTCAGTTATCAGTTTGACAGTCCAAGTGGAGGAGGTCCTTGTGTGTTACTATACCTAATGCAGGGCGCTGCTAAAGGGGAGCGGGACAGACAATCCCTTGGAAAGGATGTTAGAAGATCCACATTTTGTATCAAACAAGATAAAATTGCCAAAACTGATACTTTGTAATGTAACTTTTCTGTATCTGTTCATACTAAAGGCCTCACTGCAGCTTGAAAAATCTCAGTACAGCTGCTTTCTGTTTTTTTTTTTTTTTTTACTCATCTAATAAAATGCAGCCCGTTGCTTGCAATGTGTCTGTACACACCGTGCAAAAACATGCACTGTGTCTTTATGAGTAGAAAAATAAATAAAAATCTGCTTTCCAGGTGCCAGCGGTATGCACAATGGGGGTGGGAGCCAGAGACTGACCCTCCTCCCGGCCAATCAAGAAACAGGTTGTGAGACCCATCCCCCGATTGGCTGAAAGGACAGGTGATCCTAATAAATGCCTAGGAGGAGGGGAGGAGACACATGGTCACTGAGATAGAGGAAAGGACACAGGAGCCACTGCCCGATGTCCGCTGCTGCTGCCCGGTGCCTGCTGCCTGATGTCTGCTGCCGCTGCCCCGATGGCCAATGCCTGCTGCCCGATGTCCGCGCCCGATGCCTGATGTCTGCTGCCGCTGCCCCGATGCCTGCTGCCTGATGTCCGCTCCTGCTGCTGCTGCCCGCTGCCGATGCCTGATGTCTGCTGCCGCTGCCCAATGTCCGCGCCCGATGCCTGCTGCCTGATGTCTGCTGCTGCTGCCCCGATGGCCGATGCCTGCTGCCTGATGTCTTCTGCCGCTGCCCTGATGGCCAATGCCTTCTGCCTGATGTCCGCGCTCGATGCCTGCTGCCTGATGTCCGCTGCTGATGCCTGCTGCTGCTGCCTGCTGCCGATGTCTGCTGCCGCTGCCCCGATGGCCGATGTCTGCTGCCTGATGTCTGCTGCCGCTGCCCCGATGGCCGATGCCTGCTGCCCGATGTCCGCGCCTGATGCCTGCTGCCTGATGTCCGCTGCTGATGCCTGCTGCTGCTGCCTGATGTCTGCTGCCGCTGCCCGAAACCTGGACACATAATTCAAAACCTGGACTGTCCGGGTGAATCCCGGACGGGTGGCAAACCTATTTCCGATCATGTGACTGCCATGACAGCCAATCAGGGCAGTCACATAATCATAAACCCTGCCCTGCCTCCCGGAAGCCTAAACCCCTTAAAGGGCCGGGAGGCACCGAACTAATGTCCCCATTGGAAGATTTCCCCTCTATTACTTTTCTGGGGACAACTCAAAATTTGGGATTTTGATGATAATGTTAAAACATGAGAAATAGAGAGGGGGAATCTCCCTGACGGGGACACAGACAGCAATAGAACCTGACAGGGGTTCTAATCCTTCTCCACTCTATCAAAAACTAATAAAATAAAGTTTTGCAAAGTAGTACAAGAACTACTCTGACGTCGCTGTGACTTTAGGTTCCTTAGACTTAAATGGTACTCATTGGAAAACATAGAGTGAGACTTGTTATGCGACTTTGATGTCCAGAGCCGCATGACAAGTCACACAAGTGTGAATGGAGCCAAAGGAATGGACTGAACACGTGAATACGCACAACACAAGTGCCTGATAATATGAAATGCTCATCAGTACGGGGTGCACAAGGACTAATCGAGCCATGAAACGTGTTTCTGGAAACGTGCGAGAAAGTGCGCTTGCGGTGCCATTATTTCTTAATATTATTTCTTAATGGCACCTCCAAAGCAGTCATGCGTTTTCAATGCAAAAAACACGTCGCCAAGCGCACTTGGCCGGGAGCCAGAAATTTATATATTTTTTTAGTTTAGAACAGATTGGCGATGGATTAGAATACCCGACAAGTAAAGTCTGTGCCCCCCATAAGGGAGACTCGCCCTATTTGTCCTGTTTATCTTTACTTTTGAAAGTAAAAAAAACAAATGTTGAGTTGTTCCCAGAACAGGAATAGAGGGGAAATCTTCCAATGGGGACGCTGGTTCTAGTGACCTGGGGGGTCCCAAAGGGATTTGCAGAGATTGCCTCTCACTTCCTGTTTTGACTATGGGATAGGAAGTGAAGGGAAATCTCCCTAATGGGACACAGATATGGGCCTGGAAGTGAAGGGGAATCTCCCTAATGGGACACAGATATGGGCCTGGAAGTGAAGGGGAATCTCCCTAATGAGACACAGATATGGGACAGGAAATTAAGGGAAATCTCACCAATGGGGTACATATATGGAATAGGAAGTGAAGGGGAATATCCCTAATGAGACACAGATATGGGACAGGAAGTAAAGGGAAATCTCCCCAATGGGACAGGAAGTGAAGGGAAATCTCCCCAATGGGACACAGATATGGGACAGGAAGTGAAGGGGAATCTCCCTAATGAGACACAGATATGGGCCTGGAAGTGAAGGGGAATCTTCCTAATGAGACACAGATATGGGACACGAAGTAAAGGGAAATCTCCCCAATGGGACACACATATGGTACAGGAAGTGAAGGGAAATCTCCCTAATGGGACACAGATATGGGACAGGAAGTGAAGGGAAATCTCCCTAATGGGACACAGATATGGGACAGGAAGTGAAGGGAAATCTCCCTAATGGGACACAGATATGGGACAGGAAGTGAAGGGAAATCTCCCCAATAGGACACAGATATGGGACAGGAAGTGAAGGGGAATATGCCTAATGGGACACAGATATGGGACAGGAAGTGAAGTGAAATCTCCCCAATAGGACACAGATGGAGCAACAGCTGCAGCATTTTCATCTCAAGCCGCAGATTTTGACAGATGGCACCTGTTGGCAGTGCAGGGACAAGGTCAACTAGAGCCCTTTGCAAACATGCCAAATTGTGCTCCCCCCCCCCCGCCCCAAGATGTAAGAGCATTATGTGTCAGTAAAAATCCCCCCCCCCCCAAAAAAGGAATTGATTGCTAATCTGCATGCTTAGCTCAAATCCTCTCATTCCACTTATGCTCCCAGCACAATCCCCCCCCCCAAAAAAAAATCCTCCTTCCTACTAGCAAATATCCTCTACCCCTCAAATTTCCCCTCCAAGCACAACCCCCCCCCCCCCACAAATGTACCCTCCTAGCACATGCCCCCCCAATCATCCCTACTAGCACAAATCCCCCTACCAAAAAAAATATTCCCCTCCTAGAACAAACCCCTCCCCCCCTACCATATTACCCTTTCTAGCACAAATCCTCTTCCCCCATCTCCCCTCTCAACACAAATCTCCACTTCTAGCACACCTTCCCAAATTTCCACTCTTGGAACAATTCTTACATCTTACCCCCCCCCCCTGAATTCCCCCTCCCAACACAAATCCCCTCCCCCCAACCTCCTTGTGGTGCCCCTTGAACCTCACATGACACCACAGTGCCCAGCCATTTCAGTCCAGTAGAGGAGCCGGTACAACTGGGCAAGACTGAAGGGAAGGTCGGAGGTCAGATGTAACCCTTCCCGCTCCACCCAAAGCAGTCCTGGTGTTTGGAGCTGATAGTGGGGGTTCAGAGCGGGCAATCTGGTGACTGGGGGGTTCTGTGTTTTCTATGGGGATGAAGATTCTCATGCAGCTTGACTCATATTCTTTGGTGCTAACCGTTCTAAAAACACCAGATGTGCCCTCATTGTCAGTGGCTGACATACCGCCGGCGGGGGGAGGGGGGGGATGCTGCCTCCTCCTCTCCCGGCACTTTTTTCGGTGAAGGAGCTTTTCAGTTTGTTAGCCGTCGTGCAGCAGGCTGGAGATCCATAGCAGGTTATGGCTGGAGAGGCGCCAGGCCTTCTGGTAACGTTTAACAAAGCGTCTGGCGTGTGGCCAGGCCTGCTCACTGCATAGAAATGGCGGCACTGACACACACAGCGCCTGCCAGACGACGGAGCCTGTGACCCCTTCTATATGGGGGGCCAATGTGAGGGCCAAGCTCATAACCCCTTCTATATGGGGGGCCAATGTGAGGGCCAAGCTCATAACCCCTTCTATATGGGGGAGCCATTGTGAGAACCAAGCTCATAACCCCTTCTATATGGGGGGGCCATTGTGAGAACCAAGCTCATAACCCCTTCTATATGGGGGGCCAATGTGAGAACCAAGCTCATAACCCCTTCTGTACTGGGGGCCAATGTGAGGACCAAGTTCATAACCCCTTCTATATGGGGGGCCAATGTGAGAACCAAGCTCATAACCCCTTCTGTACTGGGGGCCAATGTGAGGACCAAGCTCATAACCCCTTCTATATGGGGGGCCAATGTGAGGACCAAGCCCATAACCCCTTCTATATGGGGGGGCATTGTGAGGACCAAGCTCATAACCCCTTCTGTACTGGGGGCCAATGTGAGGACCAAGCTCATAACCCCTTCTGTACTGGGGGCCAATGTGAGGACCAAGTTCATAACCCCTTCTATATGGGGGGCCATTGTGAGGACCAAGCTCATAACCCCTTCTATATGGGGGGGCATTGTGAGGACCAAGTTCATAACCCCTTCTGTACTGGGGGCCAATGTGAGGACCAAGTTCATAACCCCTTCTATATGGGGGGCCATTGTGAGGACCAAGTTCATAGCCCCTTCTGTATTGGGGGCCAATGTGAGGACCAAGTTCATAACCCCTTCTGTACTGGGGGCCAATGTGAGGACCAAGTTCATAACCCCTTCTGTACTGGGGGCCAATGCTAGGACCAAGCTCATAACCCCTTCTGTACTGGGGGCCAATGTGAGGACCAAGTTCATAGCCCCTTCTGTATTGGGGCCAATGTGAGGACCAAGCTCATAACCCCTTCTGTACTGGGGGCCAATGTGAGGACCAAGCTCATAACCCCTTCTATATGGGGGGCCAATGTGAGGACCAGGTTTATAACCCCTTCTGTACTGGGGGCCAATGTGAGGACCAAGCTCATAACCCCTTCTGTACTGGGGGCCAATGTGAGGACCAAGCTCATAACTCCTTCTGTACTGGGGTCCAATGTGAGGACCAAGCTCATAACCCCTTCTGTACTGGGGGCCAATGTGAGGACCAAGCTCATAACCCCTTCTGTACTGGGGGCCAATGTGAGGACCCAGCTCATAACCCCTTCTGTACTGGGGGCCAATGTGAGGACCAAGCTCATAACCCCTTCTGTACTGGGGGCCAATGTGAGGATCAAGCTCATAACCCCTTCTGTACTGGGGGCCAATGTGAGGACCAAGCTCATAACCCCTTCTGTACTGGGGGCCAATGTGAGGACTAAGCTCATAACCCCTTCTATATGGGGGGCCAATGTGAGGACCAAGCCCATAACCCCTTCTATATGGGGGGGCATTGTGAGGACCAAGCTCATAACCCCTTCTGTACTGGGGGCCAATGTGAGGACCAAGCTCATAACCCCTTCTGTACTGGGGGCCAATGTGAGGACCAAGTTCATAACCCCTTCTATATGGGGGGCCATTGTGAGGACCAAGCTCATAACCCCTTCTATATGGGGGGCCATTGTGAGGACCAAGTTCATAGCCCCTTCTGTATTGGGGGCCAATGTGAGGACCAAGTTCATAACCCCTTCTGTACTGGGGGCCAATGTGAGGACCAAGTTCATAACCCCTTCTGTACTGGGGGCCAATGCTAGGACCAAGCTCATAACCCCTTCTGTACTGGGGGCCAATGTGAGGACCAAGTTCATAGCCCCTTCTGTATTGGGGCCAATGTGAGGACCAAGCTCATAACCCCTTCTGTACTGGGGGCCAATGTGAGGACCAAGCTCATAACCCCTTCTATATGGGGGGCCAATGTGAGGACCAGGTTTATAACCCCTTCTGTACTGGGGGCCAATGTGAGGACCAAGCTCATAACCCCTTCTGTACTAGGGGCCAATGTGAGGACCAAGCTCATAACCCCTTCTGTACTGGGGTCCAATGTGAGGACCAAGCTCATAACCCCTTCTGTACTGGGGGCCAATGTGAGGACCAAGCTCATAACCCCTTCTGTACTGGGGGCCAATGTGAGGACCCAGCTCATAACCCCTTCTGTACTGGGGGCCAATGTGAGGACCAAGCTCATAACCCCTTCTGTACTGGGGGCCAATGTGAGGATCAAGCTCATAACCCCTTCTGTACTGGGGGCCAATGTGAGGACCAAGCTCATAACCCCTTCTGTACTTCTGTACTTGGGACCACCATGAGGGCTGAGCTCATGCCCCCTTCTGTACTAGGGGCCACTGTGAGGGCTGAGCTCATCACCCCTTCTGTACTGGGGTCCACCATGAGGGCTGAGCACATCACCCCTTCTGTACTGGGGTCCACCATAAGGACTGAGCACATCACCCCTTCTGTACTGGGGACCACCATGAGGGCTGAGCACATCACCCCTTCTGTA
This sequence comes from Rana muscosa, assembly GCA_029206835.1. Lineage (NCBI taxonomy): Eukaryota > Metazoa > Chordata > Amphibia > Anura > Ranidae > Rana > Rana muscosa. The sequence continues at coordinate 6,913,814 of CM055128.1, forward strand.
CTGGGGACCACCATAAGGACTGAGCACATCACCCCTTCTGTACTGGGGACCACCATAAGGACTGAGCACATCACCCCTTCTGTACTGGGGACCACCATAAGGACTGAGCACATCACCCCTTCTGTACTGGGGACCACCATAAGGACTGAGCACATCACCCCTTCTGTACTGGGGACCACCATAAGGACTGAGCACATCACCCCTTCTGTACTGGGGACCACCATGAGGACTGAGCACATCACCCCTTCTGTACTGGGGACCACCATGAGGGCTGAGCACATCACCCCTTCTGTACTGGGGACCACCATAAGGACTGAGCACATCACCCCTTCTGTACTGGGGACCACCATAAGGACTGAGCACATCACCCCTTCTGTACTGGGGACCACCATAAGGACTGAGCACATCACCTCTTCTGTACTGGGGACCACCATAAGGACTGAGCACATCACCCCTTCTGTACTGGGGACCACCATAAGGACTGAGCACATCACCCCTTCTGTACTGGGGACCACCATAAGGACTGAGCACATAACCCCTTCTGTACTGGGGACCACCATAAGGACTGAGCACATCACCCCTTCTGTACTGGGGACCACCATAAGGACTGAGCACATCACCCCTTCTGTACTGGGGACCACCATAAGGACTGAGCACATAACCCCTTCTGTACTGGGGACCCCCATGAGGGCTGAGCACATCACCCCTTCTGTACTAAGGGCCACCGTGAGGACCAAGCACCTAACCAACTCTGTACAGAGGGCCACCACGAGGGCTGGGCACCTATCTATCTATCTATATATCCTGGGGGCCATCCCGAGGGCTGAGTATGTAGCCCCTTCTAATTGGAGGTCAGAGTCCACTACAAGGGCCAGGAATAGTCCCAATATATCCTCTCTACCTGATCATTTGATATATTGATTTGAATGCTGCATGTTAGATGAATGGAAGATACCTATCTATCTATTGATCCACATCTCTGTCCTTCCATGACCCCACCTATCAATCATTCATCCTCCTTATTGGTTGTCCAGTCCTGCGGTGGTGATGAAAGCAGTACAGAGATCTCACAGTCCCTCTATGACTTGATGAAAGCGGAGAGGGGGCCATTAATGGAAAACTTCTTAGAAGCAGAGCCGTCCCATCATCCCATCTGGAAAAGCCATCAGGTCTCCCGGCACTGATCTCCCCATCCCGGGCCATGATACAGGAATTTGGTCCCCTGCCAACAACAACAGGCAGAGTGTGACAAGGACAGGAGGTGATGCACCGATCAGATTCGTGGGACTCGCTCAGCATGCTGACAGCTCCCATCAGACGACTATTTCCTCCGCAGCCACGAAAAAAGCGAGAACTACCAAGACTTAAAGGGGGACTCCAGCAAGGACTTCTACTTTAATTCTGGATGGAGCTGAGGAAGGGGCGGAGCCTTTCAGGTTTTTATTTCCTGCCTGGCAATAAAAACCTGAAAGACTCCTTCCCTCCCCCAGCTCCATCCAGAATAAAGTAGAACGATGCCCCCCCCCCCCATGTTGCAGGACATTAATGTATCTGCACCTACAGTCTTCTCTTCATCCCCCGGGAAAGTCCCACAAATACTTGTTGATCCTGCCAGAAAAGTCCACCTATTGCAACTTCCTGTGACGAGGTGGCAACAGTGCTGCGCTCAGGGCTTGGACGGGGGGGGGGGGGGGGGGGGGCAGGAGGGGCTGCTGCCCTGGGCGCTGTGGTATCATGTGAGGTGGGGGGAGGGGCCACCCACAATAAGATTGAGGGGGGGGTTTGTGTTGGAAGGGGGAATTTGGGGTGCTGTATGGGGTAAGTATTGATCTAGGACAGGAAATTTGGGAGGGGGCGCTAGGAGTGGGTTAGACATGTGCAGAATGAAGAAATTTGTTTAGTTTGTTTTCGGAATTGGTTTCCTTTATTTGTTTTCTAATCTATTTGAAAAGTTTTCAAATTCGAATAGTTTTCCAATTTCAAAAAATAATAAAATAGAATAGAAAATAAAGGAATAGAATAGAAAAAACATTTTTTAAATTTTTTTTATTCTCTTTGGAAATTGGAAAATTATTCAAAATTCTGAAAAATTTTCAAATTCAAATTTGAAAAGTACTCGAATTCGAAAAGTATTTGAAAACGATTTGAATTTGAATTTTGTTTGAATGTTTTTACTTTTTATTTTTTTTGGATTAGTTTAAATTCTGAAATTACTATTCTAAATCAGAAATTTGTATACATCCGAATTTCCGAATAACGAAAATTTGACATAAAGACATGGATGAGCGAGTTTGGAGTGGAAGAACTTGACTGGCCTGCACAGAGTCCTGACCTCACCCCGATAGAACACCTTTGGGATAAATTAGAGTGGAGACTGCGAGCCAGGCCTTCTCATCCAACATCAATGCCTGACCTCACAAATGCGCTTCTGGAAGAATGGTGAAACATTCCCATAGACACCCTCCTAAACCTTGTGGACGGCCTTCCCAGAAGAGGTGAAGCTGTTATAGCTGCAAAGGGCGGGCCAACTCAATACTGAACCCTACGGACTAAGACTGGGATGTCATTAAAGTTCATGTGCGTGTAAGGGCAGGCGTCCCAATACTTTTGGTAATATTGTGTATCGGCAAAGGGGCTGCAGGAGATCAGCAGCACTGAGATACAGTTTACATTAAGACTGAATGTTTAGCTCATGACGGGTCCTCTTTGAAGCCTCGGGCTCTCCTGGAAATTTTTGATCGATGTGTTTTCTGCTGTCGTATCCTTGCAGGGACCCGCGAAGTGATGAGCGAACGCCACTCCATTATTCGGCGCAGAAACAATACAAATATATTTTTCTGTTGACTTTGAGGAATTTGGCCCCATTCGCCCCGCTATTAATATCTCAGGACAATTTGATTTATGTTCTGTTTGTTCTGGAGGAACATTCCTTTAATCTGCCATTATTCTGGCCCATTTTCTCTCCTTTTCCGCGAGGCGCACCGGTCGGCAGATGTCTATATATGGAGAAATTAGGTGTCTGCCGGAGACTCACCACAATCTGCCCCTTTGAGCAAAAATCACATAATCAGGGGAGCTGAATGTTTTCTGATTTTATAAGTTTGTGTGAATAAATCCCTGAGATCTCACAAAATACGGCAACAGAAAAGCTCCGCCTTTTATCATTAAAAAGCTGTCCTTCAGCTCCAGTACGGTGACTTTGCCTAAGCTGAGATGATGTCATCGGTCTGCTGCAGGCAGAAGGAAGCATTTCCTCAGTCTCCTCTACCCTACTGATCAGATTGCAACATTGAAACTTTGTAGAAAATCCCAAGGTGAGAGACTGCAGCAGGGGCTGATCTGTGTCAGACATGTCTAAACACAGCCAAGAACTGTACAGGCAGCTGAAGGGGGAGGTGTTTTGGCAGCTAACATGGGGACCTCATCCACAGTCCACTGAACAGGATGGAGGCGGGGGGGGTGACACGGGGAGCTGTGGACACTAAATCCAGGTCCAGATGTCCCCAGACATTCAAGTTCCTGATGTCCCCCTTACACTCCAGTTCCCACTGTCCCCCTTACACTCCAGTTCCCACTGTCCCCCATGCACTCCAGTTCCCACTGTCCCCCATGCACTCCAGTTCCCACTGTCCCCCATTCTTTCCTGTTCCCACTGTCCCCCATACACTCCAGTTCCCGCTGTCCCCCATACACTCCAGTTCCCGCTGTCCCCCATACACTCCAGTTCCCGCTGTCCCCCATACACTCCAGTTCCCGCTGTCCCCCATACACTCCAGTTCCCGCTGTCCCCCATACACTCCAGTTCCCGCTGTCCCCCATACACTCCAAATCCCGCTGTCCCCCATACACTCCAAATCCCGCTGTCCCCCATACACTCCAGTTCCGGCTGTCCCCCATACACTCCAAATCCCGCTGTCCCCCATACACTCCAAATCCCGCTGTCCCCCTTACACTCCAGTTCCCACTGTACCCCATACACTCCAGTTCCCGCTGTTCCCCATACACTCCAGTTCCCACTGTACCCCATACACTCCAGTTTCTGCTGTCCCCCATACACTCCAGTTCCCACTGTCCCCCATACACTCCAGTTCCCACTGTCCCCCATACACTCCAGTTCCCGCTGTTCCCCATACACTCCAGTTCCCGCTGTTCCCCATACACTCCAGTTCCCGCTGTTCCCCATACACTCCAGTTCCCACTGTCCCCCATACACTCCAGTTCCCACTGTCCCCCTTACACTCCAGTTCCCGCTGTCCCCCATACACTCCAGTTCCCGCTGTCCCCCATACACTCCGGTTCCCACTGTACCCCATACACTCCGGTTCCCGCTGTCCCCCATTCTTTCCGGTTCCCACTGTCCCCCATACACTCCAGTTCCCACTGTCCCCCATACACTCCAGTTCCCACTGTCCCCCATACACTCCAGTTCCCACTGTCCCCCATACACTCCAGTTCCCACTGTCCCCCATACACTCCAGTTCCCGCTGTCCCCCATACACTCCAGTTCCCACTGTACCCCATACACTCCGGTTCCCGCTGTCCCCCATTCTTTCCGGTTCCCACTGTCCCCCTTACACTCCAGTTCCCACTGTCCCCCTTACACTCCAGTTCCCACTGTCCCGCTTACACTCCAGTTCCCACTGTCCCCCATACACTCCAGTTCCCGCTGTCCCCCATACACTCCAGTTTCAACTGTCCCCCATACACTCCAGTTTCAACTGTCCCCCATACACTCCAGTTTCAACTGTCCCCCATACACTCCAGTTCCCACTGTCCTCCTTACACTCCAGTTCCCACTGTCCCCCATACACTCCAGTTCCCGCTGTCCCCCATACACTCCAGTTCCCGCTGTCCCCCATACATTCCAGTTCCCGCTGTTCCCCATACACTCCAGTTCCCACTGTCCCCTATTCTTTCCAGTTCCCACTGTCCCCCATACACTCCAGTTCCCACTGTCCCCCATACACTCCAGTTCCAACTGTCCCCCATACACTCCAGTTCCCACTGTCCCCCATACACTCCAGTTCCCACTGTCCCCCATACACTCCAGTTCCCACTGTCCCCCATACACTCCAGTTCCCGCTGTCCCCCATACACTCCAGTTCCCACTGTCCTCCATACACTCCAGTTCCAACTGTCCCCCATACACTCCAGTTCCCACTGTCCCCCATACACTCCAGTTCCCGCTGTCCCCCATACACTCCAGTTCCCGCTGTCCCCCATACACTCCAAATCCCGCTGTCCCCCTTACACTCCAAATCCCACTGTCCCCCATACACTCCAGTTCCCACTGTCCCCCATACACTCCAGTTCCCACTGTCACCCATACACTCCGGTTCCCACTGTACCCCATACACTCCGGTTCCCGCTGTCCCCCATTCTTTCCGGTTCCCACTGTCCCCCATACACTCCAGTTCCCACTGTCCCCCATACACTCCAGTTCCCGCTGTCCCCCATACATTCCAGTTCCCACTGTCCCCCATACACTCCAGTTCCCGCTGTCCCCCATACACTCCAGTTCCCACTGTCCCCCATACACTCCAGTTCCCGCTGTTCCCCATACACTCCAGTTCCCGCTGTTCCCCATACACTCCAGTTCCCGCTGTTCCCCATACACTCCAGTTCCCACTGTCCCCCATACACTCCAGTTCCCACTGTCCCCCTTACACTCCAGTTCCCGCTGTCCCCCATACACTCCAGTTCCCGCTGTCCCCCATACACTCCGGTTCCCACTGTACCCCATACACTCCGGTTCCCGCTGTCCCCCATTCTTTCCGGTTCCCACTGTCCCCCATACACTCCAGTTCCCACTGTCCCCCATACACTCCAGTTCCCACTGTCCCCCATACACTCCAGTTCCCACTGTCCCCCATACACTCCAGTTCCCGCTGTCCCCCATACACTCCAGTTCCCGCTGTCCCCCATACACTCCAGTTCCCACTGTACCCCATACACTCCAGTTCCCACTGTACCCCATACACTCCAGTTCCCACTGTACCCCATACACTCCGGTTCCCGCTGTCCCCCATTCTTTCCGGTTCCCACTGTCCCCCTTACACTCCAGTTCCCACTGTCCCCCTTACACTCCAGTTCCCACTGTCCCGCTTACACTCCAGTTCCCACTGTCCCGCTTACACTCCAGTTCCCGCTGTCCCCCATACACTCCAGTTTCAACTGTCCCCCATACACTCCAGTTTCAACTGTCCCCCATACACTCCAGTTTCAACTGTCCCCCATACACTCCAGTTCCCACTGTCCTCCTTACACTCCAGTTCCCACTGTCCCCCATACACTCCAGTTCCCGCTGTCCCCCATACATTCCAGTTCCCGCTGTTCCCCATACACTCCAGTTCCCACTGTCCCCTATTCTTTCCAGTTCCCACTGTCCCCCATACACTCCAGTTCCCACTGTCCCCCATACACTCCAGTTCCAACTGTCCCCCATACACTCCAGTTCCCACTGTCCCCCATACACTCCAGTTCCCACTGTCCCCCATACACTCCAGTTCCCACTGTCCTCCATACACTCCAGTTCCAACTGTCCCCCATACACTCCAGTTCCCACTGTCCCCCATACACTCCAGTTCCCGCTGTCCCCCATACACTCCAGTTCCCGCTGTCCCCCATACACTCCAAATCCCGCTGTCCCCCTTACACTCCAAATCCCACTGTCCCCCATACACTCCAGTTCCCACTGTCCCCCATACACTCCAGTTCCCACTGTCCCCCATACACTCCAGTTCCCACTGTCCCCCATACACTCCAGTTCCCGCTGTCCCCCATACACTCCAGTTCCAACTGTCCCCCATACACTCCAGTTCCAACTGTCCCCCATACACTCCAGTTCCCACTGTCCCCCATACACTCCAGTTCCCGCTGTCCCCCATACACTCCAGTTCCCGCTGTCCCCCATACACTCCAGTTCCCGCTGTCCCCCATACACTCCAGTTCCCACTGTCCTCCATACACTCCAGTTCCAACTGTCCCCCATACACTCCAGTTCCCGCTGTCCCCCATACACTCCAGTTCCCGCTGTCCCCCATACACTCCAGTTCCCGCTGTCCCCCATACACTCCAAATCCCGCTGTCCCCCTTACACTCCAAATCCCACTGTCCCCCATACACTCCAGTTCCCACTGTCCCCCATACACTCCAGTTCCCACTGTCCCCCATACACTCCAGTTCCCACTGTCCCCCATACACTCCAGTTCCCACTGTCCCCCATACACTCCAGTTCCCACTGTCCCCCATACACTACAGTTCCCACTGTCCCCCTTACACTACAGTTCCCGCTGTTCCCCATACACTCCAGTTCCCGCTGTCCCCCATACACTTCAGTTCCCACTGTCCCCCATACACTCCAAATCCCGCTGTCCCCCTTACACTCCAGTTCCCACTGTCCCCTTACACTCCAGTTCCCACTGTCCCCCATACACTCCAGTTCCCACTGTCCCCCATACACTCCAGTTCCCGCTGTCCCCCATACACTCCAGTTCCCGCTGTCCCCCATACACTCCAGTTTCAACTGTCCCCCATACACTCCAGTTCCCACTGTCCTCCTTACACTCCAGTTCCCACTGTCCCCCATACACTCCAGTTCCCGCTGTCCCCCATACACTCCAGTTCCCGCTGTCCCCCATACATTCCAGTTCCCGCTGTTCCCCATACACTCCAGTTCCCACTGTCCCCTATTCTTTCCAGTTCCCACTGTCCCCCATACACTCCAGTTCCCACTGTCCCCCATACACTCCAGTTCCTGCTGTCCCCCATACACTCCAGTTCCAACTGTCCCCCCATACACTCCAGTTCCCACTGTCCCCCATACACTCCAGTTCCCACTGTCCCCCATACACTCCAGTTCCCGCTGTCCCCCATACACTCCAGTTCCCACTGTCCTCCATACACCCCAGTTCCAACTGTCTTCCATACACTCCAGTTCCCACTGTCCCCCATACACTCCAGTTCCCACTGTCCCCTATTCTTTCCAGTTCCCACTGTCCCCCATACACTCCAGTTCCCACTGTCCTCCATACACTCCAGTTCCCACTGTCCTCCATACACTCCAGTTCCCGCTGTTCCCTATACACTCCAGTTCCCACTGTCCCCCATACACTCCAGTTCCCGCTGTCCCCCATACACTCCAGTTCCCGCTGTCCCCCATACACTCCAGTTCCCACTGTCCCCCATACACTCCAGTTCCAACTGTCCCCCATACACTCCAGTTCCCACTGTCCCCCATACACTCCAGTTCCCGCTGTCCCCCATACACTCCAGTTCCCACTGTCCCCCATACACTCCAGTTCCCACTGTCCTCCATACACTCCTGTTCCCCATACACTCCAGTTCCCACTGTCCCCCATACACTCCAGTTCCCACTGTCCCCCATACACTCCAGTTCCCACTGTCCCCCATACACTCCAGTTCCCACTGTCCCCCATACACTCCAAATCCCACTGTCCCCCATACACTCCAGTTCCCACTGTCCCCCATACACTCCAGTTCCCACTGTCCCCCATACACTCCAGTTCCCACTGTCCCCCATACACTCCAGTTCCCACTGTCCCCCATACACTCCAGTTCCCACTGTCCCCCATACACTCCAGTTCCCACTGTCCCCCATACACTCCAGTTCCCACTGTCCCCCTTACACTACAGTTCCCGCTGTTCCCCATACACTCCAGTTCCCGCTGTCCCCCATACACTTCAGTTCCCACTGTCCCCCATACACTCCAAATCCCGCTGTCCCCCTTACACTCCAGTTCCCACTGTCCCCCTTACACTCCAGTTCCCACTGTCCCCCTTACACTCCAGTTCCCACTGTCCCCCATACACTCCAGTTCCCACTGTCCCCCATACACTCCAGTTCCCGCTGTCCCCCATACACTCCAGTTCCCGCTGTCCCCCATACACTCCAGTTTCAACTGTCCCCCATACACTCCAGTTCCCACTGTCCTCCTTACACTCCAGTTCCCACTGTCCCCCATACACTCCAGTTCCCGCTGTCCCCCATACACTCCAGTTCCCGCTGTCCCCCATACATTCCAGTTCCCGCTGTTCCCCATACACTCCAGTTCCCACTGTCCCCTATTCTTTCCAGTTCCCACTGTCCCCCATACACTCCAGTTCCCACTGTCCCCCATACACTCCAGTTCCTGCTGTCCCCCATACACTCCAGTTCCAACTGTCCCCCATACACTCCAGTTCCCACTGTCCCCCATACACTCCAGTTCCCACTGTCCCCCATACACTCCAGTTCCCGCTGTCCCCCATACACTCCAGTTCCCACTGTCCTCCATACACCCCAGTTCCAACTGTCTTCCATACACTCCAGTTCCCACTGTCCCCCATACACTCCAGTTCCCACTGTCCCCTATTCTTTCCAGTTCCCACTGTCCCCCATACACTCCAGTTCCCACTGTCCTCCATACACTCCAGTTCCCACTGTCCTCCATACACTCCAGTTCCCGCTGTTCCCTATACACTCCAGTTCCCACTGTCCCCCATACACTCCAGTTCCCACTGTCCCCCATACACTCCAGTTCCCACTGTCCCCCATACACTCCAGTTCCCACTGTCCCCCATACACTCCAGTTCCCACTGTCCCCCATACACTCCAGTTCCCACTGTCCCCCATACACTCCAGTTCCCACTGTCCCCCATACACTCCAGTTCCCGCTGTCCCCCATACACTCCAGTTCCCACTGTCCCCCATACACTCCAGTTCCCACTGTCCTCCATACACTCCTGTTCCCCATACACTCCAGTTCCCACTGTCCCCCATACACTCCAGTTCCCACTGTCCCCCATACACTCCAGTTCCCACTGTCCCCCATACACTCCAGTTTCAACTGTCCCCCATACACTCCAGTTCCCACTGTCCTCCTTACACTCCAGTTCCCACTGTCCCCCATACACTCCAGTTCCCGCTGTCCCCCATACACTCCAGTTCCCGCTGTCCCCCATACACTCCAGTTCCCGCTGTCCCCATACATTCCAGTTCCCGCTGTTCCCCATACACTCCAGTTCCCACTGTCCCCTATTCTTTCCAGTTCCCACTGTCCTCCATACACTCCAGTTCCAACTGTCCCCCATACACTCCAGTTCCCACTGTCCCCCATACACTCCAGTTCCCGCTGTCCCCCATACACTCCAGTTCCCGCTGTCCCCCATACACTCCAAATCCCGCTGTCCCCCTTACACTCCAAATCCCACTGTCCCCCATACACTCCAGTTCCCACTGTCCCCCATACACTCCAGTTCCCACTGTCACCCATACACTCCAGTTCCCACTGTCACCCATACACTCCAGTTCCCACTGTCCCCCATACACTCCAGTTCCCACTGTCCCCCATACACTCCAGTTCCCACTGTCCCCCATACACTCCAGTTCCCACTGTCCCCCTTACACTACAGTTCCCGCTGTTCCCCATACACTCCAGTTCCCGCTGTCCCCCATACACTTCAGTTCCCACTGTCCCCCATACACTCCAAATCCCGCTGTCCCCCTTACACTCCAGTTCCCACTGTCCCCCTTACACTCCAGTTCCCACTGTCCCCCATACACTCCAGTTCCCACTGTCCCCCATACACTCCAGTTCCCGCTGTCCCCCATACACTCCAGTTCCCGCTGTCCCCCATACACTCCAGTTTCAACTGTCCCCCATACACTCCAGTTCCCACTGTCCTCCTTACACTCCAGTTCCCACTGTCCCCCATACACTCCAGTTCCCGCTGTCCCCCATACACTCCAGTTCCCGCTGTCCCCCATACATTCCAGTTCCCGCTGTTCCCCATACACTCCAGTTCCCACTGTCCCCTATTCTTTCCAGTTCCCACTGTCCCCCATACACTCCAGTTCCCACTGTCCCCCATACACTCCAGTTCCTGCTGTCCCCCATACACTCCAGTTCCAACTGTCCCCCATACACTCCAGTTCCCACTGTCCCCCATACACTCCAGTTCCCACTGTCCCCCATACACTCCAGTTCCCGCTGTCCCCCATACACTCCAGTTCCCACTGTCCTCCATACACCCCAGTTCCAACTGTCTTCCATACACTCCAGTTCCCACTGTCCCCCATACACTCCAGTTCCCACTGTCCCCTATTCTTTCCAGTTCCCACTGTCCCCCATACACTCCAGTTCCCACTGTCCTCCATACACTCCAGTTCCCACTGTCCTCCATACACTCCAGTTCCCGCTGTTCCCTATACACTCCAGTTCCCACTGTCCCCCATACACTCCAGTTCCCGCTGTCCCCCATACACTCCAGTTCCAACTGTCCCCCATACACTCCAGTTCCCACTGTCCCCCATACACTCCAGTTCCAACTGTCCCCCATACACTCCAGTTCCCACTGTCCCCCATACACTCCAGTTCCCGCTGTCCCCCATACACTCCAGTTCCCACTGTCCCCCATACACTCCAGTTCCCACTGTCCTCCATACACTCCTGTTCCCCATACACTCCAGTTCCCACTGTCCCCCATACACTCCAGTTCCCGCTGTCCCCCATACACTCCAGTTCCCGCTGTTCCCCATACACTCCAGTTCCCACTGTCCCCCATACACTCCAGTTCCCACTGTCCCCCATACACTCCGGTTCCCACTGTCCCCCATTCTTTCCAGTTCCCACTGTCCCCCATACACTCCAAATCCCGCTGTCCCCCATACACTCCAAATCCCACTGTCCCCCTTACACTCCAAATCCCACTGTCCCCCTTACACTCCAAATCCCACTGTCCCCCTTACACTCCAAATCCCACTGTCCCCCTTACACTCCAAATCCCACTGTCCCCCTTACACTCCAAATCCCACTGTCCCCCATACACTCCAAATCCCACTGTCCCCCATACACTCCAGTTCCCACTGTCCCCCATACACTCCAGTTCCCACTGTCCCCCATACACTCCAGTTCCCACTGTCCCCCATACACTCCAGTTCCCACTGTCCCCCATACACTCCAGTTCCCACTGTCCCCCATACACTCCAGTTCCCACTGTCCCCCATACACTCCAGTTCCCACTGTCCCCCATACACTCCAGTTCCCACTGTCCCCCATACACTCCAGTTCCCACTGTCCCCCATACACTCCAGTTCCCACTGTCCCCCATACACTCCAGTTCCCGCTGTTCCCCATACACTCCAGTTCCCGCTGTTCCCCATACACTCCAGTTCCCGCTGTTCCCCATACACTCCAGTTCCCGCTGTACCCCATACACTCCAGTTTCCGCTGTCCCCCATACACTCCAGTTCCCACTGTCCCCCATACACTCCAGTTCCCGCAGTCCCCCATACATTCCAGTTCCCACTGTCCCCCATACATTCCAGTTCCCACTGTCCCCCATACACTCCAGTTCCCACTGTACCCCATACACTCCAGTTTCCGCTGTCCCCCATACACTCCAGTTCCCACTGTCCCCCATACACTCCAGTTCCCGCTGTCCCCCATACATTCCAGTTCCCACTGTCCCCCATACACTCCAGTTCCCACTGTCCCCCATACACTCCAGTTCCCGCTGTCCCCCATACACTCCAGTTCCCGCTGTCCCCCATACACTCCAAATCCCGCTGTTCCCCATACACTCCAGTTCCCGCTGTTCCCCATACACTCCAGTTCCCACTGTCCCCCATACACTCCAGTTCCCACTGTCCCCCATACACTCCAGTTCCCACTGTCCCCCATCCACTCCAGTTCCCACTGTCCCCCATCCACTCCAGTTCCCGCTGTCCCCCATACACTCCAGTTCCCACTGTACCCCATACACTCCGGTTCCCGCTGTCCCCCATTCTTTCCGGTTCCCACTGTCCCCCATACACTCCAGTTCCCACTGTCCCCCATACACTCCAGTTCCCACTGTACCCCATACACTCCAGTTCCTGCTGTCCCCCATTCTTTACCGTTCCCACTGTCCCCCATACACTCCAGTTCCCGCTGTCCCCCATACACTCCAGTTCCCACTGTCCCCCATACACTCCAGTTCCCACTGTCCCCCATACACTCCAGTTCCCACTGTCACCCATACACTCCAGTTCCCACTGTCCCCCATACACTCCAGTTCCCACTGTCCCCCATACACTCCAGTTCCCACTGTCCCCCTTACACTACAGTTCCCGCTGTTCCCCATACACTCCAGTTCCCGCTGTCCCCCATACACTTCAGTTCCCACTGTCCCCCATACACTCCAAATCCCGCTGTCCCCCTTACACTCCAGTTCCCACTGTCCCCCTTACACTCCAGTTCCCACTGTCCCCCATACACTCCAGTTCCCACTGTCCCCCATACACTCCAGTTCCCGCTGTCCCCCATACACTCCAGTTCCCGCTGTCCCCCATACACTCCAGTTCCCGCTGTCCCCCATACACTCCAGTTTCAACTGTCCCCCATACACTCCAGTTCCCACTGTCCTCCTTACACTCCAGTTCCCACTGTCCCCCATACACTCCAGTTCCCGCTGTCCCCCATACACTCCAGTTCCCGCTGTCCCCCATACATTCCAGTTCCCGCTGTTCCCCATACACTCCAGTTCCCACTGTCCCCTATTCTTTCCAGTTCCCACTGTCCCCCATACACTCCAGTTCCCGCTGTCCCCCATACACTCCAGTTCCAACTGTCCCCCATACACTCCAGTTCCAACTGTCCCCCATACACTCCAGTTCCCACTGTCCCCCATACACTCCAGTTCCAACTGTCCCCCATACACTCCAGTTCCCACTGTCCCCCATACACTTCAGTTCCCGCTGTCCCCCATACACTCCAGTTCCCACTGTCCCCCATACACTCCTGTTCCCACTGTCCTCCATACACTCCTGTTCCCCATACACTCCAGTTCCCACTGTCCCCCATACACTCCAGTTCCCGCTGTCCCCCATACACTCCAGTTCCCGCTGTTCCCCATACACTCCAGTTCCCACTGTCCCCCATACACTCCAGTTCCCACTGTCCCCCATACACTCCAGTTCCCACTGTCCCCCATACACTCCAGTTCCCACTGTCCCCCATACACTCCAAATCCCGCTGTCCCCCATACACTCCAAATCCCACTGTCCCCCTTACACTCCAAATCCCACTGTCCCCCTTACACTCCAAATCCCACTGTCCCCCTTACACTCCAAATCCCACTGTCCCCCATACACTCCAAATCCCACTGTCCCCCATACACTCCAGTTCCCACTGTCCCCCATACACTCCAGTTCCCACTGTCCCCCATACACTCCAGTTCCCACTGTCCCCCATACACTCCAGTTCCCACTGTCCCCCATACACTCCAGTTCCCACTGTCCCCCATACACTCCAGTTCCCACTGTCCCCCATACACTCCAGTTCCCACTGTCCCCCATACACTCCAGTTCCCACTGTCCCCCATACACTCCAGTTCCCACTGTCCCCCATACACTCCAGTTCCCACTGTCCCCCATACACTCCAGTTCCCACTGTCCCCCATACACTCCAGTTCCCGCTGTTCCCCATACACTCCAGTTCCCGCTGTTCCCCATACACTCCAGTTCCCGCTGTTCCCCATACACTCCAGTTCCCGCTGTACCCCATACACTCCAGTTTCCGCTGTCCCCCATACACTCCAGTTCCCACTGTCCCCCATACACTCCAGTTCCCGCTGTCCCCCATACATTCCAGTTCCCACTGTCCCCCATACACTCCAGTTCCCACTGTACCCCATACACTCCAGTTTCCGCTGTCCCCCATACACTCCAGTTCCCACTGTCCCCCATACACTCCAGTTCCCGCTGTCCCCCATACATTCCAGTTCCCACTGTCCCCCATACACTCCAGTTCCCGCTGTCCCCCATACACTCCAGTTCCCGCTGTCCCCCATACACTCCAGTTCCGACTGTCCCCCATACACTCCAGTTCCCGCTGTTCCCCATACACTCCAGTTCCCACTGTCCCCCATACACTCCAGTTCCCACTGTCCCCCATACACTCCAGTTCCCACTGTCCCCCATACACTCCAGTTCCCACTGTCCCCCATCCACTCCAGTTCCCACTGTCCCCCATCCACTCCAGTTCCCGCTGTCCCCCATACACTCCAGTTCCCACTGTACCCCATACACTCCGGTTCCCGCTGTCCCCCATTCTTTCCGGTTCCCACTGTCCCCCATACACTCCAGTTCCCACTGTCCCCCATACACTCCAGTTCCCACTGTACCCCATACACTCCGGTTCCTGCTGTCCCCCATTCTTTACCGTTCCCACTGTCCCCCATACACTCCAGTTCCCGCTGTCCCCCATACACTCCAGTTCCCACTGTCCCCCATACACTCCAGTTCCCGCTGTTCCCCATACACTCCAGTTCCCACTGTCCCCCATACACTCCAGTTCCCACTGTCCCCCATACACTCCAGTTCCCACTGTCCCCCATACACTCCAGTTCCCGCTGTCCCCCATACACTCCAGTTCCCGCTGTCCCCCATACACTCCAGTTCCCGCTGTTCCCCATACACTCCAGTTCCCGCTGTTCCCCATACACTCCAGTTCCCACTGTACCCCATACACTCCAGTTTCCACTGTCCCCCATACACTCCAGTTCCCACTGTCCCCCATACACTCCAGTTCCTGCTGTCCCCCATACATTCCAGTTCCCACTGTCCCCCATACATTCCAGTTCCCACTGTCCCCCATACACTCCAGTTCCCGCTGTCCCCCATACACTCCAGTTCCCACTGTACCCCATACACTCCGGTTCCCGTTGTCCCCCATTCTTTCCGGTTCCCACTGTCCCCCATACACTCCAGTTCCCACTGTCCCCCATTACACTCCAGTTCCCACTGTCCCCCATACACTCCAGTTCCCGCTGTCCCCCATACACTCCAGTTCCCGCTGTACCCCATACACTCCGGTTCCCGCTGTCCCCCATTCTTTCCAGTTCCCACTGTCCCCCATACACTCCAAATCCCGCTGTCCCCCATACACTCCAAATCCCACTGTCCCCCTTACACTCCAGTTCCCACTGTCCCCCATACACTCCAAATCCCACTGTCCCCCATACACTCCAGTTCCCGCTGTCCCCCATACACTCCAGTTCCCGCTGTCCCCCATACACTCCAAATCCCGCTGTCCCCCTTACACTCCAAATCCCACTGTCCCCCATACACTCCAGTTCCCACTGTCCCCCATACACTCCAGTTCCCACTGTCCCCCATACACTCCAGTTCCCACTGTCCCCCTTACACTACAGTTCCCGCTGTTCCCCATACACTCCAGTTCCCGCTGTCCCCCATACACTTCAGTTCCCACTGTCCCCCATACACTCCAAATCCCGCTGTCCCCCTTACACTCCAGTTCCCACTGTCCCCCATACACTCCAGTTCCCACTGTCCCCCATACACTCCAGTTCCCACTGTCCCCCATACACTCCAGTTCCCACTGTCCCCCATACACTCCAGTTCCCACTGTCCCCCTTACACTACAGTTCCCGCTGTTCCCCATACACTCCAGTTCCCGCTGTCCCCCATACACTTCAGTTCCCACTGTCCCCCATACACTCCAAATCCCGCTGTCCCCCTTACACTCCAGTTCCCACTGTCCCCCATACACTCCAGTTCCCACTGTCCCCCATACACTCCAGTTCCCACTGTCCCCCATACACTCCAGTTCCCACTGTCCCCCATACACTCCAGTTCCCGCTGTCCCCCATACACTCCAGTTCCCGCTGTCCCCCATACACTCCAGTTTCAACTGTCCCCCATACACTCCAGTTCCCACTGTCCCCTATTCTTTCCAGTTCCCACTGTCCCCCATACACTCCAGTTCCCACTGTCCCCCATACACTCCAGTTCCTGCTGTCCCCCATACACTCCAGTTCCTGCTGTCCCCCATACACTCCAGTTCCTGCTGTCCCCCATACACTCCAGTTCCTGCTGTCCCCCATACACTCCAGTTCCTGCTGTCCCCCATACACTCCAGTTCCTGCTGTCCCCCATACACTCCAGTTCCCGCTGTCCCCCATACACTCCAGTTCCCACTGTCCCCCATACACTCCAGTTCCCACTGTCCCCCATACACTCCAGTTCCCGCTGTCCCCCATACACTCCAAATTCCGCTGTCCCCCTTACACTCCAAATCCCACTGTCCCCCATACACTCCAGTTCCCACTGTCCTCCATACACTCCAGTTCCCACTGTCCCCCATACACTCCAGTTCCCACTGTCCCCCATACACTCCAGTTCCCACTGTCCCCCATACACTCCAAATCCCACTGTCCCCCTTACACTCCAGTTCCCACTGTCCCCCATACACTCCAAATCCCACTGTCCCCCATACACTCCAGTTCCCGCTGTCCCCCATACACTCCAGTTCCCGCTGTCCCCCATACACTCCAAATCCCGCTGTCCCCCTTACACTCCAAATCCCACTGTCCCCCATACACTCCAGTTCCCACTGTCCCCCATACACTCCAGTTCCCACTGTCCCCCATACACTCCAGTTCCCACTGTCCCCCTTACACTACAGTTCCCGCTGTTCCCCATACACTCCAGTTCCCGCTGTCCCCCATACACTTCAGTTCCCACTGTCCCCCATACACTCCAAATCCCGCTGTCCCCCTTACACTCCAGTTCCCACTGTCCCCCATACACTCCAGTTCCCACTGTCCCCCATACACTCCAGTTCCCACTGTCCCCCATACACTCCAGTTCCCACTGTCCCCCATACACTCCAGTTCCCGCTGTCCCCCATACACTCCAGTTTCAACTGTCCCCCATACACTCCAGTTCCCACTGTCCTCCTTACACTCCAGTTCCCACTGTCCCCCATACACTCCAGTTCCTGCTGTCCCCCATACACTCCAGTTCCCGCTGTCCCCCATACACTCCAGTTCCCGCTGTTCCCCATACACTCCAGTTCCCACTGTCCCCTATTCTTTCCAGTTCCCACTGTCCCCCATACACTCCAGTTCCCACTGTCCCCCATACACTCCAGTTCCTGCTGTCCCCCATACACTCCAGTTCCCGCTGTCCCCCATACACTCCAGTTCCCACTGTCCCCCATACACTCCAGTTCCCACTGTCCACCATACACTCCAGTTCCCGCTGTCCCCCATACACTCCAGTTCCCGCTGTCCCCCATACACTCCAGTTCCCACTGTCCTCCATACACCCCAGTTCCAACTGTCCCCCATACACTCCAGCTCCCACTGTCCCCTATTCTTTCCAGTTCCCACTGTCCCCCATACACTCCAGTTCCCACTGTCCTCCATACACTCCAGTTCCCACTGTCCTCCATACACTCCAGTTCCCGCTGTTCCCCATACACTCCAGTTCCCACTGTCCCCCATACACTCCAGTTCCCGCTGTCCCCCATACACTCCAGTTCCAACTGTCCCCCATACACTCCAGTTCCCACTGTCCCCCATACACTCCAGTTCCCACTGTCCCCCATACACTCCAGTTCCAACTGTCCCCCATACACTCCAGTTCCCACTGTCCGCCATACACTCCAGTTCCCGCTGTCCCCCATACACTCCAGTTCCCACTGTACCCCATACACTCCAGTTCCCACTGTCCTCCATACACTCCAGTTCCCACTGTTCCCCATACACTCCAGTTCCCACTGTCCCCCATACACTCCAGTTCCCGCTGTCCCCCATACACTCCAGTTCCCGCTGTTCCCCATACACTCCAGTTCCCACTGTCCCCCATACACTCCAGTTCCCACTGTCCCCCTTACACTCCAGTTCCCACTGTACCCCATACACTCCGGTTCCCACTGTCCCCCATTCTTTCCAGTTCCCACTGTCCCCCATACACTCCAAATCCCGCTGTCCCCCATATACTCCAAATCCCACTGTCCCCCTTACACTCCAAATCCCACTGTCCCCCTTACACTCCAAATCCCACTGTCCCCCTTACACTCCAAATCCCACTGTCCCCCATACACTCCAGTTCCCACTGTCCCCCATACACTCCAGTTCCCACTGTCCCCCATACACTCCAGTTCCCACTGTCCCCCATACACTCCAGTTCCCACTGTCCCCCATACACTCCAGTTCCCACTGTCCCCCTTACACTCCAGTTCCCACTGTCCCCCTTACACTCCAGTTCCCACTGTCCCCCTTACACTCCAGTTCCCACTGTCCCCCATACACTCCAAATCCCGCTGTCCCCCTTACACTCCAAATCCCACTGTCCCCCATACACTCCAGTTCCCACTGTCCCCCATACACTCCAGTTCCCACTGTCCCCCATACACTCCAGTTCCCGCTGTCCCCCATACACTCCAAATTCCGCTGTCCCCCTTACACTCCAAATCCCACTGTCCCCCATACACTCCAGTTCCCACTGTCCTCCATACACTCCAGTTCCCACTGTCCCCCATACACTCCAGTTCCCACTGTCCCCCATACACTCCAGTTCCCACTGTCACCCATACACTCCAGTTCCCACTGTCCCCCATACACTCCAGTTCCCACTGTCCCCCATACACTCCAAATCCCACTGTCCCCCATACACTCCAGTTCCCACTGTCCCCCATACACTCCAGTTCCCACTGTCCCCCATACACTCCAGTTCCCACTGTCCCCCATACACTCCAGTTCCCACTGTCCCCCTTACACTCCAGTTCCCGCTGTTCCCCATACACTCCAGTTCCCACTGTCCCCCATACACTTCAGTTCCCACTGTCCCCCATACACTCCAAATCCCGCTGTCCCCCTTACACTCCAGTTCCCACTGTCCCCCATACACTCCAGTTCCCACTGTCCCCCATACACTCCAGTTCCCACTGTCCCCCATACACTCCAGTTCCCACTGTCCCCCATACACTCCAGTTCCCACTGTCCCCCATACACTCCAGTTCCCGCTGTCCCCCATACACTCCAGTTTCAACTGTCCCCCATACACTCCAGTTCCCACTGTCCCCCTTACACTCCAGTTCCCACTGTCCTCCATACACTCCAGTTCCCGCTGTTCCCCATACACTCCAGTTCCCGCTGTTCCCCATACACTCCAGTTCCCACTGTCCCCCATACACTCCAGTTCCCACTGTCCCCCATACACTCCGGTTCCCGCTGTACCCCATACACTCCGGTTCCCACTGTCCCCCATTCTTTCCAGTTCCCACTGTCCCCTATACACTCCAGTTCCCGCTGTCCCCCATACACTCCAAATTCCGCTGTCCCCCTTACACTCCAAATCCCACTGTCCCCCATACACTCCAGTTCCCACTGTCCTCCATACACTCCAGTTCCCACTGTCCCCCATACACTCCAGTTCCCACTGTCCCCCATACACTCCAGTTCCCACTGTCACCCATACACTCCAGTTCCCACTGTCCCCCATACACTCCAGTTCCCACTGTCCCCCATACACTCCAGTTCCCACTGTCCCCCATACACTCCAGTTCCCACTGTCCCCCATACACTCCAGTTCCCACTGTCCCCCTTACACTCCAGTTCCCGCTGTTCCCCATACACTCCAGTTCCCACTGTCCCCCATACACTTCAGTTCCCACTGTCCCCCATACACTCCAAATCCCGCTGTCCCCCTTACACTCCAGTTCCCACTGTCCCCCATACACTCCAGTTCCCACTGTCCCCCATACACTCCAGTTCCCACTGTCCCCCATACACTCCAGTTCCCACTGTCCCCCATACACTCCAGTTCCCACTGTCCCCCATACACTCCAGTTCCCACTGTCCCCCATACACTCCAGTTTCAACTGTCCCCCATACACTCCAGTTCTCGCTGTCCTCCATACACTCCAGTTCCCGCTGTTCCCCATACACTCCAGTTCCCACTGTCCCCCATACACTCCAGTTCCCGCTGTCCCCCATACACTCCAGTTCCCACTGTCCCCCATACACTCCAGTTCCCACTGTCCCCCATACACTCCAGTTCCCACTGTCCCCCATACACTCCAGTTCCCACTGTCCCCCATACACTCCAGTTCCCACTGTCCTCCATACACTCCAGTTCCCGCTGTTCCCCATACACTCCAGTTCCCACTGTCCCCCATACACTCCAGTTCCCACTGTCCCCCATACACTCCAGTTCCCGCTGTCCCCCATACACTCCAGTTCCCGCTGTCCCCCATACACTCCAGTTCCCGCTGTCCCCCATACACTCCAGTTCCCACTGTCCCCCATACACTCCAGTTCCCACTGTCCCCCTTACACTCCAGTTCCCACTGTCCCCCATACACTCCAGTTCCCACTGTACCCCATACACTCCGGTTCCCACTGTCCCCCATTCTTTCCAGTTCCCACTGTCCCCCATACACTCCAAATCCCGCTGTCCCCCATACACTCCAAATCCCACTGTCCCCCTTACACTCCAAATCCCACTGTCCCCCTTACACTCCAAATCCCACTGTCCCCCTTACACTCCAAATCCCACTGTCCCCCATACACTCCAGTTCCCACTGTCCCCCATACACTCCAGTTCCCACTGTCCCCCATACACTCCAGTTCCCACTGTCCCCCATACACTCCAAATCCCACTGTCCCTCATACACTCCAATCCCACTGTCCCCCTTACACTCCAGTTCCCACTGTCCCCCTTACACTCCAGTTCCCACTGTCCCCCTTACACTCCAGTTCCCACTGTCCCCCTTACACTCCAGTTCCCACTGTCCCCCATACACTCCAAATCCCGCTGTCCCCCTTACACTCCAAATCCCACTGTCCCCCATACACTCCAGTTCCCACTGTCCCCCATACACTCCAGTTCCCACTGTCCCCCATACACTCCAGTTCCCGCTGTCCCCCATACACTCCAAATCCCGCTGTCCCCCTTACACTCCAAATCCCACTGTCCCCCATACACTCCAGTTCCCACTGTCCCCCATACACTCCAGTTCCCACTGTCCCCCATACACTCCAGTTCCCGCTGTCCCCCATACACTCCAGTTCCCGCTGTCCCCCTTACACTCCAAATCCCACTGTCCCCCATACACTCCAGTTCCCACTGTCACCCATACACTCCAGTTCCCACTGTCCCCCATACACTCCAGTTCCCACTGTCACCCATACACTCCAGTTCCCACTGTCCCCCTTACACTCCAGTTCCCAGTGTCCCCCATACACTCCAGTTCCCACTGTCCCCCATACACTCCAGTTCCCACTGTCCCCCTTACACTCCAGTTCCCGCTGTTCCCCATACACTCCAGTTCCCGCTGTCCCCCATACACTTCAGTTCCCACTGTCCCCCATACACTCCAAATCCCGCTGTCCCCCTTACACTCCAGTTCCCACTGTCCCCCATACACTCCAGTTCCCGCTGTCCCCCATACACTCCAGTTCCCACTGTCCCCCATACACTCCAGTTCCCACTGTCCCCCATACACTCCAGTTCCCGCTGTCCCCCATACACTCCAGTTTCAACTGTCCCCCATACACTCCAGTTCTCACTGTCCTCCATACACTCCAGTTTCCGCTGTTCCCCATACACTCCAGTTCCCACTGTCCCCCATACACTCCAGTTCCCGCTGTCCCCCATACACTCCAGTTCCCACTGTCCCCCATACACTCCAGTTTCCACTGTCCCCCATACACTCCAGTTCCCACTGTCCCCTATTCTTTCCAGTTCCCACTGTCCCCCATACACTCCAGTTCCCACTGTCCTCCATACACTCCAGTTCCCACTGTCCTCCATACACTCCAGTTCCCGCTGTTCCCCATACACTCCAGTTCCCGCTGTCCCCCATACACTCCAGTTCCAACTGTCCCCCATACACTCCAGTTCCAACTGTCCCCCATACACTCCAGTTCCAACTGTCCCCCATACACTCCAGTTCCCACTGTCCCCCATACACTCCAGTTCCAACTGTCCCCCATACACTCCAGTTCCCACTGTCCCCCATACACTCCAGTTCCCGCTGTCCCCCATACACTCCAGTTCCCACTGTACCCCATACACTCCAGTTCCCACTGTCCTCCATACACTCCAGTTCCCACTGTTCCCCATACACTCCAGTTCCCACTGTCCCCCATACACTCCAGTTCCCACTGTCCCCCATACACTCCAGTTCCCGCTGTCCCCCTTACACTCCAGTTCCCACTGTCCCCCATACACTCCAGTTCCCACTGTCCCCCTTACACTCCAGTTCCCACTGTCCTCCATACACTCCAGTTCCCACTGTCCTCCATACACTCCAGTTCCCGCTGTTCCCCATACACTCCAGTTCCCACTGTCCCCCATACACTCCAGTTCCAACTGTCCCCCATACACTCCAGTTCCCGCTGTCCCCCATACACTCCAGTTCCCGCTGTCCCCCATACACTCCAGTTCCCGCTGTCCCCCATACACTCCAGTTCCCACTGTACCCCATACACTCCAGTTCCCACTGTCCTCCATACACTCCAGTTCCCACTGTTCCCCATACACTCCAGTTCCCACTGTCCCCCATACACTCCAGTTCCCACTGTCCCCCATACACTCCAGTTCCCGCTGTCCCCCTTACACTCCAGTTCCCACTGTCCCCCATACACTCCAGTTCCCACTGTCCCCCTTACACTCCAGTTCCCACTGTCCTCCATACACTCCAGTTCCCACTGTCCCCCATACACTCCAGTTCCAACTGTCCCCCATACACTCCAGTTCCCGCTGTCCCCCATACACTCCAGTTCCCGCTGTCCCCCATACACTCCAGTTCCCGCTGTCCCCCATACACTCCAGTTTCCGCTGTTCCCCCATACACTCCAGTCCCCACTGTCCCCCATTACACTCCAGTTCCCACTGTCCCCCATACACTCCAGTTCCCGCTGTCCCCCATACACTCCAGTTCCCGCTGTACCCCATACACTCCAGTTCCCGCTGTCCCCCATTCTTTCCAGTTCCCACTGTCCCCCATACACTCCAAATCCCGCTGTCCCCCATACACTCCAAATCCCACTGTCCCCCTTACACTCCAGTTCCCACTGTCCCCCATACACTCCAAATCCCGCTGTCCCCCATACACTCCAGTTCCCGCTGTCCCCCATACACTCCAGTTCCCGCTGTCCCCCATACACTCCAGTTCCCGCTGTCCCCCATACACTCCAAATCCCGCTGTCCCCCTTACACTCCAGTTCCCACTGTCCCCCTTACACTCCAGTTCCCACTGTCCCCCATACACTCCAGTTCCCACTGTCCCCCATACACTCCAGTTCCCGCTGTCCCCCATACACTCCAGTTCCCGCTGTCCCCCATACACTCCAGTTCCCGCTGTCCCCCATACACTCCAGTTTCAACTGTCCCCCATACACTCCAGTTCCCACTGTCCTCCTTACACTCCAGTTCCCACTGTCCCCCATACACTCCAGTTCCCGCTGTCCCCCATACACTCCAGTTCCCGCTGTTCCCCATACACTCCAGTTCCCGCTGTTCCCCATACACTCCAGTTCCCACTGTCCCCTATTCTTTCCAGTTCCCACTGTCCCCCATACACTCCAGTTCCCACTGTCCCCCATACACTCCAGTTCCTGCTGTCCCCCATACACTCCAGTTCCCACTGTCCCCCATACACTCCAGTTCCCACTGTCCACGATACACTCCAGTTCCCGCTGTCCCCCATACACTCCAGTTCCCGCTGTCCCCCATACACTCCAGTTTCAACTGTCCCCCATACACTCCAGTTCCCACTGTCCCCCATACACTCCAGTTCCCACTGTCCCCCATACACTCCAGTTCCTGCTGTCCCCCATACACTCCAGTTCCCACTGTCCCCCATACACTCCAGTTCCCACTGTCCACGATACACTCCAGTTCCCGCTGTCCCCCATACACTCCAGTTCCCACTGTCCTCCATACACTCCAGTTCCAACTGTCCCCCATACACTCCAGTTCCCACTGTCCCCCATACACTCCAGTTCCCACTGTCCCCCATACACTCCAGTTCCCGCTGTCCCCCATACACTCCAGTTCTGTCAGGGTCACCTGTGGCCAGGTGACAGATGCACACCGTAGGGGGACAGGAGTGCACCACGAGGTAGTGAACCCTATGGCTGGCTTCTGTGGGTAGGAAACTGGGTGGTTGTGGAAAGCGGGACCAGAGGAGCACAACCGGGATCCCAACGGAAGCGAGAGCCAAGATTCCCCAGGGCGCGGAGTCTAAGACCCAGCTGGTCTTCTCCAGGGCCTCTAGTGGTGAGGATGTTACGCTGCAGGCTGGGACCAGGTCGCGGCCCCTGGAGTTTCCTAGCTCACGCCCCGTAGGATAAGGGGAAGCAGCGGCACACGATAGAGAGAACCGAATAACAAGCCGAAGGTCAGGGGCCACAAGCAGACAAGGATAACGAAGAACGAGCCGAAGGTCAAGGGTCACGAGCAGACAGGGATGGTCGGGGACAAGCCAATAACGTAACAGAGAGACAGACGTAGCACACGGCAGGCAGGAACCCAAACACACAATGCCTAACAAACACGTTGATCCGCCAAGCAGGCTTGCAGTGCACAGGTTAATATAGTGTTCAGTGATAGGGCCTGGGGTGGAGTCAGGCTGGGAGGAGATTATAAAGGAAGCCAGGTGAAGGAGGTCTGGTCTCTAGATGAACACATGAGGAGGAAGGTAAGATGGCAGACAAACACTACTGCATATCCATGACAGTACCCTCCCTCTTATGGGCCCTCCCCCGCCTGGACCCAGGCTTAAAGGGAAATCTCTGATGAAACCTTCTCAACAGATGAGGTGCAGCGACATCAGATGCAGCGATCCAAGACGCCTCCTCAGGACCAAAACCTCTCCAATGCACAAGGTACTGAAGAATGCCTCTGCAGAGCCGAGAATCCAGAACTTGTCTAACCTCGTACTTAAGATTATCCTCAGAGACTGAAAACGAGGTAGGGAGATGACAAGAAGATCTATTGAGGACCAAAGGCTCTCTAGGAATAAGCAAGGGCATGAGACGATCAACAGGAATCTGAGGAGGGTCCCCTAGACCCTTAAAGGGGAACTGGTCATCTTGCACAGGACCATCAGACTGGGCAGATGTCAGTGGAACCCTGAAGTCAGGTTGGTTAGAAGGTGACATGTCGCCGGAGTCAAGCTGAATAGCTGAAGGACAAGCAGAATGTCCCGAACAAGAAAAAGTGAGAGGCTCACTGGGCATGGGCTGGACTGGCATAACTAGTACAGAGGCAGAGTGAATAGCTGAGTCAGGTGTAGCGACTACCTGAATCGCATCGCAAGACGTAGCGACTGCAGGACTTGTAGACAAGCTAGCCTGGCTGTGCGTCCAAGGGTGGTTAGGGACAGAGAAATGTAAATGGTTATGCGACCTGGAATGAATGACCGGCTCAGATTCACAGGGGGCAACCTTGGGTAGGCAGGACGAGGAACAGGAGGGACCCCAAGCCAGGATCTGTCCAGTAGTCCAGTCCACATGAGGAGAATGGAGCTGTAACCATGGGAGACCCAAAATTATAGGCGTTGAGGCCTTGGGTAAGATAAGGAAGGATATCCACTCCTGGTGGAGTGTACCCACCGACATCTTAACAGGGAGGGTCTGGAAGCGGATAGGTCCCCCTGGGAGAACAGTACCATCAATCGCCAAGACCACCAATGGCGTGGTGAGGGGCAAAAGAGTAAGTCTCATGGACGATGCGATTTCCCAGTCCATGAAATTACCAGCGGCTCCGGAATCCAGATATGCTGAGACCGAATGAGAAGAAGCACCAACATGAAGGAACACAGAAAGCAGAAGACGAGAAGGGGAAGGTGATATTTCTGGGTCCAATACTCCACTTTCCAGATGAAGTGGACCCAAACGTTTTTCTGGACAAAGAGAGCAAGTGTCACGAAAATGACCTTTGCCCCCACAGTAGAGACACAGGCCTAGATTTCTGCGCCTAGCACGTTCCTCTGGGGATAGCCTGGTCCTGCCCAGCTGCATGGGTTCCTCAGCTGGCAGGAGATGCTCCACGGGTCGAGGAGAGGGGAGCTCAGGCTGACTAAGGACCAAGGAGTGCTGGCGCCGCTTTTCTAGGGTCCTTTCCTGAAAGCGAATATCGATCTGGTTACACAAGGAGATAACTCCGTCCAGATCAGTGGGGATGGTTCTTCCTGCTAATTCATCCTTCACTCTATCAGAAAGGCCATGCAAAAAGGTTGCGACTAAGGCCTCATTGTTCCAGCTCAACTCAGCCGACAGTATGCGGAAATTAAGGGCGTACTGTCCCACTGAAGCAGACTCTTGGCGGAGACGTAGAAGGGCGCTGGCCGCTGAAGAGACACGAGCCGGTTCTTCAAAGATATTCCGAAAAAGTTTCAAGAAGCCAGACAGGCTAGAAACCACTGGATCATTCAGTTCCCACAGAGGGGCTGCCCAGGCTAAAGCTTCACCGGAGAGGAGGGAAATGATATAGGCTACCTTTGCCCTATCAGACAGAAAGTTTTGAGGCTGAAGCTCAAAATGAATCGTGCATTGGCTAAGGAACCCTCTGCAGGCCTTGGAGTCCCCAGAGAAACGGAACGGAGCTGGCAGTATTAGTGAGTGTGTGGCTGCGACTGGTGCGATAGGTACCACCGCTGGTTGTACTTGAGGTTGCGGATTCGGGGTTCCCAAGGAGGCCTGAAGCTGCTCGAATCGAGAAGCCAGATCCTGGAGGAATCGCATCACCTGAGTCTGATTCGATTCCTGGGTTTCAAGTCTGTGGACTATGCCCTGCAATGGATCATCCGCGGGGATCGGGATGTCAGCCGGGTCCATGGCTGATCAAACTGTCAGGGTCACCTGTGGCCAGGTGACAGATGCACACCGTAGGGGGATAGGAGTGCACCGCGAGGTAGTGAACCCTATGGCTGGCTTCTGTGGGTAGGAAACTGGGTGGTTGTGGAAAGCGGGACCAGAGGAGCACAACCGGGATCCCAACGGAAGCGAGAGCCAAGATTCCCCAGGGCGCGGAGTCTAAGACCCAGCTGGTCTTCTCCAGGGCCTCTAGTGGTGAGGATGTTACGCTGCAGGCTGGGACCAGGTCGCGGCCCCTGGAGTTTCCTAGCTCACGCCCCGTAGGATAAGGGGAAGCAGCGGCACACGATAGAGAGAACCGAATAACAAGCCGAAGGTCAGGGGCCACAAGCAGACAAGGATAACGAAGAACGAGCCGAAGGTCAAGGGTCACGAGCAGACAGGGATGGTCGGGGACAAGCCAATAACGTAACAGAGAGACAGACATAGCACACGGCAGGCAGGAACCCAAACACACAATGCCTAACAAACACGTTGATCCGCCAAGCAGGCTTGCAGTGCACAGGTTAATATAGTGTTCAGTGATAGGGCCTGGGGTGGAGTCAGGCTGGGAGGAGATTATAAAGGAAGCCAGGTGAAGGAGGTCTGGTCTCTAGATGAACACATGAGGAGGAAGGTAAGATGGCAGACAAACACTACTGCATATCCATGACAAGTTCCCACTGTCCTCCATACACCCCAGTTCCAACTGTCCCCCATACACTCCAGCTCCCACTGTCCCCTATTCTTTCCAGTTCCCACTGTCCCCCATACACTCCAGTTCCCACTGTCCTCCATACACTCCAGTTCCCACTGTTCCCCATACACTCCAGTTCCCACTGTCCCCCATACACTCCAGTTCCCGCTGTCCCCCATACACTCCAGTTCCAACTGTCCCCCATACACTCCAGTTCCCACTGTCCCCCATACACTCCAGTTCCAACTGTCCCCCATACACTCCAGTTCCCACTGTACCCCATACACTCCAGTTCCCACTGTCCTCCATACACTCCAGTTCCCACTGTTCCCCATACACTCCAGTTCCCACTGTCCCCCATACACTCCAGTTCCCGCTGTTCCCCATACACTCCAGTTCCCGCTGTTCCCCATACACTCCAGTTCCCACTGTCCCCCATACACTCCAGTTCCCACTGTCCCCCTTATACTCCAGTTCCCGCTGTCCCCCATACACTCCAGTTCCCACTGTACCCCATACACTCCGGTTCCCAGTGTCCCCCATTCTTTCCAGTTCCCACTGTCCCCCATACACTCCAAATCCCGCTGTCCCCCATATACTCCAAATCCCACTGTCCCCCTTACACTCCAAATCCCACTGTCCCCCTTACACTCCAGTTCCCACTGTCCCCCATACACTCCAAATCCCACTGTCCCCATACACTCCAGTTCCCACTGTCCCCCATACACTCCAGTTCCCACTGTCCCCCATACACTCCAGTTCCCACTGTCCCCCATACACTCCAAATCCCACTGTCCCCCATACACTCCAGTTCCCGCTGTCCCCCATACACTCCAGTTCCCACTGTCCCCCTTACACTCCAGTTCCCACTGTCCCCCTTACACTCCAGTTCCCACTGTCACCCATACACTCCAAATCCCGCTGTCCCCCTTACACTCCAAATCCCACTGTCCCCCATACACTCCAGTTCCCACTGTCCCCCATACACTCCAGTTCCCACTGTCCCCCATACACTCCAGTTCCCGCTGTCCCCCATACACTCCAAATTCCGCTGTCCCCCTTACACTCCAAATCCCACTGTCCCCCATACACTCCAGTTCCCACTGTCCCCCATACACTCCAGTTCCCACTGTCCCCCATACACTCCAGTTCCCACTGTCCCCCATACACTCCAGTTCCCACTGTCCCCCATACACTCCAGTTCCCACTGTCCCCCATACACTCCAGTTCCCACTGTCCCCCTTACACTCCAGTTCCCACTGTCCCCCTTACACTCCAGTTCCCACTGTCCCCCATACACTCCAGTTCCCACTGTCCCCCATACACTCCAGTTCCCACTGTCCCCCTTACACTCCAGTTCCCGCTGTCCCCCATACACTCCAGTTCCCGCTGTCCCCCATACACTCCAGTTCCCACTGTCCCCCATACACTCCAGTTCCCACTGTCCCCCATACACTCCAGTTCCCGCTGTCCCCCATACACTCCAGTTCCAACTGTCCCCCATACACTCCAGTTCTCACTGTCCTCCATACACTCCAGTTCCCGCTGTTCCCCATACACTCCAGTTCCCACTGTCCCCCATACACTCCAGTTCCCGCTGTCCCCCATACACTCCAGTTCCCACTGTCCCCCATACACTCCAGTTCCCACTGTCCCCCATACACTCCAGTTCCCACTGTCCCCCTTACACTCCAGTTCCCACTGTCCTCCATACACTCCAGTTCCCGCTGTTCCCCATACACTCCAGTTCCCACTGTCCCCCATACACTCCAGTTCCCACTGTCCACCATACACTCCAGTTCCCGCTGTCCCCCATACACTCCAGTTCCCGCTGTTCCCCATACACTCCAGTTCCCGCTGTTCCCCATACACTCCAGTTCCCACTGTCCCCCATACACTCCAGTTCCCACTGTCCCCCTTACACTCCAGTTCCCGCTGTCCCCCATACACTCCAGTTCCCGCTGTCCCCCATACACTCCAGTTCCCGCTGTCCCCCATACACTCCAAATTCCGCTGTCCCCCTTACACTCCAAATCCCACTGTCCCCCATACACTCCAGTTCCCACTGTCCTCCATACACTCCAGTTCCCACTGTCCCCCATACACTCCAGTTCCCACTGTCCCCCATACACTCCAGTTCCCACTGTCACCCATACACTCCAGTTCCCACTGTCACCCATACACTCCAGTTCCCACTGTCCCCCATACACTCCAGTTCCCACTGTCCCCCATACACTCCAGTTCCCACTGTCCCCCATACACTCCAGTTCCCACTGTCCCCCTTACACTCCAGTTCCCGCTGTTCCCCATACACTCCAGTTCCCACTGTCCCCCATACACTTCAGTTCCCACTGTCCCCCATACACTCCAAATCCCGCTGTCCCCCTTACACTCCAGTTCCCACTGTCCCCCATACACTCCAGTTCCCACTGTCCCCCATACACTCCAGTTCCCACTGTCCCCCATACACTCCAGTTCCCACTGTCCCCCATACACTCCAGTTCCCACTGTCCCCCATACACTCCAGTTCCCGCTGTCCCCCATACACTCCAGTTTCAACTGTCCCCCATACACTCCAGTTCTCGCTGTCCTCCATACACTCCAGTTCCCGCTGTTCCCCATACACTCCAGTTCCCACTGTCCCCCATACACTCCAGTTCCCGCTGTCCCCCATACACTCCAGTTCCCACTGTCCCCCATACACTCCAGTTCCCACTGTCCCCCATACACTCCAGTTCCCACTGTCCCCCATACACTCCAGTTCCCACTGTCCCCCTTACACTCCAGTTCCCGCTGTCCTCCATACACTCCAGTTCCCGCTGTTCCCCATACACTCCAGTTCCCACTGTCCCCCATACACTCCAGTTCCCACTGTCCCCCATACACTCCAGTTCCCGCTGTCCCCCATACACTCCAGTTCCCGCTGTCCCCCATACACTCCAGTTCCCGCTGTTCCCCATACACTCCAGTTCCCACTGTCCCCCATACACTCCAGTTCCCACTGTCCCCCTTACACTCCAGTTCCCACTGTCCCCCATACACTCCAGTTCCCACTGTACCCCATACACTCCGGTTCCCACTGTCCCCCATTCTTTCCAGTTCCCACTGTCCCCCATACACTCCAAATCCCGCTGTCCCCCATACACTCCAAATCCCACTGTCCCCCTTACACTCCAAATCCCACTGTCCCCCTTACACTCCAAATCCCACTGTCCCCCTTACACTCCAAATCCCACTGTCCCCCATACACTCCAGTTCCCACTGTCCCCCATACACTCCAGTTCCCACTGTCCCCCATACACTCCAGTTCCCACTGTCCCCCATACACTCCAAATCCCACTGTCCCTCATACACTCCAGTTCCCGCTGTCCCCCATACACTCCAGTTCCCACTGTCCCCCATACACTCCAGTTCCCACTGTCCCCCATACACTCCAGTTCCCGCTGTCCCCCATACACTCCAAATCCCGCTGTCCCCCTTACACTCCAAATCCCACTGTCCCCCATACACTCCAGTTCCCACTTTCCCCCATACACTCCAGTTCCCACTGTCCCCCATACACTCCAGTTCCCGCTGTCCCCCATACACTCCAGTTCCCGCTGTCCCCCTTACACTCCAAATCCCACTGTCCCCCATACACTCCAGTTCCCACTGTCACCCATACACTCCAGTTCCCACTGTCCCCCATACACTCCAGTTCCCACTGTCACCCATACACTCCAGTTCCCACTGTCCCCCTTACACTCCAGTTCCCAGTGTCCCCCATACACTCCAGTTCCCACTGTCCCCCATACACTCCAGTTCCCACTGTCCCCCTTACACTCCAGTTCCCGCTGTTCCCCATACACTCCAGTTCCCGCTGTCCCCCATACACTTCAGTTCCCACTGTCCCCCATACACTCCAAATCCCGCTGTCCCCCTTACACTCCAGTTCCCACTGTCCCCCATACACTCCAGTTCCCACTGTCCCCCATACACTCCAGTTCCCACTGTCCCCCATACACTCCAGTTCCCGCTGTCCCCCATACACTCCAGTTTCAACTGTCCCCCATACACTCCAGTTCCCACTGTCCTCCTTACACTCCAGTTCCCACTGTCCCCCATACACTCCAGTTCCCGCTGTCCCCCATACACTCCAGTTCCCGCTGTCCCCCATAAACTCCAGTTCCCGCTGTCCCCCATAAACTCCAGTTCCCGCTGTTCCCCATACACTCCAGTTCCCACTGTCCCCCATACACTCCAGTTCCCACTGTCCCCCATACACTCCAGTTCCCACTGTCCCCCATACACTCCAGTTCCTGCTGTCCCCCATACACTCCAGTTCCAACTGTCCCCCATACACTCCAGTTCCCACTGTCCCCCATACACTCCAGTTCCCACTGTCCACCATACACTCCAGTTCCCGCTGTCCCCCATACACTCCAGTTCCCACTGTCCTCCATACACTCCAGTTCCAACTGTCCCCCATACACTCCAGTTCCCACTGTCCCCCATACACTCCAGTTCCCGCTGTCCCCCATACACTCCAGTTCCCACTGTCCTCCATACACCCCAGTTCCAACTGTCCCCCATGCACTCCAGCTCCCACTGTCCCCTATTCTTTCCAGTTCCCACTGTCCCCCATACACTCCAGTTCCCACTGTCCTCCATACACTCCAGTTCCCACTGTCCTCCATACACTCCAGTTCCCGCTGTTCCCCATACACTCCAGTTCCCGCTGTCCCCCATACACTCCAGTTCCAACTGTCCCCCATACACTCCAGTTCCAACTGTCCCCCATACACTCCAGTTCCCACTGTCCCCCATACACTCCAGTTCCAACTGTCCCCCATACACTCCAGTTCCCACTGTCCCCCATACACTCCAGTTCCCGCTGTCCCCCATACACTCCAGTTCCCACTGTACCCCATACACTCCAGTTCCCACTGTCCTCCATACACTCCAGTTCCCACTGTTCCCCATACACTCCAGTTCCCACTGTCCCCCATACACTCCAGTTCCCGCTGTCCCCCTTACACTCCAGTTCCCACTGTCCCCCATACACTCCAGTTCCCACTGTCCCCCTTACACTCCAGTTCCCACTGTCCTCCATACACTCCAGTTCCCGCTGTTCCCCATACACTCCAGTTCCCACTGTCCCCCATACACTCCAGTTCCAACTGTCCCCCATACACTCCAGTTCCCGCTGTCCCCCATACACTCCAGTTCCCGCTGTCCCCCATACACTCCAGTTCCCGCTGTCCCCCATACACTCCAGTTTCCGCTGTTCCCCCATATACTCCAGTCCCCACTGTCCCCCATTACACTCCAGTTCCCACTGTCCCCCATACACTCCAGTTCCCGCTGTCCCCCATACACTCCAGTTCCCGCTGTACCCCATACACTCCGGTTCCCGCTGTCCCCCATTCTTTCCAGTTCCCACTGTCCCCCATACACTCCAAATCCCGCTGTCCCCCATACACTCCAAATCCCACTGTCCCCCTTACACTCCAGTTCCCACTGTCCCCCATACACTCCAAATCCCGCTGTCCCCCATACACTCCAGTTCCCGCTGTCCCCCATACACTCCAGTTCCCGCTGTCCCCCATACACTCCAAATCCCGCTGTCCCCCTTACACTCCAAATCCCACTGTCCCCCATACACTCCAGTTCCCACTGTCCCCCATACACTCTAGTTCCCACTGTCCCCCATACACTCCAGTTCCCACTGTCCCCCTTACACTCCAGTTCCCGCTGTTCCCCTTACACTCCAGTTCCCGCTGTCCCCCATACACTTCAGTTCCCACTGTCCCCCATACACTCCAAATCCCGCTGTCCCCCTTACACTCCAGTTCCCACTGTCCCCCTTACACTCCAGTTCCCACTGTCCCCCATACACTCCAGTTCCCACTGTCCCCCATACACTCCAGTTCCCGCTGTCCCCCATACACTCCAGTTTCAACTGTCCCCCATACACTCCAGTTCCCACTGTCCTCCTTACACTCCAGTTCCCACTGTCCCCCATACACTCCAGTTCCCGCTGTCCCCCATACACTCCAGTTCCCGCTGTCCCCCATACACTCCAGTTCCCGCTGTCCCCCATACACTCCAGTTCCCGCTGTTCCCCATACACTCCAGTTCCCGCTGTTCCCCATACACTCCAGTTCCCACTGTCCCCTATTCTTTCCAGTTCCCACTGTCCCCCATACACTCCAGTTCCCACTGTCCCCCATACACTCCAGTTCCTGCTGTCCCCCATACACTCCAGTTCCAACTGTCCCCCATACACTCCAGTTCCCACTGTCCCCCATACACTCCAGTTCCCACTGTCCACGATACACTCCAGTTCCCGCTGTCCCCCATACACTCCAGTTCCCACTGTCCTCCATACACTCCAGTTCCAACTGTCCCCCATACACTCCAGTTCCCACTGTCCCCCATACACTCCAGTTCCCGCTGTCCCCCATACACTCCAGTTCTGTCAGGGTCACCTGTGGCCAGGTGACAGATGCACACCGTAGGGGGACAGGAGTGCACCGCGAGGTAGTGAACCCTATGGCTGGCTTCTGTGGGTAGGAAACTGGGTGGTTGTGGAAAGCGGGACCAGAGGAGCACAACCGGGATCCCAACGGAAGCGAGAGCCAAGATTCCCCAGGGCGCGGAGTCTAAGACCCAGCTGGTCTTCTCCAGGGCCTCTAGTGGTGAGGATGTTACGCTGCAGGCTGGGACCAGGTCGCGGCCCCTGGAGTTTCCTAGCTCACGCCCCGTAGGATAAGGGGAAGCAGCGGCACACGATAGAGAGAACCGAATAACAAGCCGAAGGTCAGGGGCCACAAGCAGACAAGGATAACGAAGAACGAGCCGAAGGTCAAGGGTCACGAGCAGACAGGGATGGTCGGGGACAAGCCAATAACGTAACAGAGAGACAGACGTAGCACACGGCAGGCAGGAACCCAAACACACAATGCCTAACAAACACGTTGATCCGCCAAGCAGGCTTGCAGTGCACAGGTTAATATAGTGTTCAGTGATAGGGCCTGGGGTGGAGTCAGGCTGGGAGGAGATTATAAAGGAAGCCAGGTGAAGGAGGTCTGGTCTCTAGATGAACACATGAGGAGGAAGGTAAGATGGCAGACAAACACTACTGCATATCCATGACAGTACCCTCCCTCTTATGGGCCCTCCCCCGCCTGGACCCAGGCTTAAAGGGAAATCTCTGATGAAACCTTCTCAACAGATGAGGTGCAGCGACATCAGATGCAGCGATCCAAGACGCCTCCTCAGGACCAAAACCTCTCCAATGCACAAGGTACTGAAGAATGCCTCTGCAGAGCCGAGAATCCAGAACTTGTCTAACCTCGTACTTAAGATTATCCTCAGAGACTGAAAACGAGGTAGGGAGATGACAAGAAGATCTATTGAGGACCAAAGGCTCTCTAGGAATAAGCAAGGGCATGAGACGATCAACAGGAATCTGAGGAGGGTCCCCTAGACCCTTAAAGGGGAACTGGTCATCTTGCACAGGACCATCAGACTGGGCAGATGTCAGTGGAACCCTGAAGTCAGGTTGGTTAGAAGGTGACATGTCGCCGGAGTCAAGCTGAATAGCTGAAGGACAAGCAGAATGTCCCGAACAAGAAAAAGTGAGAGGCTCACTGGGCATGGGCTGGACTGGCATAACTAGTACAGAGGCAGAGTGAATAGCTGAGTCAGGTGTAGCGACTACCTGAATCGCATCGCAAGACGTAGCGACTGCAGGACTTGTAGACAAGCTAGCCTGGCTGTGCGTCCAAGGGTGGTTAGGGACAGAGAAATGTAAATGGTTATGCAACCTGGAATGAATGACCGGCTCAGATTCACAGGGGGCAACCTTGGGTAGGCAGGACGAGGAACAGGAGGGACCCCAAGCCAGGATCTGTCCAGTAGTCCAGTCCACATGAGGAGAATGGAGCTGTAACCATGGGAGACCCAAAATTATAGGCGTTGAGGCCTTGGGTAAGATAAGGAAGGATATCCACTCCTGGTGGAGTGTACCCACCGACATCTTAACAGGGAGGGTCTGGAAGCGGATAGGTCCCCCTGGGAGAACAGTACCATCAATCGCCAAGACCACCAATGGCGTGGTGAGGGGCAAAAGAGTAAGTCTCATGGACGATGCGATTTCCCAGTCCATGAAATTACCAGCGGCTCCGGAATCCAGATATGCTGAGACCGAATGAGAAGAAGCACCAACATGAAGGAACACAGAAAGCAGAAGACGAGAAGGGGAAGGTGATATTTCTGGGTCCAATACTCCACTTTCCAGATGAAGTGGACCCAAACGTTTTTCTGGACAAAGAGAGCAAGTGTCACGAAAATGACCTTTGCCCCCACAGTAGAGACACAGGCCTAGATTTCTGCGCCTAGCACGTTCCTCTGGGGATAGCCTGGTCCTGCCCAGCTGCATGGGTTCCTCAGCTGGCAGGAGATGCTCCACGGGTCGAGGAGAGGGGAGCTCAGGCTGACTAAGGACCAAGGAGTGCTGGCGCCGCTTTTCTAGGGTCCTTTCCTGAAAGCGAATATCGATCTGGTTACACAAGGAGATAACTCCGTCCAGATCAGTGGGGATGGTTCTTCCTGCTAATTCATCCTTCACTCTATCAGAAAGGCCATGCAAAAAGGTTGCGACTAAGGCCTCATTGTTCCAGCTCAACTCAGCCGACAGTATGCGGAAATTAAGGGCGTACTGTCCCACTGAAGCAGACTCTTGGCGGAGACGTAGAAGGGCGCTGGCCGCTGAAGAGACACGAGCCGGTTCTTCAAAGATATTCCGAAAAAGTTTCAAGAAGCCAGACAGGCTAGAAACCACTGGATCATTCAGTTCCCACAGAGGGGCTGCCCAGGCTAAAGCTTCACCGGAGAGGAGGGAAATGATATAGGCTACCTTTGCCCTATCAGACAGAAAGTTTTGAGGCTGAAGCTCAAAATGAATCGTGCATTGGCTAAGGAACCCTCTGCAGGCCTTGGAGTCCCCAGAGAAACGGAACGGAGCTGGCAGTATTAGTGAGTGTGTGGCTGCGACTGGTGCGATAGGTACCACCGCTGGTTGTACTTGAGGTTGCGGATTCGGGGTTCCCAAGGAGGCCTGAAGCTGCTCGAATCGAGAAGCCAGATCCTGGAGGAATCGCATCACCTGAGTCTGATTCGATTCCTGGGTTTCAAGTCTGTGGACTATGCCCTGCAATGGATCATCCGCGGGGATCGGGATGTCAGCCGGGTCCATGGCTGATCAAACTGTCAGGGTCACCTGTGGCCAGGTGACAGATGCACACCGTAGGGGGATAGGAGTGCACCGCGAGGTAGTGAACCCTATGGCTGGCTTCTGTGGGTAGGAAACTGGGTGGTTGTGGAAAGCGGGACCAGAGGAGCACAACCGGGATCCCAACGGAAGCGAGAGCCAAGATTCCCCAGGGCGCGGAGTCTAAGACCCAGCTGGTCTTCTCCAGGGCCTCTAGTGGTGAGGATGTTACGCTGCAGGCTGGGACCAGGTCGCGGCCCCTGGAGTTTCCTAGCTCACGCCCCGTAGGATAAGGGGAAGCAGCGGCACACGATAGAGAGAACCGAATAACAAGCCGAAGGTCAGGGGCCACAAGCAGACAAGGATAACGAAGAACGAGCCGAAGGTCAAGGGTCACGAGCAGACAGGGATGGTCGGGGACAAGCCAATAACGTAACAGAGAGACAGACATAGCACACGGCAGGCAGGAACCCAAACACACAATGCCTAACAAACACGTTGATCCGCCAAGCAGGCTTGCAGTGCACAGGTTAATATAGTGTTCAGTGATAGGGCCTGGGGTGGAGTCAGGCTGGGAGGAGATTATAAAGGAAGCCAGGTGAAGGAGGTCTGGTCTCTAGATGAACACATGAGGAGGAAGGTAAGATGGCAGACAAACACTACTGCATATCCATGACAAGTTCCCACTGTCCTCCATACACCCCAGTTCCAACTGTCCCCCATACACTCCAGCTCCCACTGTCCCCTATTCTTTCCAGTTCCCACTGTCCCCCATACACTCCAGTTCCCACTGTCCTCCATACACTCCAGTTCCCACTGTTCCCCATACACTCCAGTTCCCGCTGTTCCCCATACACTCCAGTTCCCACTGTCCCCCATACACTCCAGTTCCCGCTGTCCCCCATACACTCCAGTTCCAACTGTCCCCCATACACTCCAGTTCCCACTGTCCCCCATACACTCCAGTTCCAACTGTCCCCCATACACTCCAGTTCCCACTGTACCCCATACACTCCAGTTCCCACTGTCCTCCATACACTCCAGTTCCCACTGTTCCCCATACACTCCAGTTCCCACTGTCCCCCATACACTCCAGTTCCCGCTGTTCCCCATACACTCCAGTTCCCGCTGTTCCCCATACACTCCAGTTCCCACTGTCCCCCATACACTCCAGTTCCCACTGTCCCCCTTATACTCCAGTTCCCGCTGTCCCCCATACACTCCAGTTCCCACTGTACCCCATACACTCCGGTTCCCAGTGTCCCCCATTCTTTCCAGTTCCCACTGTCCCCCATACACTCCAAATCCCGCTGTCCCCCATATACTCCAAATCCCACTGTCCCCCTTACACTCCAAATCCCACTGTCCCCCTTACACTCCAGTTCCCACTGTCCCCCATACACTCCAAATCCCACTGTCCCCATACACTCCAGTTCCCACTGTCCCCCATACACTCCAGTTCCCACTGTCCCCCATACACTCCAGTTCCCACTGTCCCCCATACACTCCAAATCCCACTGTCCCCCATACACTCCAGTTCCCGCTGTCCCCCATACACTCCAGTTCCCACTGTCCCCCTTACACTCCAGTTCCCACTGTCCCCCTTACACTCCAGTTCCCACTGTCACCCATACACTCCAAATCCCGCTGTCCCCCTTACACTCCAAATCCCACTGTCCCCCATACACTCCAGTTCCCACTGTCCCCCATACACTCCAGTTCCCACTGTCCCCCATACACTCCAGTTCCCGCTGTCCCCCATACACTCCAAATTCCGCTGTCCCCCTTACACTCCAAATCCCACTGTCCCCCATACACTCCAGTTCCCACTGTCCCCCATACACTCCAGTTCCCACTGTCCCCCATACACTCCAGTTCCCACTGTCCCCCATACACTCCAGTTCCCACTGTCCCCCATACACTCCAGTTCCCACTGTCCCCCATACACTCCAGTTCCCACTGTCCCCCTTACACTCCAGTTCCCACTGTCCCCCTTACACTCCAGTTCCCACTGTCCCCCATACACTCCAGTTCCCACTGTCCCCCATACACTCCAGTTCCCACTGTCCCCCTTACACTCCAGTTCCCGCTGTCCCCCATACACTCCAGTTCCCGCTGTCCCCCATACACTCCAGTTCCCACTGTCCCCCATACACTCCAGTTCCCACTGTCCCCCATACACTCCAGTTCCCGCTGTCCCCCATACACTCCAGTTCCAACTGTCCCCCATACACTCCAGTTCTCACTGTCCTCCATACACTCCAGTTCCCGCTGTTCCCCATACACTCCAGTTCCCACTGTCCCCCATACACTCCAGTTCCCACTGTCCCCCATACACTCCAGTTCCCACTGTCCCCCATACACTCCAGTTCCCACTGTCCCCCTTACACTCCAGTTCCCGCTGTCCCCCATACACTCCAGTTCCCGCTGTCCCCCATACACTCCAGTTCCCACTGTCCCCCATACACTCCAGTTCCCACTGTCCCCCATACACTCCAGTTCCCGCTGTCCCCCATACACTCCAGTTCCAACTGTCCCCCATACACTCCAGTTCTCACTGTCCTCCATACACTCCAGTTCCCGCTGTTCCCCATACACTCCAGTTCCCACTGTCCCCCATACACTCCAGTTCCCACTGTCCCCCTTATACTCCAGTTCCCGCTGTCCCCCATACACTCCAGTTCCCACTGTACCCCATACACTCCGGTTCCCAGTGTCCCCCATTCTTTCCAGTTCCCACTGTCCCCCATACACTCCAAATCCCGCTGTCCCCCATATACTCCAAATCCCACTGTCCCCCTTACACTCCAAATCCCACTGTCCCCCTTACACTCCAGTTCCCACTGTCCCCCATACACTCCAAATCCCACTGTCCCCATACACTCCAGTTCCCACTGTCCCCCATACACTCCAGTTCCCACTGTCCCCCATACACTCCAGTTCCCACTGTCCCCCATACACTCCAAATCCCACTGTCCCCCATACACTCCAGTTCCCGCTGTCCCCCATACACTCCAGTTCCCACTGTCCCCCTTACACTCCAGTTCCCACTGTCCCCCTTACACTCCAGTTCCCACTGTCACCCATACACTCCAAATCCCGCTGTCCCCCTTACACTCCAAATCCCACTGTCCCCCATACACTCCAGTTCCCACTGTCCCCCATACACTCCAGTTCCCACTGTCCCCCATACACTCCAGTTCCCGCTGTCCCCCATACACTCCAAATTCCGCTGTCCCCCTTACACTCCAAATCCCACTGTCCCCCATACACTCCAGTTCCCACTGTCCCCCATACACTCCAGTTCCCACTGTCCCCCATACACTCCAGTTCCCACTGTCCCCCATACACTCCAGTTCCCACTGTCCCCCATACACTCCAGTTCCCACTGTCCCCCATACACTCCAGTTCCCACTGTCCCCCTTACACTCCAGTTCCCACTGTCCCCCTTACACTCCAGTTCCCACTGTCCCCCATACACTCCAGTTCCCACTGTCCCCCATACACTCCAGTTCCCACTGTCCCCCTTACACTCCAGTTCCCGCTGTCCCCCATACACTCCAGTTCCCGCTGTCCCCCATACACTCCAGTTCCCACTGTCCCCCATACACTCCAGTTCCCACTGTCCCCCATACACTCCAGTTCCCGCTGTCCCCCATACACTCCAGTTCCAACTGTCCCCCATACACTCCAGTTCTCACTGTCCTCCATACACTCCAGTTCCCGCTGTTCCCCATACACTCCAGTTCCCACTGTCCCCCATACACTCCAGTTCCCACTGTCCCCCATA
Source organism: Rana muscosa (assembly GCA_029206835.1). Classification (NCBI taxonomy): domain Eukaryota; kingdom Metazoa; phylum Chordata; class Amphibia; order Anura; family Ranidae; genus Rana; species Rana muscosa. Next base: position 6,955,214 of record CM055128.1, read on the forward strand.
CACTCCAGTTCCCACTGTCCCCCATACACTCCAGTTCCCACTGTCCCCCTTACACTCCAGTTCCCGCTGTCCCCCATACACTCCAGTTCCCGCTGTCCCCCATACACTCCAGTTCCCACTGTCCCCCATACACTCCAGTTCCCACTGTCCCCCATACACTCCAGTTCCCGCTGTCCCCCATACACTCCAGTTCCAACTGTCCCCCATACACTCCAGTTCTCACTGTCCTCCATACACTCCAGTTCCCGCTGTTCCCCATACACTCCAGTTCCCACTGTCCCCCATACACTCCAGTTCCCGCTGTCCCCCATACACTCCAGTTCCCACTGTCCCCCATACACTCCAGTTCCCACTGTCCCCCATACACTCCAGTTCCCACTGTCCCCCTTACACTCCAGTTCCCACTGTCCTCCATACACTCCAGTTCCCACTGTCCCCCATACACTCCAGTTCCCACTGTCCCCCATACACTCCAGTTCCCACTGTCCCCCATACACTCCAAATCCCACTGTCCCTCATACACTCCAGTTCCCGCTGTCCCCCATACACTCCAGTTCCCACTGTCCCCCTTACACTCCAGTTCCCACTGTCCCCCTTACACTCCAATCCCACTGTCCCCCTTACACTCCAGTTCCCACTGTCCCCCTTACACTCCAGTTCCCACTGTCCCCCTTACACTCCAGTTCCCACTGTCCCCCTTACACTCCAGTTCCCACTGTCCCCCATACACTCCAAATCCCGCTGTCCCCCTTACACTCCAAATCCCACTGTCCCCCATACACTCCAGTTCCCACTGTCCCCCATACACTCCAGTTCCCACTGTCCCCCATACACTCCAGTTCCCGCTGTCCCCCATACACTCCAAATCCCGCTGTCCCCCTTACACTCCAAATCCCACTGTCCCCCATACACTCCAGTTCCCACTTTCCCCCATACACTCCAGTTCCCACTGTCCCCCATACACTCCAGTTCCCGCTGTCCCCCATACACTCCAGTTCCCGCTGTCCCCCTTACACTCCAAATCCCACTGTCCCCCATACACTCCAGTTCCCACTGTCACCCATACACTCCAGTTCCCACTGTCCCCCATACACTCCAGTTCCCACTGTCACCCATACACTCCAGTTCCCACTGTCCCCCTTACACTCCAGTTCCCAGTGTCCCCCATACACTCCAGTTCCCACTGTCCCCCATACACTCCAGTTCCCACTGTCCCCCTTACACTCCAGTTCCCGCTGTTCCCCATACACTCCAGTTCCCGCTGTCCCCCATACACTTCAGTTCCCACTGTCCCCCATACACTCCAAATCCCGCTGTCCCCCTTACACTCCAGTTCCCACTGTCCCCCATACACTCCAGTTCCCGCTGTCCCCCATACACTCCAGTTCCCACTGTCCCCCATACACTCCAGTTCCCGCTGTCCCCCATACACTCCAGTTTCAACTGTCCCCCATACACTCCAGTTCTCACTGTCCTCCATACACTCCAGTTTCCGCTGTTCCCCATACACTCCAGTTCCCACTGTCCCCCATACACTCCAGTTCCCGCTGTCCCCCATACACTCCAGTTCCCACTGTCCCCCATACACTCCAGTTTCCACTGTCCCCCATACACTCCAGTTCCCACTGTCCCCCTTACACTCCAGTTCCCACTGTCCCCCTTACACTCCAGTTCCCACTGTCCCCCATACACTCCAGTTCCCACTGTCCCCCTTACACTCCAGTTCCCACTGTCCTCCATACACTCCAGTTCCCGCTGTTCCCCATACACTCCAGTTCCCGCTGTCCCCCATACACTCCAGTTCCAACTGTCCCCCATACACTCCAGTTCCCGCTGTCCCCCATACACTCCAGTTCCCACTGTCCCCCATACACTCCAGTTCCCGCTGTCCCCCATACACTCCAGTTCCCGCTGTACCCCATACACTCCGGTTCCCGCTGTCCCCCATTCTTTCCAGTTCCCACTGTCCCCCATACACTCCAAATCCCACTGTCCCCCTTACACTCCAGTTCCCACTGTCCCCCATACACTCCAAATCCCACTGTCCCCCATACACTCCAGTTCCCGCTGTCCCCCATACACTCCAGTTCCCGCTGTCCCCCATACACTCCAAATCCCGCTGTCCCCCTTACACTCCAAATCCCACTGTCCCCCATACACTCCAGTTCCCACTGTCCCCCATACACTCCAGTTCCCACTGTCCCCCATACACTCCAGTTCCCACTGTCCCCCTTACACTACAGTTCCCGCTGTTCCTCATACACTCCAGTTCCCGCTGTCCCCCATACACTTCAGTTCCCACTGTCCCCCATACACTCCAAATCCCGCTGTCCCCCTTACACTCCAGTTCCCACTGTCCCCCATACACTCCAGTTCCCACTGTCCCCCATACACTCCAGTTCCCACTGTCCCCCATACACTCCAGTTCCCGCTGTCCCCCATACACTCCAGTTTCAACTGTCCCCCATACACTCCAGTTCCCACTGTCCTCCTTACACTCCAGTTCCCACTGTCCCCCATACACTCCAGTTCCCGCTGTCCCCCATACACTCCAGTTCCCGCTGTCCCCCATAAACTCCAGTTCCCGCTGTTCCCCATACACTCCAGTTCCCACTGTCCCCCATACACTCCAGTTCCCACTGTCCCCCATACACTCCAGTTCCCACTGTCCCCCATACACTCCAGTTCCTGCTGTCCCCCATACACTCCAGTTCCAACTGTCCCCCATACACTCCAGTTCCCACTGTCCCCCATACACTCCAGTTCCCACTGTCCACCATACACTCCAGTTCCCGCTGTCCCCCATACACTCCAGTTCCCACTGTCCTCCATACACTCCAGTTCCAACTGTCCCCCATACACTCCAGTTCCCACTGTCCCCCATACACTCCAGTTCCCGCTGTCCCCCATACACTCCAGTTCCCACTGTCCTCCATACACCCCAGTTCCAACTGTCCCCCATGCACTCCAGCTCCCACTGTCCCCTATTCTTTCCAGTTCCCACTGTCCCCCATACACTCCAGTTCCCACTGTCCTCCATACACTCCAGTTCCCACTGTCCTCCATACACTCCAGTTCCCGCTGTTCCCCATACACTCCAGTTCCCGCTGTCCCCCATACACTCCAGTTCCAACTGTCCCCCATACACTCCAGTTCCAACTGTCCCCCATACACTCCAGTTCCCACTGTCCCCCATACACTCCAGTTCCAACTGTCCCCCATACACTCCAGTTCCCACTGTCCCCCATACACTCCAGTTCCCGCTGTCCCCCATACACTCCAGTTCCCACTGTACCCCATACACTCCAGTTCCCACTGTCCTCCATACACTCCAGTTCCCACTGTTCCCCATACACTCCAGTTCCCACTGTCCCCCATACACTCCAGTTCCCGCTGTCCCCCTTACACTCCAGTTCCCACTGTCCCCCATACACTCCAGTTCCCACTGTCCCCCTTACACTCCAGTTCCCACTGTCCTCCATACACTCCAGTTCCCGCTGTTCCCCATACACTCCAGTTCCCACTGTCCCCCATACACTCCAGTTCCCACTGTCCCCCATACACTCCAGTTCCAACTGTCCCCCATACACTCCAGTTCCCGCTGTCCCCCATACACTCCAGTTCCCGCTGTCCCCCATACACTCCAGTTTCCGCTGTTCCCCCATACACTCCAGTCCCCACTGTCCCCCATTACACTCCAGTTCCCACTGTCCCCCATACACTCCAGTTCCCGCTGTCCCCCATACACTCCAGTTCCCGCTGTACCCCATACACTCCGGTTCCCGCTGTCCCCCATTCTTTCCAGTTCCCACTGTCCCCCATACACTCCAAATCCCGCTGTCCCCCATACACTCCAAATCCCACTGTCCCCCTTACACTCCAGTTCCCACTGTCCCCCATACACTCCAAATCCCGCTGTCCCCCATACACTCCAGTTCCCGCTGTCCCCCATACACTCCAGTTCCCGCTGTCCCCCATACACTCCAAATCCCGCTGTCCCCCTTACACTCCAAATCCCACTGTCCCCCATACACTCCAGTTCCCACTGTCCCCCATACACTCCAGTTCCCACTGTCCCCCATACACTCCAGTTCCCACTGTCCCCCTTACACTCCAGTTCCCGCTGTTCCCCTTACACTCCAGTTCCCACTGTCCCTCATACACTCCAGTTCCCGCTGTCCCCCATACACTCCAGTTCCCACTGTCCCCCTTACACTCCAGTTCCCACTGTCCCCCTTACACTCCAATCCCACTGTCCCCCTTACACTCCAGTTCCCACTGTCCCCCTTACACTCCAGTTCCCACTGTCCCCCTTACACTCCAGTTCCCACTGTCCCCCATACACTCCAAATCCCGCTGTCCCCCTTACACTCCAAATCCCACTGTCCCCCATACACTCCAGTTCCCACTGTCCCCCATACACTCCAGTTCCCACTGTCCCCCATACACTCCAGTTCCCGCTGTCCCCCATACACTCCAAATCCCGCTGTCCCCCTTACACTCCAAATCCCACTGTCCCCCATACACTCCAGTTCCCACTTTCCCCCATACACTCCAGTTCCCACTGTCCCCCATACACTCCAGTTCCCGCTGTCCCCCATACACTCCAGTTCCCGCTGTCCCCCTTACACTCCAAATCCCACTGTCCCCCATACACTCCAGTTCCCACTGTCACCCATACACTCCAGTTCCCACTGTCCCCCATACACTCCAGTTCCCACTGTCACCCATACACTCCAGTTCCCACTGTCCCCCTTACACTCCAGTTCCCAGTGTCCCCCATACACTCCAGTTCCCACTGTCCCCCATACACTCCAGTTCCCACTGTCCCCCTTACACTCCAGTTCCCGCTGTTCCCCATACACTCCAGTTCCCGCTGTCCCCCATACACTTCAGTTCCCACTGTCCCCCATACACTCCAAATCCCGCTGTCCCCCTTACACTCCAGTTCCCACTGTCCCCCATACACTCCAGTTCCCGCTGTCCCCCATACACTCCAGTTCCCACTGTCCCCCATACACTCCAGTTCCCGCTGTCCCCCATACACTCCAGTTTCAACTGTCCCCCATACACTCCAGTTCTCACTGTCCTCCATACACTCCAGTTTCCGCTGTTCCCCATACACTCCAGTTCCCACTGTCCCCCATACACTCCAGTTCCCGCTGTCCCCCATACACTCCAGTTCCCACTGTCCCCCATACACTCCAGTTTCCACTGTCCCCCATACACTCCAGTTCCCACTGTCCCCCTTACACTCCAGTTCCCACTGTCCCCCTTACACTCCAGTTCCCACTGTCCCCCATACACTCCAGTTCCCACTGTCCCCCTTACACTCCAGTTCCCACTGTCCTCCATACACTCCAGTTCCCGCTGTTCCCCATACACTCCAGTTCCCGCTGTCCCCCATACACTCCAGTTCCCGCTGTCCCCCATACACTCCAGTTCCCGCTGTCCCCCATACACTCCAGTTCCCACTGTCCCCCATACACTCCAGTTCCCGCTGTCCCCCATACACTCCAGTTCCCGCTGTACCCCATACACTCCGGTTCCCGCTGTCCCCCATTCTTTCCAGTTCCCACTGTCCCCCATACACTCCAAATCCCACTGTCCCCCTTACACTCCAGTTCCCACTGTCCCCCATACACTCCAAATCCCACTGTCCCCCATACACTCCAGTTCCCGCTGTCCCCCATACACTCCAGTTCCCGCTGTCCCCCATACACTCCAAATCCCGCTGTCCCCCTTACACTCCAAATCCCACTGTCCCCCATACACTCCAGTTCCCACTGTCCCCCATACACTCCAGTTCCCACTGTCCCCCATACACTCCAGTTCCCACTGTCCCCCTTACACTACAGTTCCCGCTGTTCCTCATACACTCCAGTTCCCGCTGTCCCCCATACACTTCAGTTCCCACTGTCCCCCATACACTCCAAATCCCGCTGTCCCCCTTACACTCCAGTTCCCACTGTCCCCCATACACTCCAGTTCCCACTGTCCCCCATACACTCCAGTTCCCACTGTCCCCCATACACTCCAGTTCCCGCTGTCCCCCATACACTCCAGTTTCAACTGTCCCCCATACACTCCAGTTCCCACTGTCCTCCTTACACTCCAGTTCCCACTGTCCCCCATACACTCCAGTTCCCGCTGTCCCCCATACACTCCAGTTCCCGCTGTCCCCCATAAACTCCAGTTCCCGCTGTTCCCCATACACTCCAGTTCCCACTGTCCCCCATACACTCCAGTTCCCACTGTCCCCCATACACTCCAGTTCCCACTGTCCCCCATACACTCCAGTTCCTGCTGTCCCCCATACACTCCAGTTCCAACTGTCCCCCATACACTCCAGTTCCCACTGTCCCCCATACACTCCAGTTCCCACTGTCCACCATACACTCCAGTTCCCGCTGTCCCCCATACACTCCAGTTCCCACTGTCCTCCATACACTCCAGTTCCAACTGTCCCCCATACACTCCAGTTCCCACTGTCCCCCATACACTCCAGTTCCCGCTGTCCCCCATACACTCCAGTTCCCACTGTCCTCCATACACCCCAGTTCCAACTGTCCCCCATGCACTCCAGCTCCCACTGTCCCCTATTCTTTCCAGTTCCCACTGTCCCCCATACACTCCAGTTCCCACTGTCCTCCATACACTCCAGTTCCCACTGTCCTCCATACACTCCAGTTCCCGCTGTTCCCCATACACTCCAGTTCCCGCTGTCCCCCATACACTCCAGTTCCAACTGTCCCCCATACACTCCAGTTCCAACTGTCCCCCATACACTCCAGTTCCCACTGTCCCCCATACACTCCAGTTCCAACTGTCCCCCATACACTCCAGTTCCCACTGTCCCCCATACACTCCAGTTCCCGCTGTCCCCCATACACTCCAGTTCCCACTGTACCCCATACACTCCAGTTCCCACTGTCCTCCATACACTCCAGTTCCCACTGTTCCCCATACACTCCAGTTCCCACTGTCCCCCATACACTCCAGTTCCCGCTGTCCCCCTTACACTCCAGTTCCCACTGTCCCCCATACACTCCAGTTCCCACTGTCCCCCTTACACTCCAGTTCCCACTGTCCTCCATACACTCCAGTTCCCGCTGTTCCCCATACACTCCAGTTCCCACTGTCCCCCATACACTCCAGTTCCAACTGTCCCCCATACACTCCAGTTCCCGCTGTCCCCCATACACTCCAGTTCCCGCTGTCCCCCATACACTCCAGTTTCCGCTGTTCCCCCATACACTCCAGTCCCCACTGTCCCCCATTACACTCCAGTTCCCACTGTCCCCCATACACTCCAGTTCCCGCTGTTCCCCATACACTCCAGTTCCCACTGTCCCCCATACACTCCAGTTCCCGCTGTCCCCCATTCTTTCCAGTTCCCACTGTCCCCCATACACTCCAAATCCCGCTGTCCCCCATACACTCCAAATCCCACTGTCCCCCTTACACTCCAGTTCCCACTGTCCCCCATACACTCCAAATCCCGCTGTCCCCCATACACTCCAGTTCCCGCTGTCCCCCATACACTCCAGTTCCCGCTGTCCCCCATACACTCCAAATCCCGCTGTCCCCCTTACACTCCAAATCCCACTGTCCCCCATACACTCCAGTTCCCACTGTCCCCCATACACTCCAGTTCCCACTGTCCCCCATACACTCCAGTTCCCACTGTCCCCCTTACACTCCAGTTCCCGCTGTTCCCCTTACACTCCAGTTCCCACTGTCCCCCATACACTCCAAATCCCGCTGTCCCCCTTACACTCCAGTTCCCACTGTCCCCCTTACACTCCAGTTCCCACTGTCCCCCATACACTCCAGTTCCCACTGTCCCCCATACACTCCAGTTCCCACTGTCCCCCATACACTCCAGTTCCCGCTGTCCCCCATACACTCCAGTTTCAACTGTCCCCCATACACTCCAGTTCCCACTGTCCTCCTTACACTCCAGTTCCCACTGTCCCCCATACACTCCAGTTCCCGCTGTCCCCCATACACTCCAGTTCCCGCTGTCCCCCATACACTCCAGTTCCCGCTGTTCCCCATACACTCCAGTTCCCGCTGTTCCCCATACACTCCAGTTCCCACTGTCCCCTATTCTTTCCAGTTCCCACTGTCCCCCATACACTCCAGTTCCCACTGTCCCCCATACACTCCAGTTCCTGCTGTCCCCCATACACTCCAGTTCCAACTGTCCCCCATACACTCCAGTTCCCACTGTCCCCCATACACTCCAGTTCCCACTGTCCACGATACACTCCAGTTCCCGCTGTCCCCCATACACTCCAGTTCCCACTGTCCTCCATACACTCCAGTTCCAACTGTCCCCCATACACTCCAGTTCCCACTGTCCCCCATACACTCCAGTTCCCGCTGTCCCCCATACACTCCAGTTCTGTCAGGGTCACCTGTGGCCAGGTGACAGATGCACACCGTAGGGGGACAGGAGTGCACCGCGAGGTAGTGAACCCTATGGCTGGCTTCTGTGGGTAGGAAACTGGGTGGTTGTGGAAAGCGGGACCAGAGGAGCACAACCGGGATCCCAACGGAAGCGAGAGCCAAGATTCCCCAGGGCGCGGAGTCTAAGACCCAGCTGGTCTTCTCCAGGGCCTCTAGTGGTGAGGATGTTACGCTGCAGGCTGGGACCAGGTCGCGGCCCCTGGAGTTTCCTAGCTCACGCCCCGTAGGATAAGGGGAAGCAGCGGCACACGATAGAGAGAACCGAATAACAAGCCGAAGGTCAGGGGCCACAAGCAGACAAGGATAACGAAGAACGAGCCGAAGGTCAAGGGTCACGAGCAGACAGGGATGGTCGGGGACAAGCCAATAACGTAACAGAGAGACAGACGTAGCACACGGCAGGCAGGAACCCAAACACACAATGCCTAACAAACACGTTGATCCGCCAAGCAGGCTTGCAGTGCACAGGTTAATATAGTGTTCAGTGATAGGGCCTGGGGTGGAGTCAGGCTGGGAGGAGATTATAAAGGAAGCCAGGTGAAGGAGGTCTGGTCTCTAGATGAACACATGAGGAGGAAGGTAAGATGGCAGACAAACACTACTGCATATCCATGACAGTACCCTCCCTCTTATGGGCCCTCCCCCGCCTGGACCCAGGCTTAAAGGGAAATCTCTGATGAAACCTTCTCAACAGATGAGGTGCAGCGACATCAGATGCAGCGATCCAAGACGCCTCCTCAGGACCAAAACCTCTCCAATGCACAAGGTACTGAAGAATGCCTCTGCAGAGCCGAGAATCCAGAACTTGTCTAACCTCGTACTTAAGATTATCCTCAGAGACTGAAAACGAGGTAGGGAGATGACAAGAAGATCTATTGAGGACCAAAGGCTCTCTAGGAATAAGCAAGGGCATGAGACGATCAACAGGAATCTGAGGAGGGTCCCCTAGACCCTTAAAGGGGAACTGGTCATCTTGCACAGGACCATCAGACTGGGCAGATGTCAGTGGAACCCTGAAGTCAGGTTGGTTAGAAGGTGACATGTCGCCGGAGTCAAGCTGAATAGCTGAAGGACAAGCAGAATGTCCCGAACAAGAAAAAGTGAGAGGCTCACTGGGCATGGGCTGGACTGGCATAACTAGTACAGAGGCAGAGTGAATAGCTGAGTCAGGTGTAGCGACTACCTGAATCGCATCGCAAGACGTAGCGACTGCAGGACTTGTAGACAAGCTAGCCTGGCTGTGCGTCCAAGGGTGGTTAGGGACAGAGAAATGTAAATGGTTATGCAACCTGGAATGAATGACCGGCTCAGATTCACAGGGGGCAACCTTGGGTAGGCAGGACGAGGAACAGGAGGGACCCCAAGCCAGGATCTGTCCAGTAGTCCAGTCCACATGAGGAGAATGGAGCTGTAACCATGGGAGACCCAAAATTATAGGCGTTGAGGCCTTGGGTAAGATAAGGAAGGATATCCACTCCTGGTGGAGTGTACCCACCGACATCTTAACAGGGAGGGTCTGGAAGCGGATAGGTCCCCCTGGGAGAACAGTACCATCAATCGCCAAGACCACCAATGGCGTGGTGAGGGGCAAAAGAGTAAGTCTCATGGACGATGCGATTTCCCAGTCCATGAAATTACCAGCGGCTCCGGAATCCAGATATGCTGAGACCGAATGAGAAGAAGCACCAACATGAAGGAACACAGAAAGCAGAAGACGAGAAGGGGAAGGTGATATTTCTGGGTCCAATACTCCACTTTCCAGATGAAGTGGACCCAAACGTTTTTCTGGACAAAGAGAGCAAGTGTCACGAAAATGACCTTTGCCCCCACAGTAGAGACACAGGCCTAGATTTCTGCGCCTAGCACGTTCCTCTGGGGATAGCCTGGTCCTGCCCAGCTGCATGGGTTCCTCAGCTGGCAGGAGATGCTCCACGGGTCGAGGAGAGGGGAGCTCAGGCTGACTAAGGACCAAGGAGTGCTGGCGCCGCTTTTCTAGGGTCCTTTCCTGAAAGCGAATATCGATCTGGTTACACAAGGAGATAACTCCGTCCAGATCAGTGGGGATGGTTCTTCCTGCTAATTCATCCTTCACTCTATCAGAAAGGCCATGCAAAAAGGTTGCGACTAAGGCCTCATTGTTCCAGCTCAACTCAGCCGACAGTATGCGGAAATTAAGGGCGTACTGTCCCACTGAAGCAGACTCTTGGCGGAGACGTAGAAGGGCGCTGGCCGCTGAAGAGACACGAGCCGGTTCTTCAAAGATATTCCGAAAAAGTTTCAAGAAGCCAGACAGGCTAGAAACCACTGGATCATTCAGTTCCCACAGAGGGGCTGCCCAGGCTAAAGCTTCACCGGAGAGGAGGGAAATGATATAGGCTACCTTTGCCCTATCAGACAGAAAGTTTTGAGGCTGAAGCTCAAAATGAATCGTGCATTGGCTAAGGAACCCTCTGCAGGCCTTGGAGTCCCCAGAGAAACGGAACGGAGCTGGCAGTATTAGTGAGTGTGTGGCTGCGACTGGTGCGATAGGTACCACCGCTGGTTGTACTTGAGGTTGCGGATTCGGGGTTCCCAAGGAGGCCTGAAGCTGCTCGAATCGAGAAGCCAGATCCTGGAGGAATCGCATCACCTGAGTCTGATTCGATTCCTGGGTTTCAAGTCTGTGGACTATGCCCTGCAATGGATCATCCGCGGGGATCGGGATGTCAGCCGGGTCCATGGCTGATCAAACTGTCAGGGTCACCTGTGGCCAGGTGACAGATGCACACCGTAGGGGGATAGGAGTGCACCGCGAGGTAGTGAACCCTATGGCTGGCTTCTGTGGGTAGGAAACTGGGTGGTTGTGGAAAGCGGGACCAGAGGAGCACAACCGGGATCCCAACGGAAGCGAGAGCCAAGATTCCCCAGGGCGCGGAGTCTAAGACCCAGCTGGTCTTCTCCAGGGCCTCTAGTGGTGAGGATGTTACGCTGCAGGCTGGGACCAGGTCGCGGCCCCTGGAGTTTCCTAGCTCACGCCCCGTAGGATAAGGGGAAGCAGCGGCACACGATAGAGAGAACCGAATAACAAGCCGAAGGTCAGGGGCCACAAGCAGACAAGGATAACGAAGAACGAGCCGAAGGTCAAGGGTCACGAGCAGACAGGGATGGTCGGGGACAAGCCAATAACGTAACAGAGAGACAGACATAGCACACGGCAGGCAGGAACCCAAACACACAATGCCTAACAAACACGTTGATCCGCCAAGCAGGCTTGCAGTGCACAGGTTAATATAGTGTTCAGTGATAGGGCCTGGGGTGGAGTCAGGCTGGGAGGAGATTATAAAGGAAGCCAGGTGAAGGAGGTCTGGTCTCTAGATGAACACATGAGGAGGAAGGTAAGATGGCAGACAAACACTACTGCATATCCATGACAAGTTCCCACTGTCCTCCATACACCCCAGTTCCAACTGTCCCCCATACACTCCAGCTCCCACTGTCCCCTATTCTTTCCAGTTCCCACTGTCCCCCATACACTCCAGTTCCCACTGTCCTCCATACACTCCAGTTCCCACTGTCCTCCATACACTCCAGTTCCCGCTGTTCCCCATACACTCCAGTTCCCGCTGTCCCCCATACACTCCAGTTCCAACTGTCCCCCATACACTCCAGTTCCCACTGTCCCCCATACACTCCAGTTCCAACTGTCCCCCATACACTCCAGTTCCCACTGTACCCCATACACTCCAGTTCCCACTGTCCTCCATACACTCCAGTTCCCACTGTTCCCCATACACTCCAGTTCCCACTGTCCCCCATACACTCCAGTTCCCGCTGTTCCCCATACACTCCAGTTCCCGCTGTTCCCCATACACTCCAGTTCCCACTGTCCCCCATACACTCCAGTTCCCACTGTCCCCCTTATACTCCAGTTCCCGCTGTCCCCCATACACTCCAGTTCCCACTGTACCCCATACACTCCGGTTCCCAGTGTCCCCCATTCTTTCCAGTTCCCACTGTCCCCCATACACTCCAAATCCCGCTGTCCCCCATATACTCCAAATCCCACTGTCCCCCTTACACTCCAAATCCCACTGTCCCCCTTACACTCCAGTTCCCACTGTCCCCCATACACTCCAAATCCCACTGTCCCCATACACTCCAGTTCCCACTGTCCCCCATACACTCCAGTTCCCACTGTCCCCCATACACTCCAGTTCCCACTGTCCCCCATACACTCCAAATCCCACTGTCCCCCATACACTCCAGTTCCCGCTGTCCCCCATACACTCCAGTTCCCACTGTCCCCCTTACACTCCAGTTCCCACTGTCCCCCTTACACTCCAGTTCCCACTGTCCCCCATACACTCCAAATCCCGCTGTCCCCCTTACACTCCAAATCCCACTGTCCCCCATACACTCCAGTTCCCACTGTCCCCCATACACTCCAGTTCCCACTGTCCCCCATACACTCCAGTTCCCGCTGTCCCCCATACACTCCAAATTCCGCTGTCCCCCTTACACTCCAAATCCCACTGTCCCCCATACACTCCAGTTCCCACTGTCCCCCATACACTCCAGTTCCCACTGTCCCCCATACACTCCAGTTCCCACTGTCCCCCATACACTCCAGTTCCCACTGTCCCCCATACACTCCAGTTCCCACTGTCCCCCTTACACTCCAGTTCCCACTGTCCCCCTTACACTCCAGTTCCCACTGTCCCCCATACACTCCAGTTCCCACTGTCCCCCATACACTCCAGTTCCCACTGTCCCCCTTACACTCCAGTTCCCGCTGTCCCCCATACACTCCAGTTCCCGCTGTCCCCCATACACTCCAGTTCCCACTGTCCCCCATACACTCCAGTTCCCACTGTCCCCCATACACTCCAGTTCCCGCTGTCCCCCATACACTCCAGTTTCAACTGTCCCCCATACACTCCAGTTCTCACTGTCCTCCATACACTCCAGTTCCCGCTGTTCCCCATACACTCCAGTTCCCACTGTCCCCCATACACTCCAGTTCCCGCTGTCCCCCATACACTCCAGTTCCCACTGTCCCCCATACACTCCAGTTCCCACTGTCCCCCTTACACTCCAGTTCCCACTGTCCTCCATACACTCCAGTTCCCGCTGTTCCCCATACACTCCAGTTCCCACTGTCCCCCATACACTCCAGTTCCCACTGTCCCCCATACACTCCAGTTCCCGCTGTCCCCCATACACTCCAGTTCCCGCTGTTCCCCATACACTCCAGTTCCCGCTGTTCCCCATACACTCCAGTTCCCACTGTCCCCCATACACTCCAGTTCCCACTGTCCCCCTTACACTCCAGTTCCCGCTGTCCCCCATACACTCCAGTTCCCACTGTACCCCATACACTCCGGTTCCCACTGTCCCCCATTCTTTCCAGTTCCCACTGTCCCCCATACACTCCAAATCCCGCTGTCCCCCATACACTCCAAATCCCACTGTCCCCCTTACACTCCAAATCCCACTGTCCCCCTTACACTCCAGTTCCCACTGTCCCCCATACACTCCAAATCCCACTGTCCCCCATACACTCCAGTTCCCACTGTCCCCCATACACTCCAGTTCCCACTGTCCCCCATACACTCCAGTTCCCACTGTCCCCCATACACTCCAAATCCCACTGTCCCCCATACACTCCAGTTCCCGCTGTCCCCCATACACTCCAGTTCCCACTGTCCCCCTTACACTCCAGTTCCCACTGTCCCCCTTACACTCCAGTTCCCACTGTCCCCCTTACACTCCAGTTCCCGCTGTCCCCCATACACTCCAAATCCCACTGTCCCCCATACACTCCAGTTCCCACTGTCCCCCATACACTCCAGTTCCCACTGTCCCCCATACACTCCAGTTCCCGCTGTCCCCCATAGACTCCAAATCCCGCTGTCCCCCTTACACTCCAAATCCCACTGTCCCCCATACACTCCAGTTCCCACTGTCCCCCATACACTCCAGTTCCCACTGTCCCCCATACACTCCAGTTCCCGCTGTCCCCCATACACTCCAAATCCCGCTGTCCCCCTTACACTCCAAATCCCACTGTCACCCATACACTCCAGTTCCCACTGTCACCCATACACTCCAGTTCCCACTGTCCCCCATACACTCCAGTTCCCACTGTCACCCATACACTCCAGTTCCCACTGTCCCCCTTACACTCCAGTTCCCAGTGTCCCCCATACACTCCAGTTCCCACTGTCCCCCATACACTCCAGTTCCCACTGTCCCCCTTACACTCCAGTTCCCGCTGTTCCCCATACACTCCAGTTCCCGCTGTCCCCCATACACTTCAGTTCCCACTGTCCCCCATACACTCCAAATCCCGCTGTCCCCCTTACACTCCAGTTCCCACTGTCCCCCATACACTCCAGTTCCCGCTGTCCCCCATACACTCCAGTTCCCACTGTCCCCCATACACTCCAGTTCCCGCTGTCCCCCATACACTCCAGTTTCAACTGTCCCCCATACACTCCAGTTCTCACTGTCCTCCATACACTCCAGTTCCCGCTGTTCCCCATACACTCCAGTTCCCACTGTCCCCCATACACTCCAGTTCCCGCTGTCCCCCATACACTCCAGTTCCCACTGTCCCCCATACACTCCAGTTTCCACTGTCCCCCATACACTCCAGTTCCCACTGTCCCCCTTACACTCCAGTTCCCACTGTCCCCCTTACACTCCAGTTCCCACTGTCCCCCATACACTCCAGTTCCCACTGTCCCCCTTACACTCCAGTTCCCACTGTCCTCCATACACTCCAGTTCCCGCTGTTCCCCATACACTCCAGTTCCCACTGTCCCCCATACACTCCAGTTCCAACTGTCCCCCATACACTCCAGTTCCCACTGTCCCCCATACACTCCAGTTCCCGCTGTCCCCCATACACTCCAGTTCCCACTGTCCTCCATTCACCCCAGTTCCAACTGTCCCCCATACACTCCAGTTCCCACTGTCCCCCATACACTCCAGTTCCCACTGTCCCCTATTCTTTCCAGTTCCCACTGTCCCCCATACACTCCAGTTCCCACTGTCCTCCATACACTCCAGTTCCCGCTGTTCCCCATACACTCCAGTTCCCACTGTCCCCCATACACTCCAGTTCCCGCTGTCCCCCATACACTCCAGTTCCCACTGTCCCCCTTACACTCCAGTTCCCACTGTCCCCCATACACTCCAAATCCCGCTGTCCCCCTTACACTCCAAATCCCACTGTCCCCCATACACTCCAGTTCCCACTGTCCCCCATACACTCCAGTTCCCACTGTCCCCCATACACTCCAGTTCCCGCTGTCCCCCATACACTCCAGTTCCCACTGTCCTCCATACACCCCAGTTCCAACTGTCCCCCATACACTCCAGTTCCCACTGTCCCCCATACACTCCAGTTCCCACTGTCCCCTATTCTTTCCAGTTCCCACTGTCCCCCATACACTCCAGTTCCCACTGTCCTCCATACACTCCAGTTCCCACTGTCCTCCATACACTCCAGTTCCCGCTGTTCCCCATACACTCCAGTTCCCACTGTCCCCCATACACTCCAGTTCCCACTGTCCCCCTTACACTCCAGTTCCCACTGTCCCCCTTACACTCCAGTTCCCACTGTCCCCCATACACTCCAAATCCCGCTGTCCCCCTTACACTCCAAATCCCACTGTCCCCCATACACTCCAGTTCCCACTGTCCCCCATACACTCCAGTTCCCACTGTCCCCCATACACTCCAGTTCCCGCTGTCCCCCATACACTCCAAATCCCGCTGTCACCCTTACACTCCAAATCCCACTGTCCCCCATACACTCCAGTTCCCACTGTCCCCCATACACTCCAGTTCCCACTGTCCCCCATACACTCCAGTTCCCACTGTCCCCCATACACTCCAGTTCCCACTGTCACCCATACACTCCAGTTCCCACTGTCCCCCTTACACTCCAGTTCCCACTGTCCCCCATACACTCCAGTTCCCACTGTCCCCCATACACTCCAGTTCCCACTGTCCCCCATACACTCCCGTTCCCACTGTCCCCCATACACTCCAGTTCCCACTGTCCCCCTTACACTCCAGTTCCCGCTGTCCCCCATACACTCCAGTTCCCGCTGTCCCCCATACACTTCAGTTCCCACTGTCCCCCATACACTCCAAATCCCGCTGTCCCCCTTACACTCCAGTTCCCACTGTCCCCCATACACTCCAGTTCCCACTGTCCCCCATACACTCCAGTTCCCACTGTCCCCCATACACTCCAGTTCCCGCTGTCCCCCATACACTCCAGTTTCAACTGTCCCCCATACACTCCAGTTCTCACTGTCCTCCATACACTCCCTTTCCCGCTGTTCCCCATACACTCCAGTTCCCACTGTCCCCCATACACTCCAGTTCCCACTGTCCCCCTTACACATTTCGGTTCTCCATACACTCCAGTTCCCGCTGTTCCCCATACACTCCAGTTCCCACTGTCCCCCATACACTCCAGTTCCCATAGGGTTGCCACCTTTTCTTCAAGCCAAACCCGAACACTTTATCCACCTGGGACACCTTTGGGTGCCCCAAGGAGAGTCGTAATGCGGTGCGCATTACATGCCGCAGTAAACAGCCAGTGTGGCCAAATTGCTCTTGCTGACATCATCGCCCTGCCCCCCAGTGATGTCGAACCTGCCCACAGCTCCAGGGTGGCAACAGATTTGTGTGTGACTACCTTGGTCATTTGGGGAGCCACAGGCTGGTCTGAATAATGTGCCCGGGTTTCAGTCCTCCTGAAACCTGGACACATGATTCAAAACCCGAAATGTCCGGGTGAATCCCGGACAGGTGGCAACCCTAAGTTCCCACTGTCCCCCATACACTCCAGTTCCCACTGTCCCCCATACACTCCAGTTCCCACTGTCCCCCATACACTCCAGTTCCCACTGTCCCCCATACACTTCAGTTCCCACTGTCCCCCATACACTCCAAATTCCACTGTCCCCCATACACTCCAGTTCCCACTGTCCCCCATACACTCCAGTTCCCGCTGTCCCCCATACACTTCAGTTCCCACTGTCCCCCATACACTCCAAATTCCACTGTCCCCCATACACTCCAGTTCCCACTGTCCCCCATACACTCCAGTTCCCGCTGTCCCCCATACACTTCAGTTCCCACTGTCCCCCATACACTCCAAATTCCACTGTCCCCCATACACTCCAGTTCCCACTGTCCCCCATACACTCCAGTTCCCACTGTCCCCCATACACTTCAGTTCCCACTGTCCCCCATACACTCCAAATTCCACTGTCCCCCATACACTCCAGTTCCCACTGTCCCCCATACACTCCAGTTCCCACTGTCCCCCATACACTCCAGTTCCCGCTGTCCCCCATACACTCCAGTTCCCACTGTCCCCCATACACTCCAGTTCCCACTGTCCCCCATACACTCCAGTTCCCGCTGTCCCCCATACACTCCAGTTCCAACTGTCCCCCATACACTCCAGTTCCCACTGTCCTCCATACATTCCAGTTCCCGCTGTCCCCCATACACTCCAGTTCCCACTGTCCCACATACACTCCAGTTCCCACTGTCCTCCATACACTCCAGTTCCCACTGTCCTCCATACATTCCAGTTCCCACTGTCCCCCATACACTCCAGTTCCCACTGTCCTCCATACATTCCAGTTCCCGCTGTCCCCCATTACACTCCAGTTCCCACTGTCCCCCATACACTCCAGTTCCCACTGTCCCCCATACACTCCAGTTCCCACTGTCCTCCATACATTCCAGTTCCCGCTGTCCCCCATACACTCCAGTTCCCACTGTCCCCCATACACTCCAGTTCCCACTGTCCCCCATACACTCCAGTTCCCACTGTCCCCCTTACACTCCAGTTCCCACTGTCCTCCATACATTCCAGTTCCCACTGTCCCCCATACACTCCAGTTCCCACTGTCCCCCATACACTCCAGTTCCCACTGTCCCCCATACACTCCAGTTCCCACTGTCCTCCATACATTCCAGTTCCCGCTGTCCCCCATACACTCCAGTTCCCACTGTCCCCCATACACTCCAGTTCCCACTGTCCCCCATACACTCCAGTTCCCACTGTCCCCCTTACACTCCAGTTCCCACTGTCCTCCATACATTCCAGTTCCCACTGTCCCCCATACATTCCAGTTCCCACTGTCCCCCATACACTCCAGTTCCCACTGTCCTCCATACATTCCAGTTCCCACTGTCCCCCTTACACTAAGGTGACCAGATTTTTAAAATTAAATCCGGGGACATATTTTATTTTACTAGTAATGGCGGCAATCAGCGACTCTCTGCCCGTTGCCGCCCGCCTCACAGCCTGTCAAGTCCTACTCTCCGGGCCCCGGTTGCTACTTGGTGAGGGGCGGAGGAAGATCACTCCGCCAGGGAAAGCAAGGAGATAAGCAGGCAGGCGGCTGGCCAGGACTTGAGCCAAGGCAGAAGAACATGCGAGCGGAGCTGAATGGGCACCCGAAACTGAAGAAATATTCCCTCCGCTCCGACCAGCACCTGATCATCAGAAAGGGGCACAGATAATGAAGAAAAAATAGACCCCCCCCCTAAGCTAGTAGGATCGGGGGGGGGTGTAATTCAGATTTATTTATTTATTTTTAATTCTGCACTGTCTTTTAATTTGCCCCAGCCCCTGTTCAAATCCAATCCGGGGACAAAACTGGGGACAGACTTGGTCCGGGGACAGTGTCCTCAATCCGGGGACTGTCCCCAGAAACCGGGGATGTCTGGTCACCCTACCTTACACTCCAGTTCCCGCTGTTCCCCATTACACTCCAGTTCCCACTGTCCCCCATACACTCCAGTTCCCACTGTCCCCCATTACACTCCAGTTCCCACTGTCCCCCATACACTCCAGTTCCCGCTGTTCCCCATACACTCCAGTTCCCACTGTCCCCCATACACTCCAGTTCCCGCTGTTCCCCATACACTCCAGTTCCCACTGTCCCCCATTACACTCCAGTTCCCACTGTCCCCCATTACACTCCAGTTCCCACTGTCCCCCTTACACTCCAGTTCCCACTGTCCCCCTTACACTCCAGTTCCCACTGTCCCCCTTACACTCCAGTTCCCACTGTCCCCCATACACTCCAGTTCCCGCTGTCCCCCCATACACTCCAGTTCCCGCTGTTCCCCCATTACACTCCAGTTCCCACTGTCCCCAATGCACTCCAGTTCCCGCTGTTCTCCCATACACTCCAGTTCCCGCTGTCCCCCATACACTCCAGTTCCCGCTGTCCCCCATACACTCCAGTTCCCGCTGTCCCCCATACACTCCAGTTCCCACTGTCCCCCATACACTCCAGTTCCCGCTGTCCCCCATACACTCCAGTTCCCGCTGTCCCCCTTACACTCCAGTTCCCACTGTACCCCATACACTCCAGTTCCCACTGTACCCCATACACTCCAGTTCCCACTGTCCCCCATACACTCCAGTTCCCGCTGTCCCCCATACACTCCAGTTCCCGCTGTCCCCCATACACTCCAGTTCCAGCTGTCCCCCATACACTCCAGTTCCCGCTGTCCCCCATACACTCCAGTTCCCGCTGTCCCCCATACACTCCAGTTCCCGCTGTCCCCCATACACTCCAGTTCCCGCTGTCCCCCATACACTCCAGTTCCAACTGTCCCCCATACACTCCAGTTCCCACTGTCCCCAATGCACTCCAGTTCCCGCTGTCCCCCATACACTCCAGTTCCCGCTGTCCCCCATACACTCCAGTTCCCACTGTCCCCCTTACACACCTGTTCCCGCTGTCCCCCTTACACTCCAGTTCCCGCTGTCCCCCATACACTCCAGTTCCCGCTGTCCCCCTTACACTCCAGTTCCAGCTGTCCCCCCACACAAATAACAGACTTACAGGCCAGATCACCAGATGAAAACAAAGGAAAAAAGCCTAAAAATCAAAACGAATACAGCCGCCCCAATATAGGACATTTTTATTTTGGGGTTTAATCCCACTTAAAAAAGAACAATTAAAACAAATATCTGTTTATTTAGTAATTGGGTTGATAGAGATTCATGTCCATCAAGGTAATTCCAATTATTTCTTTCTACTACAGTTATGAGAGCCTTCAGAATCCCAGATGTTGCTATTCAATGCATCTTCCGCCATCTAGGGGAATGTTGTGGCATTACCACGGTTGTTAAAGTTACTCTGTTACCTGTCAGCAGTGTTAAATTCTGTCGACTAAAACCGACTAAAACATTTTAGTCGACTAACTTCATACCATTTTAGTCGACTAAAATATGACTAAAACTAAAACAATTGAGATGACTAAAATACGACTAAAACTAAAATGCCATTTTAGTCAAAAGACTAAAACTAAATAGAAATTTGATGCCAAAACTAACACTGGTCTGTAGTGCATGTTCAGACCTCAAGACCATAAATAATAACATATTATATTTTTCACTCCAGCAGTATATAAGGAGTTTGGAAATTGCAGAGAAATGCTTAAATAATGCATTACAATTTAATTACACCCATTAGATTTTAAATAAATAAAATTAGTTTTAGTCGACTAAATTGATTTTAGTCGACTAAAACGTCCTGGAGATTTAGTCGACTAAATACGACTAAAACTAAAACAATTGCAGAAGACTAAAATGGGATTAAAACTAAAATGCCATTTTAGTCCTAAGACTAAGACTAAAACTAAATCAAAATTTGCTGCCAAAATTAACAATGCCTGTCAGTCCAAGGTGGATGGCAGGGCCGCTGAGAAGGCAGTACAACCAGCCCTTCTGTACTGGGCCCGGGCCCCATCAGTTCAAAAGGGGGATCCAGGCACCTGCTGAGCAGGAGGACTGGATATATTGTCTTATTGCAGACGCCGATCCTCTTCTGTCTCCCTCTGCAGCACTGACAGCTTCTCCTCCTCTCCCTCCCTCCGGCTGCACTGCAAAGGGATTGGTTCTAGCATATGCACCCCTTCTATTGCTGTCAGTGCCCCCCCTGTGTGTCCCTTTCCCCCACAGTGCTGCCAGCTTCTCTCCTCTCCCACCAGCAGCTACATTGGGGGTGTCATTTACTGGCCCCTTCCTTTTCTGAAAGAACACAGTGAGCGATTGGTATCAATCACTCCGGTGTCCATTCATCACCAAAGCATATTAACTACTTGCCGACCGCCGCACGAACATACACATCGACAGAATGGCACGGACAGGCAAATGGCGTATAGGTACGTCCCTTTAAATTTGCCGCCGCGTGGTCGTGCCCCATCATTGGTATCAGTGGGAGGAATAGTGCCCCATCATTGGTGTCAGTGGGAGGAATAGTGCCCCATCATTGGTATTAGTGGGAGGAATAGGGCCCCATCATTGGCATCAGTGGAAGAAATAGTGCCCCATCATTGGTGTCAGTGGGAGGAATAGTGCCCCATCATTGGTGTCAGTGGGAGGAATAGTGCCCCATCATTGGTATCAGTAGGAGGAATAGTGTCCCATCATTGGTGTCAATGGAAGGAATAGTCCCCCATCATTGGTGTCAATGGAAGGAATAGTGCCCCATCATTGGTATCGGTGGGAGGAATAGTGTCCCATCATTGGTGTCAATGGAAGGAATAGTGCCCCATCATTGGTATCAGTGGGAGGAATGGTGTCCCATCATTGGTGTCAGTGGGAGGAATAGTGTCCCATCATTGGTGTCAATGGAAGGAATAGTGCCCCATCATTGGTATCAGTAGGAGGAATAGTGTCCCATCATTGGTGTCAATAGAAGGAATAGTGCCCCATCATTGGTGTCAGTGGGAGGAATAGTGTTCCATCATTGGTGTCAGTGGGAGGAATAGTGTCCCATCATTGGTGTCAGTGGGAGGAATAGTGTCCCATCATTGGTGTCAATGGAAGGAATGGTGCCCCATCATTGGTGTCAATGGAAGGAATAGTCCCCCATCATTGGTGTCAATGGAAGGAACAGTGCCCCATCATTGGTATCAGTGGGAAGAATTGTATCCTTTTGATGGTATCAGTATGAGGAATAATGCCCAATTGTTGGTGTCAGTGGATGGGACAATACCACAAGGGCGTGATAAAGGCAAGCAAAGGGGGTAATCTGGCCCCCAGGCTGGAATAGAAGTAAAGACTTTTTTGGCCATCCATGTATATGAATCGGTTGTGATGGGGTTGCAGATTGCCACGGTCATCCGGCTCAACATTGAGAGTAAACCGCTGATTTGCGCCATTACCGCATCGAAGTGTCCCTAGAAATGATATCACAATGATTGGCTGCTGTGCTGTTTTTCTGGGTATGTTGCCGGTGTTGTATTGTATTGTGTTGTGTTGTATTGTGTTGTGTTGTATTGTATTGTATTGTATTGTGTTGTATTGTGTTGTGTTGTATTGTGTTGTGTTGTGTTGTATTGTATTGTGTTGTATTGTGTTGTATTGTATTGTGTCGTGTTGTATTGTATTGTATTGTATTGTGTTGTGTTGTGTTGTGTTGTATTGTATTGTGTTGTATTGTGTTGTATTGTATTGTGTCGTGTTGTATTGTATTGTATTGTGTTGTGTCGTGTCGTGTCGTGTCGTGTTGTATTGTATTGTATTGTATTGTATTGTATTGTATTGTGTTGTATTGTATTGTGTTGTATTGTGTTGTGTTGTATTATGTTGTGTTGTATTGTGTTGTATTGTGTCGTGTTGTGTTGTGTTGTGTTGTATTGTGATGTATTGTATTGTGTTGTGTTGTGTCGTGTTGTATTGTATTGTGTCGTGTTGTGTTGTGTTGTATTGTGATGTATTGTATTGTATTGTGTTGTATTGTGTTGTGTTGTGTTGTATTGTGTTGTGTTGTGCTGTGTTGTGTTGTATTGTGTTGTATTGTATTGTGTTGTGCTGTGTTGTGTTGTGTTGTGTTGTATTGTGTTGTGTTGTATTGTGTTGTATTGTGTTGTGTTGTGTTGTATTGTATTGTGTTGTGTTGTATTGTATTGTGTTGTGTTGTGTTGTGTTGTGTTGTGTTGTGTTGTATTGTGTTGTATTGTGTTGTATTGTATTGTGTTGTATTGTGTTGTATTGTGTTGTGTTGTATTGTATTGTGTTGTATTGTGTTGTATTGTGTTGTGTTGTGTCGTATTGTGTTGTGTCGTGTCGTGTCGTATTGTATTGTGTTGTATTGTATTGTATTGTGTTGTGTTGTGTCGTGTCGTGTTGTATTGTATTGTATTGTGTTGTGTTGTATTATATTGTGTTGTATTGTGTTGTAATGTGTTGTGTTGTGTTGTATTGTATTGTGTTGTATTGTGTTGTGTCGTATTGTGTTGTGTTGTGTCGTGTCGTGTTGTATTGTATTGTGTTGTATTGTGTTGTGTTGTATTGTATTGTGTTGTATTGTGTTGTATTGTGTTGTATTGTATTGTGTTGTGTTGTATTGTGTTGTGTTGTGTTGTGTTGTGTTGTGTTGTATTGTGTTGTATTGTATTGTGTTGTGTTGTATTGTGTTGTGTTGTGTTGTGTTGTGTTGTGTTGTGTTGTATTGTGTTGCGTTGCGTTGCGTTGCGTTGTGTTGTATTGCATTGCATTGCGTTGTGTTGCGTTGTATTGTGTTGTATTGTGTTGTGTTGTGTTGCGTTGCATTGCGTTGCGTTGTATTGTGTTGCGTTGCGTTGCGTTGCGTTGTGTTGTATTGCATTGCGTTGTGTTGCGTTGTATTGTGTTGTATTGTGTTGTGTTGTGTTGCGTTGCATTGCGTTGCGTTGTATTGTGTTGTGTTGTGTTGTATTGTGTTGCGTTGCGTTGCGTTGTGTTGCATTGTATTGTATTGTGTTGTGTTGTGTTGTATTGCGTTGCGTTGCGTTGCGTTGTATTGTATTGTGTTGTGTTGTGTTGCGTTGCGTTGCGTTGCGTTGTGTTGTGTTGTATTGTGTTGTGTTGTGTTGTGTTGCGTTGCGTTGCGTTGCGTTGCATTGTGTTGTGTTGCGTTGCGTTGTATTGCATTGCGTTGCGTTGTATTGTATTGTGTTGTATTGTATTGTATTGTATTGTGTTGTATTGTGTTGTATTGTGTTGTATTGTGTTGTGTTGTGTTGTGTTGTATTGTGTTGTGTTGTGTTGCGTTGCGTTGCGTTGTATTGTATTGTGTTGTGTTGTGTTGTGTTGTATTGTATTGTGTTGTGTTGTATTGTGTTGTGTTGTGTTGTGTTGTGTTGTATTGTATTGTGTTGTGTTGTGTTGTGTTGTATTGTATTGTATCGTGTTGTATTGTGTTGTATTGTGTTGTGTTGTGTTGTATTGTGTTGTGTTGCGTTGCGTTGCGTTGCATTGTATTGTGTTGTGTTGTATTGTGTTGTGTTGTATTGTATTGTGTTGTGTTGTATTGTATTGTATCGTGTTGTATTGTGTTGTATTGTGTTGTGTTGTGTTGTATTGTGTTGTGTTGCGTTGCGTTGCGTTGCATTGTATTGTGTTGTGTTGTATTGTGTTGTGTTGTATTGTATTGTGTTGTGTTGTGTTGTATTGCATTGCGTTGTGTTGTATTGTGTTGTATTGTGTTGTGTTGTATTGTGTTGTGTTGTGTTGTGTTGTATTGTGTTGTATTGTATTGTATTGTATTGTGTTGTATTGTGTTGTGTTGTGTTGTATTGTGTTGTATTGTGTTGTGTTGTATTGTGTTGTAATGTGTTGTGTTGTGTTGTATTGTATTGTGTTGTATTGTGTTGTGTCGTATTGTGTTGTGTTGTGTCGTGTCGTGTTGTGTTGTATTGTATTGTGTTGTATTGTGTTGTGTTGTATTGTGTTGTATTGTATTGTGTTGTATTGTGTTGTGTTGTATTGTATTGTGTTGTGTTGTGTTGTGTTGTGTTGTGTTGTATTGTGTTGTATTGTGTTGTATTGTATTGTATTGTGTTGTGTTGTATTGTATTGTATCGTGTTGTATTGTGTTGTATTGTGTTGTGTTGTGTTGTGTTGCGTTGCGTTGCGTTGCATTGTATTGTGTTGTGTTGTATTGTGTTGTGTTGTATTGTATTGTGTTGTGTTGTGTTGTATTGCATTGCGTTGTGTTGTATTGTGTTGTATTGTGTTGTGTTGTATTGTGTTGTGTTGTGTTGTGTTGTATTGTGTTGTATTGTATTGTATTGTATTGTGTTGTATTGTGTTGTGTTGTATTGTGTTGTAATGTGTTGTGTTGTGTTGTATTGTATTGTGTTGTATTGTGTTGTGTCGTATTGTGTTGTGTTGTGTCGTGTCGTGTTGTGTTGTGTTGTATTGTGTTGTGTTGTATTGTGTTGTATTGTATTGTGTTGTGTTGTGTTGTGTTGTATTGTATTGTGTTGTGTTGTGTTGTGTTGTGTTGTGTTGTATTGTGTTGTATTGTGTTGTATTGTATTGTATTGTGTTGTGTTGTATTGTGTTGTATTGTGTTGTGTTGTGTTGTGTTGTATTGTGTTGTGTTGTGTTGTATTGTGTTGTGTTGTGTTGTATTGTGTTGTGTTGTGTTGTGTTGTGTTGTGTTGTATTGTGTTGCGTTGCGTTGCGTTGCGTTGCATTGCGTTGCGTTGCGTTGCATTGTGTTGCGTTGCATTGCATTGCGTTGTGTTGCGTTGTATTGTGTTGCGTTGCATTGCGTTGCGTTGTATTGTGTTGTGTTGTATTGTGTTGTATTGTGTTGTATTGTGTTGTGTTGTGTTGTGTTGTATTGTGTTGTGTTGTGTTGTGTTGTATTGTATTGTGTTGTGTTGTGTTGTATTGTGTTGTGTTGTATTGTGTTGTGTTGTGTTGTGTTGTATTGTATTGTATTGTGTTGTGTTGTGTTGTGTTGTGTTGTGTTGTGTTGTGTTGTGTTGTATTGTGTTGTATTGTGTTGTATTGTATTGTGTTGTGTTGTATTGTGTTGTATTGTGTTGTGTTGTGTTGTGTTGTGTTGTATTGTGTTGTGTTGTGTTGTGTTGTATTGTATTGTGTTGTGTTGTATTGTGTTGTGTTGTATTGTGTTGTGTTGTATTGTGTTGTGTTGTGTTGTATTGTATTGTGTTGTGTTGTATTGTGTTGTGTTGTATTGTGTTGTGTTGTATTGTGTTTTGTTGTGTTGTATTGTATTGTGTTGTGTTGTATTGTGTTGTGTCGTATTGTGTTGTGTTGTGTCGTATTGTGTTGTGTTGTATTGTATTGTATTGTGTTGTGTTGTGTTGTGTTGTATTGTATTGTGTTGTATTGTATTGTGTTGTGTTGTATTGTGTTGTGTCGTATTGTGTTGTGTTGTGTCGTATTGTGTTGTGTTGTGTCGTGTTGTATTGTATTGTGTTGTGTTGTATTGTGTTGTGTTGTGTTGTGTTGTATTGTGTTGTGTTGTGTTGTATTGTGTTGTGTTGTGTTGTATTGTGTTGTGTTGTATTGTATTGTGTTGTGTTGTATTGTGTTGTGTTGTGTTGTGTTGTGTTGTGTTGTGTTGTGTTGTATTGTATTGTATTGTGTTGTATTGTGTTGTGTTGTGTTGTATTGTATTGTGTTGTGTTGTGTTGTGTTGTATTGTGTTGTGTTGTGTTGTGTTGTATTGTATTGTGTTGTGTTGTGTTGTGTTGTATTGTGTTGTATTGTGTTGTGTTGTATTGTGTTGTGTTGTGTTGTATATACTGGTTTATGTTCTACGGATGAAAATAGATCTTTCCCTGCAATCACCTTCTTGGAAATGGCAATGGAATGGCGTTTCGGTGAGTCACGCTGACATCCTCCTCTCCATGCTACAGACGCTAACCGGAATGGGACTTATTCGTGTCAAGCTGCTCCAGTTGCCATGGTGACAGTAATAGACTGTTTTATATGGGGACGGCATCTTCCTGGGCATGGAATCGGTTTGACAATGTGCCAAAGCAAATGTTTTAATCTGGAGGCGCTCTGCCTGGAGCGCGGGATTTAAAGAGGCCGTTCATTTCAGCCACAATCTTCCATTAGGATGGAATGTGCGCTGAATGTACTCCATGGGTGTCATTTACCTGCAAAAGAATCCCTTGTGTAGACATCCTGAGACTGCCGCTGGGTGCCGCCATCTTGGATGTGATGTCACCAGCCCCAGCAGACTCGGTGACACTGTAATGCAGCTTTTCTCAACCTTTTCCCCCAGAGGAACCCCTAAAATCATTTTCAGGTCTTGAAGAACCCCTTCTTAAACCAATTTATTGACCCTGACACTGGTGGTCAGGGTAAAGGAATGCACCACACATTGGTGGGCAGTGGGATCCCTGCATTGATTCTTACATCTGCAGAGCTATTCATCCTGTGAAGCAGCATGTAGGGAGCAAAATTCTATGTTATTGGGCTATTTCAGGCTCTCCACAGTGAATGTTCTTCATTTATACAAAATAGAGCGAATCAGGAAAATACCACATTATGGCCACTAGATGGACCTGACGATCATAGGAAATAAATACTTATCGATCTCCAGCTCCTTCTAGTGGCCATAATGGGGTAATTTCCTGATGAGCTCTACATGAATGTAGCCTTAACCACCTGCCACCTTGACAAATGGCAGGCGGGTGGCGGCTCTATTGTTCTGGGACGGTGCCATATGAAGTTGTCCCACTCTCGCCACACTTGTGCACACGCAGCGCAGCGATCGGGGGTGCGCTCTGTCCCTGGGACACGGCGCATCACCGATTTTGGTAAAGAGCCGATGATGAGGCTCTTTACCCATGTGATTAGCTGTGTCCAATCACAGCTGATCACATGTAAACAAGGAAATTCTGGCTATCTGCATTCCTCTCCTCACACTGACCATGTGTAAGGAGAGGAGAGCCGATCAGCAGCAGTTCCTTACAGGGGACATCTACACGGATAATCAGGGCACTGAATATCAGTGCAGCCCAAACAGTGCCCAGCAGTGATGCCAGTCAGTGCTCATCAGTGCCGCTCATTAGTGCCCATCAGTGCCGCCTATCAGTGCCACCCATCAGTGTCTATCAGTGCTGCCTCATCAATGCCCTTCAGTGCCGCCTCATCAGTGCCCCTCAGTACAGCCTATCAGTGCCCATCAGTACAGCCTATCAGTGCCCATCAGTACAGCCTATCAGCACCCATCAGAGCCGCCTATCAGTGCCCATCAGTGCCACCCATCCGTGCTGCATATCAGTGCCTCATCAGTGCCCTTCAGTGCCGCCTCATCAGTGCCCCTCAGTACAGCCTATCAGTGCCCATCAGTACAGCCTATCCACGCCCATCAGTGCCGCCTATCAGTGCCCATCAGTGCCACCCATCAGTGCTGCATATCACTGCCTCCTCATTAGTGCCCTTCAGTGCCCATCAGTGCCCTTCAGTGCCGCCTCATCAGTGCCCCTCAGTACAGCCTATCAGTGCCCATCAGTACAGCCTATCCACGCCCATCAGTGCCACCCATCAGTGCTGCATATCACTGCCTCCTCATTAGTGCCCTTCAGTGCCCCTCAGTGCCGCCTATCAGTGCCCATCAGTGCCGCCTCATCAGTGCCCAACAATGCAGCTTATCAGTGGCCCTCAGTACAGCCTATCAGTGACAATCAGTGCTGCATATCAGTGCCTCCTTATTAGTGCCCTACAGTGGCATCTTATCAGTGCCCATCAGTGCTGCCTCGTTAGTGCCCTTCAGTGGCATCTTATCAGTGCCGCCTCATCAGAGCAGCCTATCAGTGCCCATCAATGCAACCTCATTAGTGCACATCAGTGAAGGAGAAAAATTACTTATTTACAAAATTTTATAACAGAAACTAAGAAAAGCTTTTTTTCTATTTGTGTGAAGAAATTGATAAAAATGTCCTATGTGTACAGTGTTTTATGACCGCGTAATTGTCATTCAAAGTGCGACAGTGCTGAAAGCTGAGAATTGGCCTGGGCAGGAAGGGGGTGAAAGTGCCCGGTAGACAAGTAGATAAAACATTTGTTCTTTTTAATATTTTTTTTTTAAGCTAAGAACATTCTCAGCAAGTCCAGAAAACACCTATTGAACCCGCTAGGAATGCTAGGCTGCTCCTGATATAGACTACAAACATATCCAGGGATATAATATGGGTGGGGGGCACCGGGGGCAGGACAATTGATAAATTACAGGAGACAGCTGAGGAGGAAGACGTTCTTGGATGCATCTCACAGGAAGTAACAACGTCTTCCTCCTCAGCTGTCTCCTGTAATTTATCAATTGTCCTGCCCCCGGTGCCCCCCACCCATATTATATCCCTGGATATGTTTGTAGTCCATATCAGGAGCAGCCTAGGGTGGCATCCATTGCTCCCTCCATAGATACAGTGAAGGAGTGACGTAGCCACCCAGGGACAAGAAGTATGTTATTTGAAGGATTTCCAGGAGACAATAAAGCAATAAAACCTTTACAAAAAAAAAGAAACAAAGGCAGCCACCACACCAAGGACTCGTTATCTGCAATACATGACATTTTTGGTTTTGGGTTTAGATACACTATTTATAAAACACAATAAGATAATAATGTAATAATTTATATGATCATCAGCGCCATCTAGTGGCCAAAATGCAATATACTTCTCTCACTGAGGTATTTCCGAAAACTTTACCGCAAAGGAGCAGCGCGGTTTAGCTGGTGGTGGTTGCAGGTGAGGGAACAGGTGCGATTTCACCCAATGTCTTGCAGTCGCAGCCACTCGCTGAACCTAGCCTAAAAGATGAACATTGTAAGCACCCCTGTTAGTGGTAAATGGTTTGCCTCAATATTCTAACTGCTAGATCTTCAGGAGCAGACCTGGGAGAAGGGGTGGGCGGGAGGGGCGGCTGCCCTGGGCATTGTAGTATCATGTGAGGTGGAGGGTTGGGGTGGATGGGGGGCACCACCAGGAGCTGGGGGGAGGGGATTTGTGTTTAAAGGTGGGATTTGATGGTCAACAGGGGGTAAGTAGTGCTCTAGGAGGGAAAATTGGGGGGAGAGGGTGCTAAGAGTGGTGATTTAGGGAGGGAGATTTGAAGTGGGGGAGGGGGGAGAAGATGTGTACTAAGAGGAGGGATTTTAGGGGTAGAGGATTTGTGCTAGGAGGGGTTTATTTTTTTGGCAGGGGACATATGAGCTGGGGGATGGAGGAGGCAAAAACTTGTACTGAGACGGGGGGGGGGGGGGTTGCTTTAACAGGAGGGTGGATTTGTACTGGGAGGAGGGGGAATTTATGCTTAGGGGGTAAGCATGCAGATTAGTGCTCAGTGTTTTTGTGGGAGATTTGCTCATAGATCTTTGGGGGGGGGGATTGGCATGTTCGCCCTGGGCTTTGGATGATCTTGTCCTGGCACTGTGCAGGAGAGCTTGTTCTGTTAAAAAAAAACAACATACTTACTAGTCAGATCTCCAGGTAAGAATAAAGGAAGGAAAGCCTAAAAAAGAAAACGAATGCAGCCGCCACATCTAAGAATTGGTAAGGTGCAATATACTGTAATGAAATGCCGTAATTCATGCAAAAGGAGCTCCGACCAAGTACTGAGTGCCTCCTATACTGTACATGGACAAACTTCTCACTAAGCCAACATTTCTGTATTAAAAATCCTTTTTTTTTTTATTATTGGTCTTATGTAATATTCTAATATTCTGAGATACTGAATTTTGGGGTGTCACTCGCTGTAATCCATAATCATCAAAATTAAAAGAATGAAATGCTGGAAATCTATCACTCTGTGTGTAACGCATCTATATAAAGTATATGAGGTTCACCTTTTGAATCGAATTACTGAAATAAATTCACTTTTTGATGATATACGAATTTTATCAGATGCACCTGTATATCCAAGCTGGTCCAATGTTACTTTGTAAAAAGATCCATATTTGGAATTCTTCTTCCATATACAATATCATTAGCAAAATGTTTCTTGCGAAGAACCTCTGCCAAAAAAGACCATCCAATCCCCGTGGTGGGCGCAGTATTATTACGGTGATGTGTAATTAAATATAGATTTTTTAAGAACCTCCGGAAATGCCAGAAAGGATGAGAATTCCGCCAGCGTGCAGCGAGATGTTTAGGACCCTTCATTATACATCTATAGCCCCCCCTTGTTTCTATAGCCGTCTCTGTGGTGATGGGCGCACACGTGCCCCTCCCCCCCCGGGGTAACCGTCCTTCTGCCGCTCTTTGTCACGGTTGCGGCTGTCTTGTGATTTGAGTCATTCATATTATGATGTGACATTGCGGGGGAGGCCGGGGGCACTGAGTGGGAGTCAGCGGTGCAATAATTCACTCGTTCTGTGGAGGCGATTCAGCTTTCCGACTAATGAAATAACATAGAAGAGCGCCTTATTAATTAGTCTCATCATAGGAAGAAGTGGTGGCTGTGATCCTCTGCGACACCCCCCCCCCTCTCATAAATGTGCTACAAACATTGCCTCGTTAATTACTTTATTCCTGTACATGTCCCTGAAGTAGTTTGTGTCTCTGCCCCTCCCACAATGGGGAAATTTCCTGCAGTAGTTTGTGTCTCTGCCCCTCCCACAATGGGGAAATTTCCTGCAGTAGTTTGTGTCTCTGCCCCTCCCACAAGGGTGAGATTTCCCTGCAGTAGTTTGTGTCTCTGCCCCTCCCACAACAGTGATATTTCCCTTCAGTAGTTTGTGTCTCTGCCCCTCCCACAATAGTGAGATTTCCTGCAGTAGTTTGTGTCTTGGCTCCTCCCACAATGGTGAGATTTCCTGCAGTAGTTTGTGTCTCTTCCCCTC
The DNA here is from genome assembly GCA_029206835.1 of Rana muscosa. Lineage (NCBI taxonomy): Eukaryota > Metazoa > Chordata > Amphibia > Anura > Ranidae > Rana > Rana muscosa. Next base: position 6,987,334 of record CM055128.1, read on the forward strand.
CCACAATGGTGAGATTTCCTGCAGTAGTTTGTGTCTCTTCCCCTCCCACAATGGGGAGATTTCCTGCAGTAGTTTGTGTCTCTGCCCCTCCTACAATGGGGAGATTTCCTGCAGTAGTTTGTGTCTCTGCCCCTCCCACAATGGGGAGATTTCCCTGCAGTAGTTTGTGTCTCTGCCCCTCCCACAATGGTGAGATTTCCTGCAGTAGTTTGTGTCTCTGCCCCTCCCACAATGGGGAGATTTCCTGCAGTAGTTTGTGTCTCTGCCCCTCCCACAATGGGGAGATTTCCTGCAGTAGTTTGTGTCTCTGCCCCTCCCACAATAGGGAGATTTCCCTGCAGTAGTTTGTGTCTCTGCCCCTCCCACAATGGGGAGATTTCCTGCAGTAGTTTGTGTCTCTGCCCCTCCTACAATGGGGAGATTTCCTGCAGTAGTTTGTGTCTCTGCCCCTCCCACAATGGGGAGATTTCCTGCAGTAGTTTGTGTGTCTGCCCCTCCCACAATGGTGAGATTTCCTGCAGTAGTTTGTGTCTCTTCCCCTCCCACAATGGGGAGATTTCCTGCAGTAGTTTGTGTCTCTGCCCCTCCTACAATGGGGAGATTTCCTGCAGTAGTTTGTGTCTCTGCCCCTCCCACAATGGTGAGATTTCCCTGCAGTAGTTTGTGTCTCTGCCCCTCCCACAATGGTGAGATTTCCTGCAGTAGTTTGTGTCTCTTCCCCTCCCACAATGGGGAGATTTCCTGCAGTAGTTTGTGTCTCTGCCCCTCCCACAATGGGGAGATTTCCTGCAGTAGTTTGTGTCTCTGCCCCTCCCACAATGGGGAGATTTCCTGCAGTAGTTTGTGTCTCTGCCCCTCCCACAATTGTGAGATTTCCTGCAGTAGATTGTGTCTCTGCCCCTCCCACAATAGGGAGATCTTGGAATCTTCCAATGAGGAAATGTGTTCTGCAGAAGAGGAGATTTCTCTCACTTTGCATTGGTTTTCTTTATATTCTCGTTGTGTATACACTACAGGAAGTAACACAGATGACATAAAAAAAAATTAAAAAAAAATTAAAAAAAGGGATTTAAAGCAGAACTCGGTGATAGGCGTATATTGTCTAAATATATTCCATGTGTGTCTTCTCCTTGAATCTCAGTGATCTTTGTGTATTTCTCCCAGATCTGTGCAGTAATCCAGTGTGAGACTTCCTGTAATAAAGACCGCCCACTGCTGATCTCTCTCCTTGTGCAGGGTGAGTGGTCTTATCTCCGCCCCCTCCTGTAGTTTCATGCAGGCAGCCTGTAGTGGGTGGAGCCTGCTGGGCCCCTCCCACAGCTCTGCTTATTCTTGTGCTGGGGGCCTGGTCTTGTCTTCGCCCCCTCCTGTTGTTTTCTGTAGTCGGTGGAGCCTGCTGAGCCCCTCCCACAGCTCTGTTCTCTGCACAGGCTATATACAGCCCAATGATGATGTCACAGCTACTTTTACAAGATAATATGTAACTATGTAAGTTTGGATTTCGATACAATTTAAATCAGTTTCTTTGTGTCTCACGCTGTTCATGGGAGGTGTGGTCTCTGATCTTCCGTCTTATTATGTCAAAGCTGGTAAGGAGGGCCAAACACGCCCCCTAATTAACTCCCCAAACCACCACTGCGCCCAGATGGAATTAGAATGAATAATCCTGAAGCTGCTACTTAAAAATTGAAACAATGTGGTATGTGAATTTTAAGTGAAAAAATAGTAGCGCTCTGTTTATGCAAAAACAGTCCTAACAAGTGATATACAAATCAAAAATACTATAATGTGTATAGAAATAATATTCCACCAAGTGAAAGTGGACAAATGATAAATATAGTAGTCCTATGTATTCAAAACGTATAATCAAGCAACAAAAGTAATGAAAGATATGTGCAGTGAATCATCAATAAAAGTCCATAAAACAATATTCATGAATAAAAAGTCCATAAAGCAAAAATACAAGTGATAAAGAAATCCAGGTGATGAAAACTCGAGTGCTTCCAACAAATATGCTTAATCTTGAAAATGTAATTCTGCTCCTTCACCACACCACTTGTGTCTGTGAATCCACTCCCAAAGGAAAAAAAACTCACCAGATAGATATGCCTCACACTCTCATGTTCGGCATAAAAGCCTTGATACCCCACTGGGGTTAATAGACAAATCCACCGGAATTTTTACAAGAGAATCCACTCCACATGTAAAAAATGAATAAGTGTTTCTAATGGTGAAGTAAGTAAAAACAATTTATTTAAAATTGCACACACATCTTCAACCATCGTACTCACATTGTTCAAAATTCAAACAGGCACTTCAAATAAAAAGCAACAGAAATGAATGAAGGAGGCTTGCAATGGCGTACTAGGAATTGCGGTCACGGCGGACCCAAAATAACCAGCAGATCTCACCCTCCATATGCTCGCTCTCCTTCCCGGCCAGAGTCGTATCAGCCTCGGTGGTGGTGTCTACGTTCAGAGTTCACAAAAAGTTACCGTGCAGGCCACGCCCAGACATGTTTCGTCGTTAAAGACTTTATCAATGGGATTGCTAATGTCTACCTGCACGGTAACTTTTTGTGAACTCTGAACGTAGACACCACCACCGAGGCTGATACGACTCTGGCCGGGAAGGAGAGCGAGCATATGGAGGGTGAGATCTGCTGGTTATTTTGGGTCCGCCGTGACCGCAATTCCTAGTACGCCATTGCAAGCCTCCTTCATTCATTTCTGTTGCTTTTTATTTGAAGTGCCTGTTTGAATTTTGAACAATGTGAGTACGATGGTTGAAGATGTGTGTGCAATTTTAAATAAATTGTTTTTACTTACTTCACCATTAGAAACACTTATTCATTTTTTACATGTGGAGTGGATTCTCTTGTAAAAATTCCGGTGGATTTGTCTATTAACCCCAGTGGGGTATCAAGGCTTTTATGCCGAACATGAGAGTGTGAGGCATATCTATCTGGTGATTTTTTTTCCTTTGGGAGTGGATTCACAGACACAAGTGGTGTGGTGAAGGAGCAGAATTACATTTTCAAGATTAAGCATATTTGTTGGAAGCACTCGAGTTTTCATCACCTGGATTTCTTTATCACTTGTATTTTGCTTTATGGACTTTTTATTCATGAATATTGTTTTATGGACTTTTATTGATGATTCACTGCACATATCTTTCATTACTTTTGTTGCTTGATTATACGTTTTGAATACATAGGACTACTATATTTATCATTTGTCCACTTTCACTTGGTGGAATATTATTTATATACACATTATAGTATTTTTGATTTGTATATCACTTGTTAGGACTGTTTTTGCATAAACAGAGCGCTACGGTCTTATTATGTCGCCACCTTCAGGAGGCGGTTCCCGTTCGCGGTGGATGCCGCAGGTGAGGACTAAGCCGCTGACGTTTTCTAGAAGACTCAATTCTCCGACTGGTGCAAATGCTTTAATCTTCCAACGACAAGGAAACAGAAGTGTGAGAATGTGGCGCGGGTCGGGGGGACGCGGTGTGTGATCTGCGGAGACCGCGCTGAATGTTAATGCGGATGGAGGACACCCCTCCCACCAAACCGACCACGAGAATTGTCATGGCATTGACAGGCGACAACTTATCTCCTCAATACCTGCCTACCTGCTTCTTAACCCAAATCCCCCCTCCCAGCACAAATCCTCCCTCCTAGTAGAAATTCTCCCCCCAATTCCCTCTTCCAAGTACAAATCCTCTCCCCTATTTCCCCCCTCCTAGTACAAATTCTCTTACCCCAAATCCCCCCTTCCAACACAAATCCTCTTCTCCACTCCTAGCATAAATCCTCCCCTAAATCCCCCCTCATTGTACAAATCCTCTCCCCCAAACTCTCCCTCCAAATACAAGTCCTCTCCCCTATTTCCCCCTCCTAGTACAAATTCTCTTACCCCAAACCCCCTTCCAAGTACAAATGCTTGCCCTCAATCCCCCCTTCCAACACAAATCCTCTTCTCCACTCCTAGCATAAATCCTCCCCTAAATCCCCCCTCCTTGTACAAATCCTCTCCCCCAAATTCTCCCTCAAAATACAAGTCCTCTCCCCTATTTCCCCCTCCTAGTACAAATTCTCTTACCCCAAACCCTCCTCCAAATACAAATCCTCTCCCCCAATCCCCCATCCTAGTACAATTCCTCTCCCCCAAACCCCCCTCCTAGTACAATTCCTCTCCCCCCAAACCCCCCTCCAAGTACAAATCCTCTCCCCCAATCACCCCCTCCCAACACAAATCCTCTTCCTCACTCCTAGCATAAATCCTCCCTTAAATCCCCCCTCCTAGTACAAATCCTCTCCCCTATTCCCCCCCCTAGTACAAATTCTCTTACCCCAAACCCCCCTCCCAGCACAAATCCTCATCCCCACTCCTAGCGTAAATCCTTCACCCAAATAGAGCCCGCACGTCCTCCCAGCTCTCTTCTTGCTGACAATCCTCCTGTGCGGACTTGCAGCGGGCGTGAGTACAATGTTCATTGGGGGCCAGCCTGGGGGGGCTAACTGAAATCTGGGGATGCCCAGCACCCCCCTAGATCAGGGCATGTACAGACGGGTGCCCCTCTTGGAAGGGCGCCTGTAGGCACATGCCTACAGTGCCATTTGAGAAATCTGGCAGTGGGGGAAAAGGTTCTGCAGGGACTTTTCCTTCCCCTGTAGACCCAAACATGCAGTTAATCCTTGCAATAGGAGAGTTTTCAAGTTTCCTGGAGTTCAGCTATAATACTTGCAGTTGGTGGATATTTAGGTGTCCTGGAGTTGTGCTTTAAAAACCACATAGGAGTCTATTTATAAAAGAATTGCACAGCAATTCAGCCAGTGAAAGTGCAAATACATTCATTCTGTGTGAATTGAGAAAAAAAAAAAAAAAAGATTGTTATTAGGCTGTTTCCTGTGCTGGTCTAATATTTTTTAAATTAATTTAAAATGGAAAATACCCAATTTGTCCATTAGATGGTGCTAAGTATCTTAGGAAATTCCTATGATGTGGACATCCAGTTGCCAAATGCAGTATTAGCGGCTTTAAATCAATTTAAAACATTCAATCAGCACAGAAAATAGCCTAATAGCATTTTGGAGAGGCCGCCGAATGACATTACGATCGCCTTGTCAGTCAATCAGAGGAAGCCTTGTATTTATTCATAAAAAATACAAGGCTTCCTGTGAATGGCTGAGTGACACTCAGTCCCACACCGGTGAAAGAACACAGCGTGGAGTACTTTACAGTTTATATACGGCACTAACAGCAGACACACGTATCAGTAAAGGAAACAGATGGTTTCTGGCAGGTCTCCAAAACAAGTTCCTAGTAACAGGAGGGTGACAATTATGACAGAACTTATGTCAGTGATGATGGAGGTCATGTCAGTGATGATGGAGGTCATGTCAGTGGTGATGGAGGTCATGTCAGTGGTGATGGAGGTCATGTCTGTGGTGATGGAGGTCATGTCTGTGGTGATGGAGGTCATGTCTGTGGTGATGGAGGTCATGTCAGTGATGAGGGAGGTTATGTCAGTGATGAGGGAGGTTATGTCAGTGATGAGGGAGGTTATGTCAGTGATGAGGGAGGTTATGTCAGTGATGAGGGAGGTTATGTCAGTGATGATGGAGGTTATGTCAGTGGTGATGGAGGTTATGTCAGTGGTGATGGAGGTTATGTCAGTGGTGATGGAGGTTAGGTCAGTGGTGATGGAGGTTAGGTCAGTGGGGATGAAGCTTATGTCAGTGGGGATGAAGCTTATGTCAGTGGGGATGAAGGTTATGTCAGTGGTGAGGGAGGTTATGTCAGTGGTGAGGGAGGTTATGTCAGTGGTGAGGGAGGTTATATCAATAGTAATGAAGGTTATGTCAGTGGGAATGAAGGTCATGTCAGTGGGAATGAAGGTCATGTCAGTGGTGATGGAGGTTATGTCAGTGATGATGGAGGTTATGTCAGTGATGATGGAGGTTATGTCAGTGATGATGGAGGTTATGTCAGTGATCATGGAGGTTATGTCAGTGGTGATGGAGGTTATGTCAGTGGTGAGGGAGGTTATGTCAGTGGTGAGGGAGGTTATGTCAGTGGTGAGGGAGGTTATGTCAGTGGGGATGAAGGTTATGTCAGTGATGATGGAGGTTATGTCATTGGTGATGGAGGTTATGTCAGTGGTGATGTATTCATATACATTATTAAATCTGATCTTTTACTCTTTAACTGGTAAGTGATAAAGGGTTAATCTACTGGAGGGTCAAACTATGTCTCTCTCATACAAAGCAGTGGCCCAGCTTTCACCCAGTCCTATATGACGTTGCCCCCCCCCCCCCCCCTATTCAGATTTTATAGTGTGCAGGTTAATCAAACTTTTACCCAAATATTTTCTAAAGCAAAAAAATAGGATTTTTATAACAGCTTACCTGTAAAATCCTTTTCTTGGAGTACATCACGGGACACAGAGCGACATAGTCATTACTAATGGGTTATATAGATACCGTCAGGTGCTGGCACTGGCAACTTCCAAAACCGGAAGTACCCTCCCCTATATAAGCCCCTCCCATCCGGGAGCACCTCAGTTTTGTAGCAAAGCAATAAGTGTCCCCAAAAGAGGGGTGGGAGCTCTGTGTCCCGTGATGTACTCCAAGAAAAGGATTTTACAGGTAAGCTGTTATAAAAATCCTATTTTCTTTCTCGTACATCACGGGACACAGAGCGACATAGTCATTACTAATGGGATGTCCTAAAGCAATGCCCAACGAGGGGGGGGATACACCATACATAAGCTGAGCGCTATCAGACATGAGGATCTTTTGCGGCCTGCAACACACTGCGCCCAAAGGCGACATCCTCCTGACTTCTAACGTCCACCTGGTAGAATCTAGTAAACGTGTGTACTGAAGACCATGTTGCGGCCTTACAGACTTGAGCCAGGGAGGCCTGGAGATGCACTGCCCATGAAGTTCCAACTGCTCTCGTGGAGTGCGCTCTAACTTTGAATGGAGGCGGTCTCCTTCTCAAGCCATAGGCTTGCATTATGACCTGTTGAATCCACTTGGCTAAAGTAGATTTTGATGCTGCCTGACCCTTTCTGGGGCCTTCCGGCAGAATAAACAAAGTATCCGTTCTGCGAATCTGAGCAGTGGCTTTAAGATAAGCTTTAACTGCTCTTACTACATCCAAAGAATGCAATAACTTTTCCTCTACCGAACTAGGTTTGGGGAAAAAAGAAGGAAGAACCACATCTTGGTTCAAATGAAAACCTTGATACCACCTTAGGAAGAAAGGCTGGATGAGGACGTAACACTACTCTGTCCTTACGGATAACCAGATATGGCTCTTTACAGGACATAGCTGCTAATTCCGACACTCTTTTAGCCGAACAAATGGCTAATAGAAAAAACAATTTCCTGGTGAGAAGAACCAAAGAAATATGCTGTAATGGTTCAAATGGTTGTTTCTGTAGAACCGACAGAACCAGGTTTAGATCCCATGGACATATGGGAATATTAACCGGAGGACTAATACGCATCACTCCTTATCTAAAGGCTTTGACTAGTGAATGCGAAGCCAAGGGCCTTTGAAAAAATATTGACAAGGCCGAAAACTGACCTTTGATAGTACTCAAGGCAAGCTTCCTATCTACAGCCCACTGTAGGAAGTCCAGACTCCTACCTATTACGTACTTATGTGGATGCCATTTCTTGGCCTCACACCACGCGATGTACGCCTTCCAGATTCTATAGTAGATCTGCCTGGATACCGGCTTCCTGGCATTGATCATGGTAGATACCACAGGATTAGAGAGCCCTCTCTTTTTTAGAATGTGGGCTTCAATAGCCAGGCCGTCAAACCTAGGGCTGGTAAGGAAGGGTGGTATATCGGTCCTTGCGAAAGCAGGTCCGGACGACGTGGGAGAGACCAAGGACTCCCCACTGACATTTTACAATCTCCACGTACCACGCTCTTCAGGGCCACGCTGGAGCCACCAGAATCACTGGTTTCTTTTCTACCCTGATTCTGCGGAGTAATCGAGGTAACCATTGTGGCGGTGTGAATGCATATATCAGCTTGAACTGATCCCAAGGGAACACTAGGGCATCCGAGCCGCAAGCTAGGGGATCCCTTGTCCGAGAGACAAACCTGTCCACCTTTGCGTTGAATCTGGATGCTAGAAGATCTACATCCGATGTTCCCCACCGCTGACATATTGTCCAGAAAACCTCGGGGTGAAGGGACCATTCCTCTGGGCATAATTGTTGGCGACTTAGAAAGTCCGCCTTCCAATTCTCCACTCCTGGAATAAATACAGCAGATATGGCTGGGACATATCTTTCTGCCCATTTCAGGATGTAATTTACTTCCCTCTGGGCTGCACGACTCCTGGTGCCCCCCTGATGATTGATATATGCCACTGCTGTGGCATTGTCTGATTGAATTCTGACAGGGGACCCTTGGAGTTTGGATGTCCATGCTACTAGGGCATACCGGGCTGCTCGTATCTCTAAGAGATTGATGGGCAGGGCCTTTTCTGCATCCGACCATCTGCCCTGGAGAGACCATTGCTCCAGTACTGCTCCCCAGCCTATAAGGCTGGCATCTGTAGTGACCACCTTCCAAGAAATCGGACTGAAGGATTTCCCTTTATCCAGATTTTGGGGAACCAACCACCAACGGAGGCTCTTGCGAACGGAAGGGGACAAGGACATTGTAAGTCTAGGGCCTGAACTGTTTTGTTCCAGGCTGACAGTATGGCCCCTTGCAAATTCCTTGAATGGAATTGACCGTAGGGTACTGCTTCGAATGATGCCACCATTTTTCCCAGCAGCCTCATGCACAGGCGTATGGACGGCTGTCTTTTTTGTACCCACTAAGTGGATCAAATCTTTCAAAGACAACACCTTTCCTTGAGGCAAGAATATTTTTCTCTGGCCTGAATCCAACCTTAGCCCCAAGTATTCCAGACTTTTGACTGTTTTTTAGGGCTGACTTGTCTCGGTTGATAATCCAACCTTGAGATTCCAGATACTTGATTGTCTTGTGAACGACCACGTCTAGTTTTTTCACTGAGTGGTCTATCAGCAACAAGTCATCTAGATATGCCATTATCATTACACCTTGTGTTCTTAGATTGGCCAATAAAGGGCCAGAATTTTTGTAAACACTCGTGGTGCTGTGGCCAAACCAAAGGGTAAGGCTCTGAACTGAAAATGGCGCCCTTCTACTGCAAAGCGTAGAAATTTTTGGTGGACTGGAAAGATGGGAATGTGCAAATAAGCATCTTTGATGTCGATCGCGGCTAACCAATCCTCCCCTTGTAGGGCAGTGGCCACCGATCGGATCGACTCCATCGGAAAGTCCTGATATACAGGAATTTGTATAGCCCTTTTAGAATTAATATGGGCCTCCCGTCCGCGTTTGCTTCGGGACTGTAAAGAGGTTTGAGTAAAACCCGAACCCTCATTCTTCCAGGGGAACCTCCATAATTACTCCTTGGAGCAATAGTTGTTCTAGTGCCAACAGGAGGGACTCTCTCTTCCGGGGATCCCTTGGCACGTTTGACCTCAAAAAATGGGAAGGAGGAGAGTCTTTTAACTCCAAACTGTATCCCAAACATACTGCGGAGAGCACCTATCTGTCTTGATCGTGTCCCGCCAGGTCTCTTGCGAACAACTGGAGTCCTCCCCCCACCTGACTGAGTGGGGACAACCCTTCAATGAATTTAACTTTGGGGGAGGTTTTGTACCTCCCCTGACCCAGGGTTTCTCATTACCCTGCTACTGTCCCTGTTTTTTACCCCCGGGAATTGACCGAGGAGGCCGTCGGAACTGTTACACAGCCGATGCCCCAGGGACTGGAGAAGCAGGCCTCTTAAAGAGGGACCTCTAACTCTGTTTTTAACCGGCAAGAGCGTATTTTTACCGCTGGAAATTTTCTGGATATATTTGTCCAGGTTTTCCCATAATAAGCGTTCACCCTGAAATGGGACGCTAACCAGCCATTCTTTACAGGGAGCTTCAGCAGACCAGTTTTTGAGCCATAGAAGCCTACGCATATGTACTATAGACAGCGTAAGGCGGGAGGCCTGATGGACTGAATCCTTTATGGCGTCAACCGCAAAGCCTAAGGCTCTAGGTAGATCAGCTAGGGCAAAGCCTGCTGATCTGTCAAGTCCCTCAAGACCTGTTTCAACTGATCCTTCACTGCTTAGCAGACCTCACTGCTGGTTGTGTCACCAAGCTTGCTGTAGAAAGAAGCAGACTTTCATAAGGACTCCAATCTTTTATCTATTGGGTTCTTGAACATTTGGACATTATCCACTGGACATGTCAGTGATTTATACACACAAAAGATGGCTGCGTCCACTGTAGGGACCTTCCATTTTTTGATGAACTTATCCTCCATGGGATAGACCACCGGAAATCTCTTGGGGGAATAAATATTTTCTCAGGACGTTCCCAATCCTGGTAAATGAGCCCTTTCAGTAAAGGGTGAAGTGGAAAAGAACAAACAGTCTGGGGGCTTCCAGCGACCCCAACGAGGATACAGTAGTGGTTGATGGTTCCGCAAGGTGCATTTTTAAATGCTGATCGGACCATGTTAGTCAGAGACTGAACCCATAATCTTTCAGCTTGAGATGCTGAGAAAAGGTTCCCCCACTGTTGATTCCTCTATAACAGAATCAACCTTATCCTGATCCCCTTCAGGTAGGTCGATCCCTGTATGGGACTGTTGCTCTGCTAACAGGCACTCTGAAGGAGGAGACGGAGATCGGGCGTGCTTTCCCTGACAGGGAGGCAGCGATCAATGTTGACAATCTCTCTCTAATCCTCCCAGAGCTGAGGAAAAAACCTCCTCTGTTACATACACAGGAGCAGGTGAACTGAGGACAGCCACAGTACCAAGTACCCCTGCGGGGTCTCTACGGTCACTTACCTCTGAACTTCAGGGGAGACTGGTGCAGCAGAAGCATGCCCAAGATCCTCAGAGCCCGATGAGACCCCCTTCGCTTCCTGGAAGATTCAGTTCCGGAGCTTCTGGACGGCATATTCCTAAGCCTAAAGCTGAGGTATTCCAGCCGTAATACACCACTTTTACTGAGAATAGTCTAGCACAATTGCTGCTATATCACAGTTGGTGTCTAGTAAAGTGCCTTTCTAGGGGATGCCTGCATCAACCGCCTCTGTGTGCCTTTATACTGTTGCTAGCTCTGTCTGTGCACTTCAATAGCCAGCTATAATGTGCTTTAAAACACGCTGGACGCCCGCACATGCGCAGTAGCGCCGCGGCGCACACCTGAGCGTCATCCACCCGCTCCGCCCCTTTTTCCAGATCGCCTCTATGAATAGAGGCGCGTGCACGCGCACGCGCGCGGGCACGTGCGCCTTCGGCGCCTTTTTTGAAAACAACAAGGAGCTAGATGGGAGCCAGGGTCCCTGCCGCAGGGCCCGGGGATGGATGAGCGCAGCAACAGGGCAGAGGAGACAGCTTCCCAGGAGAGAACATACCAACTGCCTGTTTTTGATTCTGGACGAAAAAAATCCACATTACAAGAAAAAGAACCATAGCGGCCTCTAGTGTCTAACACAGGTACCGCGGTCTTACATTTTTTTTTTTTTTTTTTCTTGCCTACTATTAAAATTTTTACATTTTCTCAGTAGTAACAGGCATACACAGAATATTAGCGGGAATACCTTAGGTAACAGGCAGAAAGACAAAATAGGCTTGGGGGTCCCTCAATAGAACCAAGTTCCCGAGGGCCCCCACTTACCTTTTCCTCGCCGGAGGACTCTGTTTGGTCCACAGAAGCCCAAACTTCACCTATCACGGCAGGCATTGTAATTAAACCTTCAGGGACCGGGTTCCCAAGGATTCCACTCCCCTGGACCTGTATAGCACCCTGCACAGAAAACATCTTGGTCGTGGGTATGACCAGAGCTCTGGATCCCAGGGTCCAGCTCTCCTAAGAGAAGCATTACAGGCAAAACCTTGCTCTTCTCTGCAAGGCCCGGGTACCGACCGTTTAGCTATGAAGCTTTTTTGGTCGGATCCGGAATAGCTTACTGAGGCCCAAAAGAACCTGTACGCAAGCTCAGTGAAAAACACATGTTTCTTCTTGGCCAACACCTTAGACACTGGCAAAAAACTGAGGTGCTCCCGGATGGGAGGGGCTTATATAGGGGAGGGTACTTCCGGTTTTGGAAGTTGCCAGTGCCAGCACCTGAAGGTATCTATATAACCCATTAGTAATGACTATGTCGCTCTGTGTCCCGTGATGTACGAGAAAGAAAAGAACAAAAGACAAAGAACACATCCACCAAAAGTGTCCACATGTGATATATACAGTATATACTTTATTATATATTTCTTTACATCCATGTTTTAATGTTTGTACACTACAGGGGTCCCAGAGAATACCAATCATTTAGGCATTTGATGGTAACATTTTACCCACAAAGTTCCAGAAACCAGCGAGGAAACATGAGAAAACATATTGGGTACAAAGACAAGAATTGAAAGCATTTCCCCTCTAGCCAGCCAGGGGAGAGCAGTGAATGAGTTTGCTACTCTCCCTGCCACATTGTATAGAATCTCCCTGTTATGTATCAGAGTAAAGAATGTTTATACATAAAGTGGATCTTCATCTTCACCCATGTCTTTATGCTCTTCTCTCCTTCTTCCTTCCTCTTACACATTAGCAAAAAAATTATAATTTAAAATTAAAAACTTTTTTTATTTTTTCTATTTAATTTTTTACTGGCTAAATCACGGCCTAGGCCAGGATGACGTCCTGGCGCTCCAGCATGTGCAGATACACTGTGGGCCTCTGGCAGTTCTCTGACAAAGACCCCAATGCATAGTTGCGCATGCTTGACATCTTGCAAACCGCCTCCTGGGATGGTGTGACGTAGCCATCTGTAGCCAGCCATTTGTGATATGTCACGCCTGCGCACACACACACCCCGGGCATTGGGACGGATTTCCCCCTTATAGATAGCTAAAAAGATCAATGGTGTCGGTGGGAACTTATCTTATGCCGCGTACACACGATCGGAAATTCCGACAAGAAAAACGTGGATTTTTTTCCGACGGAATTTCGGCTCAAACTTGTGTTGCACACACACGGTCACACAAATCTTGTCGGAAATTCCAAAGGTCAAGAACGCGGAGACGTACAAGACGTATGACGAGCCGAGATCAATGAAGTTCAATAGGCAGTTCGGCTCTTCTGCTTGATTCTGAGCATGCATGTTTTTTTTCCCCGTCGGAATTGCATACAGACGATCGGAATTTAGAGAACCTGCTCTCAATCTTTGGTTGGCGGAAATTCCGACAGCAAAAATCCGATGGAGCCTACACACGGTTGGAATTTCCGACCAAAAGCTCACATCGTACTTTTCGTGTCGGAATTTCCGATCGCGTGTACGCGGCATGAGAGGAAGAAATTGCTCGAGGGACCCCTAGCAACCTCTGGAGGAACCCTTGGGTTAAGAACCTCTATGCTAGATCATGGAGGTCTCTCCATGCTCCAGATCCCAATTAAAGATGGAAGCACCGGAGAAAAAGGGCAAAGGGAGAACTTTTGCTTCAAGCAAGACAACAGTGGACTCCATTGTCTCGTACAGGGTTTCTCAACCAGGATTCTACGGAACCTAGGGCAGGGGTGCCCAACCAGTGGCCCAGGGGCCACATTTGGCCCGCAGAGCCCTCTGATGTGGCCCGCGACCTCCTGCTCTGGGATGGAATAAAATAGAATAGAATACTGTTATTAAAATCACAGTGTATATCTGGGCATATCTGTTCTGCAGTGGTTACTGGGCGGCTTTCAAACTGTGCAGAGAAGTGCAGAGAAGTGCAGAGAAGTGCACCTGCGGGTTACCTCCACTGAGCCATAGACTTCTATTACCTGCGAGTTTGGTGCGCTTTCTGAAAGTGCACCACACCTACAGGATATAATAGAAGTCTATGGCAAAGTGCAGCTAACCTGCAGGAAAGCCACAGGTGAACTGCGCTGCACCCGTGATTCGGGTAAACAACCATGCATCAGTGTGAAAGCAGCCTTAGGCCCCTTTCACACGGTCAGTCCGACCAAATCAGACCCTCCATTCACCTCTAAGGAGTGGAAGATGTAAATGGACTTGTGTCCGTTTACAAAACGCCTTCCTCCAATCCAATCCGCTCAAAAAAAAAAAGAGAGTAGAGTGGGCTCTATAGAGCCGAGTGGGCTGCTATCCACCCGCTCTGCTCATTGTGGCCCGCGACTAGTTAGCAAGTCGCTTAAGTGGCCCTTGCTCTTCAAAAGGTTGGGCGCCCCTGCCCTAGGGATCCTTCAGAAGTTGCAAAGGGCTCCCTGAGCAATGAGCAATTTCTGCCTCTCAGTTAAGTTCCCACTGACAACACTGATCCTTTTTTATCTATCTGTAAGGGGGGGTAATTCTTCCCAATGACCTCAAGTGTAAGGAGCGTTCTTCCCACTGACCATCACACTAATGTATCGGGGGTTGTAGATATAGTCATTTTTAGCAGGGGTTCCTGAGAACGATATCCTAAGGGTTCCGCAGGGTTAAAAAGGTTGAGAAGGGCTGGTCTAGTAAATATGTATTTTTTTTTTATTAGGCAGAGTGAGGTTTCTCTTTCATGCCGCGTACACACGACCGCTTTTCTCGACGAGAAAAACTGCATTTTTTTTTTTCGCCGAGAAAAACGATCGTCTGTGGGCTTTATGTCGTTTTTCTCGTTGAGAAAAACGGCATAAAAAACGACGAGAAAAATTAGAACATGTTCTAAATTTTCTCATCGTTTTTTCCATCATTTTTTTCCGCGGCAGTTTTCCCATAGGGAGACACTGCCGCGGAGCCCACAGACGGTCGTTTTTCTCGTCAAGAGAAAAAATGACGGGAAAAACGACCGTGTGTAGGGAACCAAGCGGTTCCCTCGTTTTTCCTGTCATTATTCACGGCGGTTTTTTAACCGCCGTGAATAATGATCGTGTGTACGCGGCATTAGTCTTGTCCCAATTTTGTGGAGCTGTGATGCTCTACAAATAATGCAAATTGATCAAATCATCTCTTCGTACACCTTCAATTTTAACCGGAGGTATCAGTACCGCCTGGAGGTATGGGGGGCTAAATGATGGGGGTATAAGACTGGATCTCTAAACATTAAAAAGGTTAGATTGCGCATTTGTGATTTTTCCACTTAAATATAATACAATCTTTATAATTCTTCTTCTTCAGATCTTCTGTTCCCAGCTATCCATATGGAAAGTAAAACAATTAACATCTTTTAAAGCCGTACTGGTACCTTATAGGACTGGTCTATCATCGTAAAAAGGTAAAAAAAAAAAAACCCTACCCTAAATGACCTGTCATGGCTCATGCTATTACATGTTCGAATCCAGGACAAGGGAGGGGCCAGGGTCAAGGGCGGGTCAAAGGGGGCCCCCGAAAGGTAGACTGCCCCATGATTTCTAACAGCAACCCTGATGGTGACACCAGGTTCCTCCTCCTTTGTCAGAGGACTTCAATGTTTTCCAAAAACGATAGCGAGATAGTGCATTGAGGTCAGCATGCTACTTGGTTTGCTTGCAGTGCTGTGACTAGACTCACCACAACTCTA
The DNA here is from genome assembly GCA_029206835.1 of Rana muscosa. NCBI lineage: Eukaryota > Metazoa > Chordata > Amphibia > Anura > Ranidae > Rana > Rana muscosa. Next base: position 7,002,948 of record CM055128.1, read on the forward strand.
CGAACTATAAGAGAGATATGATACTTCAGCTGCAGAGAAGCTTGTAACTCTTCTCAATAGCAGGGCCGGGACAAGGGCTATAAGTACTAGTGCGAAACGCGTCAGCTGTGTGTCCTATTTTTCTTGCTGTGGCTTGTAGTGTTTTTTATCCTATTTTTTACGAATAAAGGCAACTAAAGAAATACATTTTCTGGACTGCGGCTGTCCAAACTTCCTTTTTGTTCCAGGGCCGGGACAAGGGGTGGGCAGAAGGGGAAGCTGCCCCAGGCGCAGAGCAGCAAAGGGGCAAAGATAAGACGGAGGGTGGTACACTTAATCTACAGGAGGGGGAGGTGGGGGCTGGGGTACAATTTAGGATCCTTGCCCTGGGCACTGGGCGGCCCTAGTCCCGTTACTCCTCAACAGTTCTTTCTTTCTGAAACACTTGCTTGGCTTGTTGCACCCAAAAAACACCCAGAGGTGGGCGGGGGAAAAAAAAAAGTGAAAAAAAAAATCAGTAACCATAATGAATGTATTTTTCTGGCTGGTTACTCTCCCTCTACTCCACTGGTCCAGGGCTCTAGACTCTGCCACCCCAGAGAGTCTCACTTGTGCTGCTGCATTTTCCATACAAAGTCAAGAAGGAGAGCAGTATAAGAAGCAGATTCAAACCACCAGCATTTATCCGAACCAGAATGATTTCTTTGTGCTCATGTACTCAGATGTGCTTGTAGTTAATAGAAGGTAAGTTCCCCTGTATAAAGAGGTGGTAGGTTCTCCCCCCCCCCCCTCCAATCAATGAATATGCTTTGGCCTAATATAGCACCCAAAAGCCCACCAGTGAGGATTAGCTTCATGTTTCTGATCAGGACCGGAACATTCATTATGTATATAATTCTGTGACAACATTCAGTGCAGCTGCTGGGGAGTGAATTTTAAGTATCAGTGCAGGTGCTGGGGAGTGAATTCTAAGTATCAGTGCAGCTGCTGGGGAGTGAATTCTAAGTATCAGTGCAGGTGCTGGGGAGTGAATTCTAAGTATCAGTGCAGCTGCTGGGGAGTGAATTCTAAATATCAGTGCAGGTGCTGGGGAGTGAATTCTAAATATCAGTGCAGGTGCTGGGGAGTGAATTCTAAATATCAGTGCAGCTGCTGGGGAGTGAATTCTAAATATCAGTGCAGGTGCTGGGGAGTGAATTCTAAGTATCAGTGCAGCTGCTGGGGAGTGAATTCTAAATATCAGTGCAGGTGCTGGGGAGTGAATTCTAAATATCAGTGCAGGTGCTGGGGAGTGAATTCTAAGTATCAGTGCAGGTGCTGGGGAGTGAATTCTAAGTATCAGTGCAGGGATTTCTGTGGCTTTCCAAATTGATAAATTCATCTCATTTCACAAAGCAACAAAGAATGCATCATCTGCAGTCTGTGTCTTGTTGCAGAGATTTTCCTTCACTTCCTGTCCAGGCAAACACAACAGGAAGTTAGAGGACATCTCAGAAAAAAGTGAGAGGAAATTCCCTCTGTCACCAGAACGGGATTCCCTATTGGCTATTTGTGCTTCAATATCACCTCCTAATCTTATGAATCCTTTCACAGGATTAATGGTCCTCATCAGCACACCTAATACAATGCACTGTGTGAATGGAGTATTTATCAATCAGGTAATCTGATATTCACTGCTTTATAAATATGTATCAAATATAAAATCATGTGATCCTAGAGGAGGAGATGAACAATGTATACTGTGATCAGGGTGGGGGAGGGGAGTATTCCTAAATACCCTGGCAAGTAATAAATATAATAAATGTCTATTTCAGCGGAGATCTGCATGTGACAAATGATCAAAAGTAACAGTGAGGTACAAAGATGGATACAATGTTACCCAATGACATGTTAGATACAAATTTACTCAATGATGGACACAATGTTACTCAGTCATAGTTCTCCAATGATGGATACATTGTACCCATCATAGCCATCACTGTGCAACATTGTATCCATCATAGTCATCACTGTGCAACATTGTATCCATCATAGCCATCACTGTGCAACATTGTATCCATCATAGCCATCACTGTGCAACATTGTATCCATCATAGCCATCACTGTGCAACATTGTATCCATCATAGCCATCACTGTGCAACATTGTATCCATCATAGCCATCACTGTGCAACATTGTATCCATCATAGCCATCACTGTGCAACATTGTATCCATCATAGCCATCACTGTGCAACATTGTATCCATCATAGCCATCACTGTGCAACATTGTATCCATCAGGTGACCTTGGATGTTCTGAAAGGCGCCTATAAATAAAATATTATTATTATCACGGTACAACATTGTATCAAAGATTGAGTATCATTGTACCCATCATTGTACATCATAGTATCCGTCACTGTGCAACATTATACCTATCACTGTAAACCTTGTATCCATTGTTGTATTCATCACTGTCACACTGTATCTTTTAGTCATTTAGGCCTTATTCAGAAGGGGTCCCACCAGACACACAGTATGGGTTCCCCTCATGCCACACAGTATGGGTTCCCCCCATGCACACAGTAGGGGTTCCAATCATGCACACAGTAGGGGTTCCCCCCATGCACACAGTAGGTGTTCCCCCCATGCACACAGTATTGGTTCCCCCCATGCACACAGTCTTGGTTCCCCCCATGCACACAGTAGGGGTTCCCCCCATGCCTCACAGTATGGGTTCCCCCATGCCTCACAGTATGGGTTCCCCCATGCACACAGTAGGGGTTCCCTCCCATGCACACAGTAGGGGTTCCCCCATGCACACAGTAGGGGTTCCCCCCACGCACACAGTAGGGGTTCCCCCCACGCACACAGTAGGGGTTCCCTCCCATGCACACAGTCTTGGTTCCCCCCATGCACACAGTAGGGGTTCCCCCCATGCCTCACAGTATGGGTTCCCCCATGCACACAGTAGGGGTTCCCTCCCATGCACACAGTAGGGGTTCCCCCATGCACACAGTAGGGGTTCCCCCCACGCACACAGTAGGGGTTCCCCCCACGCACACAGTAGGGGTTCCCTCCCATGCACACAGTAGGGGTTCCCCCATGCACAGAGTAAGGGTTCCCCCCACGCACACAGTAGGGGTTCCCTCCCATGCACACAGTAGGGGTTCCCCCATGCACAGAGTAAGGGTTCCCCCCACGCACACAGTAGGGGTTCCCCCCACGCACACAGTAGGGGTTCCGCCATCCATCTGAATGAGTCCTCAGCCATAACTCATGGGCGGTCGCAGATCTGTGCTGAAATCGTAGTTGGTATATTTTGTAGATCAGGGGTTCTCAGCCCTGTTCTCAGGTACCCCCAACAGGCCATGTTCGGGAATTTCGCTTTGATAAAATAGATGTCCAGAATTCCAAGCCATTGATGGATTTACAGCACCTGTGCAAGAGAAGGGAAAACCTGCAAACATGGCCTGTTGGGGGTACAGGACAGGGCTGTAGATGACATGGCGGCTCTGTAATGTGAAGTTCCCATGCAGACGGTGCTCAGCCGGCCTGTTGGGGGTACAGGACAGGGCTGTAGATGACACTGCGGCTCTGTAATGTGAAGTTCCCATGCAGACGGCGCTCAGCCGACCTGTTGGGGGTACAGGACAGGGCTGTAGATGACATGGCGGTTCTGTAATGTGAAGTTCCCATGCAGACGGCGCTCAGCCGGCCTGTTGGGGGTACAGGACAGGGCTGTAGATGACATGGCGGTTCTGTAATGTGAAGTTCCCATGCAGACGGCGCTCAGCCGGCCTGTTGGGGGTACAGGACAGGGCTGTAGATGACATGGCGGTTCTGTAATGTGAAGTTCCCATGCAGACGGCGCTCAGCCGGTGTCCCTGTTAGTCATCCGCTTGGAACGCACTTTTCTTGCTGGTGGTGCGCAGGCAGCCCAACTGCCATCTTTTTTCCAATTTGGTCTTTTTTTTTTCTTTTTGCAGAATAATTCTTATGAGGTGAAGACTTGAGAACGGCGTGCGAAGGATGACCCGGGACTGGCCGAGCGCAGAGAAGAGGCCAATCCCAGTACACATTCCCAGTGACACAGTTTTCAACACGTAAATAAAGGCAAAAACATTGGCCGCTGGCACCCAGGTGACCATGAACTGCTGCAGCCAATCAGAGTAAGGCTTTTGCCGGGATAATCTTTAGCGCAAGCAAAAAACACGGCGAGGCGTTACATGATGGAGCAGGTGAAGCCGCAGCACTCTTTCAGCAGCGTCAGTCCCGTCTTTGTGACGTGGGGGTTGGACGTTTGTTGCGCTCGAGAGGTGACAGTTGACGCCTTTTCCTTTCTGTGCACTGAGAAGAAAAAGAAAAAGACTTCTAATGTGATATAAGAGCTTCTTCAAGTGTACCTGTCATCACATAGGATTTCTAATGTGTAGATGGACCTTGAAAAAGTATTCATACCCCTTGAAATTTCCCACATTTTCTCATGTTACAACGAAATACATAAATGTATTTTATTGGGATTTTATGTGATGGACCAACACAAAGTGTCACATAATTGTGAAGTGGAAGGAAAATGATAAATGATACAAATAAATATGTGAAAAGTGTGGGGGGGGGGGCATTTGTATGGCGCCCCCTTTAATCTGATACCCCTAACAAAAATCTATTGGAACCAATTGCCTTCAGAAGTCGCCTAATTAGTAAATAGAGTCCACCTGTGTGTCATTTATTCTCAGTATAAATACAGCTGTTCTGTGAAGCCCTCAGAGGTTTGTTAGAGAACCTTAGTGAACAAACAGCATCATGAAGGCCAAGGAACACACCGGACAGGTCAGGGATAAAGTTGTGGAGAAGTATAAAGCAGGGTTAGGTTATAAAAAAAATCTCCCAAGCTTTGAACATCTCACGGAGCTCTGTTCAATCCATCATCGGAAAATGGAAAGAGTATGGCACAACTGCAAACCTACCAAGACATGGCCGTCCACCTAAACTGACCGGCCGGGCAAGGAGAGCATTCATCAGAGAAGCAGACAAGAGGTCCATGGTAACTCTGGAGGAGCTGCAGAGACCCACAGCTCAGGGGGGAGAATCTGTCCACAGGACAACTATTAGTCGTGCTTCTCCACAAATCTGCCCTTTATGGAAGAGTAACAAGAAGAAAGACATTGGTGAAAGAAAGTCATAAGAAGTCCTGTTTGCAATTTGTGAGAAGCCATGTGGGGGACACAGCAAACATGTGGGGGACACAGCAATCATGTGGGGGACACAGCAATCATGTGGGGGACACAGCAAACATGTGGGGGACACAGCAAACATGTGGGGGACACAGCAAACATGTGGGGGACACAGCAATCATGTGGGGGACACAGCAATCATGTGGGGGACACAGCAATCATGTGAGGGACACAGCAAACATGTGGGGGACACAGCAAACATGTGGGGGACACGGCAATCATGTGGAAGAAGGTGCTCTGGTCACATGAGACCAAAATTTAACCTTTTGGCCAAAAAGCAAAACGCTATGTGTGGGGAAACTAACACTGCACATCACCCTGAACACACCATCCCCACCATGAAACATGGTGGTGGCAGCATCATGTGGTGGGGATGCTTTTCTTCAGCAGGGACAGGGAAGCTGGTCAGAGTTAATGGGAAGATGGATGGAGACAAATACAGGGCAATCTTAGAAGAAAACATGTTAGATTCTGCAAAAGACTTGAGACTGGGGGGGGGGGGAGGTTCACCTTCCAGCAGGACAACGACCCTAAAGTACAGCCAGAGCTACAATGGAATGGTTTAGATCAAAGCATATTCATGTGTTAGAATGGCCCAGTCACAGTCCAGACCTAAATCACATTGAGAATCTGTGGCAAGACTTGAAAATTGCTGATCACAGACGCTCTCCATCCAATCTGACAGAGCTTGAGATATTTTACAAAGAAGAATGGGCAGAAATGTCCCTCTCTAGATGTGCAAAGCTGGTAGAGACACCCCCAAAAAGACTTGTAGAGAAAGGGGGTTCTACAAAGTATTGACTCCGGGGGGCGCTATACAAATGCCCCCCCCCCCCCACACTTTTCACATATTTATTTGTATCATTTATCATTTTCCTTCCACTTCACAATTATGTGACACTTTGTGTTGGTCTATCACATAAAATCCCAATAAAATACATTTACGTTTTTGGTGGTAACATGAGAAAATGTGGAAAATTTCAAGGGGTATGAATACTTTTTCAAGGCACTGTATATATCTAACCTCCCCCTGTAACCCCCCCCCCCCCCCCCCCAGGGTACTGTTATGCAGTGTTTTCGGGGCAGGGGGCAGGGCAGTGACACGGTAGTGGGATGCAGATACACATTTCAGCTTGTTAGGGCCGCCCTGACAGTCCATTCAATCCAATGAGCTGCCTTGACCACAATACATCTTCATAAGTGACATAAAACCCGTTAAGGAATGTGCACTAAGGAACCGCAAAGACGTATGAAGATGGCGGACAGGTTCACTTTACGCTTTTCTGAGATGAATCCGGAGTTAGAGAGAAGGATTAGTCATCCATGGCTCTGTCGCCCTGAAACCTCCCCACCCCCGTCCTCACTCTATAATCCCTGGAGGACCCCCCCCCCTGCCTCCGCCTCCAGCAATCTTCCGGAGATTTGCGCACATCAAAACGTTCCGTTAAATAAATTGGCTTTGTGGCGCGATGCATTATTCCGAGAGTTTCTGATAAGCAGCTCCTGGTGCTAAAATCGTCTCCTTTTTAATGAGGAAGCTCCATGAGCCGTGGTGAAGTACAAAGTGTCGGACCAAGCTGAAATCTGATTGGTTGTTAGGCCTAGCACGCTTTGCATATTGCTTTTTATTAAAGAAGATCCCTAATAAAATGTATAAAAATGTTACATTGCTCTAAAAACGTATCGCTATGATGAGTTGCAACTAGTGATGAGCCGAACACCCCCGGGTTCGGTTCGCACCAGAACCCGCGAACGGACCGAAAGTTCGTACGAACATTAGAACCCTATTAAATACAATGGATGCGAACGTTCGAATTCTAAAGTGCTAATTATAACGACTATTATCCATGTTATTGTCCTAAAAAGGGTTTGGGAACCCGGGTTCTGCACCAGGGGACATGTATCAATGCAAAAAGAAGTTTTAAAAACGGTCGTTTTTCGGGAGCAGTCATTTTAATGATGCATAAAGTGAAAAAAAAAAAGTCAAATATTCTTTTAAATATCGTACCTGGGGGGTGTCTAAAGTATGCCTGTGAAGTGCCACGTGTTTCCCGTGTTTAGAACTGTCCCTGCACAAAATGACACTTCTAAAGGAAAAAAAAGCCATTTAAAACTGCTTGCGGCTTTAATGTAATGTCTGGTCCCGCTAATATGGATGAAAATCTTTAAGAAAAATGGCATAGCTACCCCATGACCCCCCCCCCTACCCCAGCCCATTACCAGCCCCTTTGGGTCTTGTATGGATATTAAGGGGAACCCCGCACACAAAATAAAAAAGGCCCTATATACTCTGAACAGCCGTATACAGGCGGTGCATACAAGACAGGGACTGTAGGTTTGTTCTTATGTAGAATCTGTTTGTAATTTTGAACAGGTACATTGTTTAAGTGTAGCTCCAGACAAAAAATCTATTTTTAAGCTTTTTGGAAAACATAGGGAAGGGTTATCACCCCTGTAACATTTGTTTTGCTGTCTGTGCCCCTGTTCAGAACATTTCACCTCACTTTCCATCCTAATGACAAATGTGTTTTGAAAATTTGTTTTTTTTATTGAAACAAGAATTGGTGATAAAGCATCAGTAGAGAGGAGACACTTTTTTTCCCATATTAACTCTTACAGGAGAGAATTTGCCTTCCTAGGGGTAGATTTCCTCTCACTTCCTGTTGTATCCTTCCGCTTGCAAGGAGGAGTCGTTTGTAAGTTGGATGTTTGAAAGTAGGGGCCTGCCGTATATACTCAGCTGAAATTTGCCCCTTACATGTTGGTGTTGCCACAACACTGTGAGCCCTCACAGTTACTCTTGGTGGGCGCATGAATGGGCCCTGCTGTGAATTATTAGATCAAGAATTGCAATTGCATGCCCCTGTTAAACAGGGGCAGAAAAATTGGGCCTTAGGCACTGGTGCCACAACACTGCAACCCCTTACAGATACTGTACTTGGAGCACAGCAATGAGCCCTGTTGCAAAGTATTGCATCGAAAATTGTAATTACACGCCCCTGTTAAACAGGGGCTGAAAAATTGGGCCTTAGCCACTGGTGCTGGTGCCACGACACTGCAACCTCTCCCAGATACCCTAGTTGGAGTGCAGGAATGAGCCCTGCTGCAAAGCATTGCATAAAAAATTGTAATTACATGCCCCTGTTAAACAGGGGCTGAAAAATTGGGCCTTAGCCACTGGTGGCGGCACCCAGAAACAAAAATGTTCTTCCAAGCTATCATCATCAATCGGATCATTGAGGAGGAGGAGGATAGTCAGTCAACATAACAGGACAGTCTCTCAGCATCAGCATCAGTCTTGAAGGGATGTGGCATTTGAAAATAAATTAGTCTGTTATATCAGCTTCAGGTGTTTGGTAGCTGGTGGTGATCCAAGACTGGTTCATCTTTATGAAGGTCAGTCGATCAACAGAGTCGGTGGACAGGCGCACCCTGTGATCCGTGACAAATCCTCCAGCAGCACTGAATGTGCGTTCTAAAAGAACGCTGGATGCAGGACAGGCCAGTAGCTCAATTGCATACTGTGCAAGCTCTGGCCAGTGATCCATCCTCAAGACCCAGTAAGCCAGAGGATTTTCGGTGGGGAAGGTGTCCAAGTCTGACCTTGCCCCTAGGTATTCCTGCACCATGTATATCAGACGCTGGCGATGGTTGCTGGAACCGATCATACCTTGGGGCTGCGGACTAAAGAATTGTCTGAACGCATCAGTCAGACGGCCACCTTCCCCACCGCTCCTTCTTTGACTGACCGAAGCCTCAGCAACTCGTTGTCCAGGACCAGGAGTTTGTAACCTCCCAGTCTCTGGGAACGCGTTGCACAGACCTTTCTGCAAGGCCTCCCGGAGTTGTCTCATCCTCTGCTCCCTCTGCGATGGTAAGATAAGGTCTGCAACCTTACCCTTGTACCGTGGATCAAGGAGAGTGGCCAGTCAGTAAAGGTCCCTCTCCTTGATCCGAAGAATACGAGGATCCTTCCGCAGACTTTGCAGGATCAGGGAGGCCATGCAGCGTAGGTTAGCTGAGGCATTCGGTCCGGAGTCCTCTGGGTCACTAAGGACGACATGATCCGCAGCCACCTCCTCCCAGCCACGTACAAGTCCACTGGTTTCTTGGGACTGTAAATCATCCCTAAAAGACTGCTGCTGATGATGCTGAGTGCCAGGCTCCACCTCCATGCTGACACAATCCTCCTCCTCCTCCTCCTCGTCCTCTTCCTGTGTGATGGGTGGGACAGAAGGAACACTGTCTGGGTAAAGGGGGCCTTGAGAGGCAAGGAAGTCCTCCTCTTCCTGCCTCTGTTCTGCCTCAAGTGCCGTGTCCATTATTCCACGCAGCGTATGTTCCAACAGGTGGACAAGAGGTACAGTGTCACTGATGCATGCACTGTCACTGCTCACCATCCTCGTGGCCTCCTCAAATGGTGCCAGGACAGTGCATGCATCCCTGATCATGCCCCACTGGTGTGGTGAAAAAAACCCGAGCTCCCCTGACCCTGTCCTGGTGCCGTAGTCGCACAGGTACTCATTGATGGCCCTCTGCTGCGTGTGCAGCCGCTGCAGCATGGCCAACGTTGAGTTCCACCTGGTGGGCATGTCACATATAAGGCGGTTCTTGGGCAGGTTCAACTCCTTTTGCAGCTCAGCCAGGCGAGCACTGGCATTATAAGATCTGCGGAAATGCACACAGACTTTCCTGGCCTGCCTCAGGACATCCTGTAAGCCCGGGTACGTGCCCAAAAACCGCTGCACCACCAGGTTAAGGACGTGAGCCACACAGGGCACATGGGTCAGTTGTCCCTGTCGGAGGGCGGAGAGGAGGTCGGTGCCATTGTCGCAAACCACCATTCCTGGCTTAAGCTGGCGTGGCGTCAACCACCTCTCGGCCTGCCCCCTGCAGAGCAGACAGAACTTCTGCCCCAGTGTGGCTCCTGTCCCCCAAACACACCAGCGCAAGCATGGCATGGCATCTTTTTGCCTGCGTACTTGCGTAGCCCCTTGAACGCCTACGGAGTACCGCTGGTTCCGAGGACAAAGCACAGGAAGAGGCCATGGAGGAAGAAGAGGAGGGGGTGGAGGAGAGAGGTGTCAAGGTCACCTGTGCCCAGGTGACAGATGCACACCGTAGGGGGACAGGAGTGCACCGCAAGGTAGTGAACCCTATGGCTGACTGCTGCGGATAGGAAACTGGGTGGTTGTGGAAAGCGGGACCAGAGGAGCACAACCGGGATCCTAACGGAAGCTAGAGCCAAGATTCCCCAGGGCGCGGAGTCTAAGACCCAGCAGGTCTTCTCCAGGGCCTCTAGTGGTGAGGATGTTATGCTGCAGGCTGGGACCAGGTCGCGGCCCCTGGAGTTTCCTAGCTCACGCCCCGTAGGATAAGGGGAAAAGAGGGGAAGCAGCAGCACAAGATATGAGAGAACCGAATAACAAGCTGAAGGTCAGGGGCCACAAGCAGACAAGGATAACGAAAGAACGAGCCGAAGGTCAAGGGTCACGAGCAGACAGGGATAGTCGGGGACAAGCCAATAACGTAACAGAGAGACAGACGTAGCACACGGCAGGCAGGAACCCAAACACACAATGCCTAACAAACACGTTGATCAGCAAAGCAGGCTTGCAGTGCACAGGTTAATATAGTGTTCTGTGATAGGGCCTGGGGTGGAGTCAGGCTGGGAGGAGATTATAAGGAAGCCAGGTGAAAGGGTTCTGGCCTCTAAGATGAACACATGGGAAGGAAGGTAAGCTGACAGACAAACACTACTGCATATCCATGACAGTACCCTCCCTCTTATGGGCCCTCCCCCGCCTGGGCCCAGGCTTAAAAGGAAATCTCAGATGAAACCTCCTCAACAGATGAGGTGCAACGACATCAGATGCAGCGATCCAAGACGCCTCCTCAGGACCAAAACCTCTCCAATGCACAAGGTACTGAAGAATGCCTCTGCAGAGCCGAGAATCCAGAACTTGTCTAACCTCGTACTTTAGATTATCCTCAGAGACCAGAACCGAGGTAGGGAGATGACAAGAAGATCTATTGAGGACCAAAGGCTCTCTAGGAATAAGCAAGGGCATGAGAGGATCAACAGAAATCTGAGGAGGGTCCCCTAGACCCTTAAAGATGAACTGGTCATCTAGCACAGGACCATCAAACTGGGCAGATGTCAGTGGAACCCTGAAGTCAGGTTGGTTAGAGGGTGACATGTCACAGGAGTCAAGCTGAATAGCTGAAAGACAAGCAGAATGTCCTGAACAAGAAAAAGTAGGCGGCTCACTGGGCATGGGCTGGACTGGCATAACTAGTACAGAGGCCGAGTGAATAGAGTCAGGTGTAGCGACTACCTGAATCGCATCGCAAGACGTAGCGACTGCAGGACTTGTAGACAAGCTAGCCTGGCTGTGCGTCCAAGGGCGATTAGGGACAGAGAAATGTAAATGGTTATGCGACCTGGAATGAATGACCGGCTCAGGTTCACAGGGGGCAACCTTGGGTAGGCAGGACGAGGAACAGGAGGAACCCCAAGCCAGGATCTGTCCAGTAGTCCAGTCCACATGAGGAGAATGGAGCTGTAACCATGGGAGACCCAAAATTATAGGCGTTGAGGCCTTGGGTAAGATAAGGAAGGATATCCACTCCTGGTGGAGTGTCCCTACCGACATCTTAACAGGGAGGGTCTGGAAGCGGATAGGTCCCCCTGGGAGAACAGTACCATCAATCGCCAAGACCACCAATGGCGTGGTGAGGGGCAAAAGAGTAAGTCTCATGGACAACGCGATTTCCCAGTCCATGAAATTACCAGCGGCTCCGGAATCCAGATATGCTGAGACCGAATGAGAAGAAGCACCAACATGAAGGAACACAGAAAGCAGAAGACGAGAAGGGGAAGGTGATATTTCTGGGTCCAATACTCCACTTTCCAGATGAAGTGGACCCAAACGTTTTTCTGGACAAAGAGAGCAAGTGTCACGAAAATGACCTTTGCCCCCACAGTAGAGACACAGGCCTAGAGTTCTGCGCCTAGCACGTTCCTCTGGGGATAGCCTGGTCCGACCCAGCTGCATGGGTTCCTCAGCTGGTAGGAGATGCTCTACGGGTCGAAGAGAGGGGAGCTCAGGCTGACTAAGAACCAAGGAGTGCTGGCGTTGCTTTTCTAAGGTCCTCTCCTGAAAGCGAATATCGATCTGGTTACACAAGGAGATAACTCCGTCCAGATCAGTGGGGATGGTTCTTCCTGCTAATTCATCCTTCACTCTATCAGACAGGCCATGCAAAAAGGTTGCGACTAAGGCCTCATTGTTCCAGCTCAACTCAGCCGACAGTATGCGGAAATGAAGGGCATACTGTCCCACTGAAGCAGACTCTTGGCGGAGACGTAGAAGGGCGCTGGCCGCTGAAGAGACACGAGCCGGTTCTTCAAAGATATTCCGAAAAAGTTTCAAGAAGCCAGACAGGCTAGAAACCACTGGATCATTCAGTTCCCACAGAGGGGCTGCCCAGGCTAAAGCTTCACCGGAGAGGAGGGAAATGATATAGGCTACCTTTGCCCTATCAGACAGAAAGTTTTGAGGCTGAAGCTCAAAATGAATCGTGCATTGGCTAAGGAACCCTCTGCAGGCCTTGGAGTCCCCAGAGAAACGGAACGGAGCTGGCAGTGTTAGTGAGTGTGTGGCTGCGACTGGTGCGATAGGTACCACCGCTGGTTGTACTTGAGGTTGCGGATTCGGGGTTCCCAAGGAGGCCTGAAGCTGCTCGAATCGAGAAGCCAGATCCTGGAGGAATCGCATCACCTGAGTCTGATTCGATTCCTGGGTTTCAAGTCTGTGGACTATGCCCCGCAATGGATCATCCGCGGGGATCGGGATGTCAGCCGGGTCCATGGCTGATCAAACTGTCAAGGTCACCTGTGCCCAGGTGACAGATGCACACCGTAGGGGGACAGGAGTGCACCGCAAGGTAGTGAACCCTATGGCTGACTGCTGCGGATAGGAAACTGGGTGGTTGTGGAAAGCGGGACCAGAGGAGCACAACCGGGATCCTAACGGAAGCTAGAGCCAAGATTCCCCAGGGCGCGGAGTCTAAGACCCAGCAGGTCTTCTCCAGGGCCTCTAGTGGTGAGGATGTTATGCTGCAGGCTGGGACCAGGTCGCGGCCCCTGGAGTTTTCTAGCTCACGCCCCGTAGGATAAGGGGAAAAGAGGGGAAGCAGCAGCACAAGATATGAGAGAACCGAATAACAAGCTGAAGGTCAGGGGCCACAAGCAGACAAGGATAACGAAAGAACGAGCCGAAGGTCAAGGGTCACGAGCAGACAGGGATAGTCGGGGACAAGCCAATAACGTAACAGAGAGACAGACGTAGCACACGGCAGGCAGGAACCCAAACACACAATGCCTAACAAACACGTTGATCAGCAAAGCAGGCTTGCAGTGCACAGGTTAATATAGTGTTCTGTGATAGGGCCTGGGGTGGAGTCAGGCTGGGAGGAGATTATAAGGAAGCCAGGTGAAGGAGGTCTGGTCTCTAGATGAACACATGGGAAGGAAGGTAAGATGGCAGACAGACACTACGGCATATCCATGACAAGAGGTGTGTCACAACCAGCAGTAGCATTTTGGAGGCGTGGCGGTGGGACAACCTCCAACACTACTGCACCTTGTCCTGCATCCTTCCCAGCTGCCAAAAGAGTGACCCAATGGGCCGTAAAAGAAAGGTAACGTCCCTGTCCATGCCTGCTGGACCATGAGTCAGCGGTAATATGCACCTTACCGCTGACCGCCCTGTCCAGCGAGGCCAAGACATTGCCTTCCACATGCCTGTAGAGAGCCGGAATCGCCTTCCGTGCGAAAAAGTGGCGTTTGGGAACCTGCCACTGAGGAACCGCACATTGCACAAACTCACGGAAAGTGGCCGAGTCTACCAACTGAAAAGGCAGCAGTTGAAGCGCTAGCAATTTAGCCAAGCTAGCATTCAACCGCTGGGCATGTGGATGGCTGGGAGTGAACTTCTTTCGACGGTCCAGCAGCTGGGGCAGGGAAATTTGCCTGCTAGAATCGGACATCGGTGTACTGCTAGCAGAGTGGCCGCAAGTACTTGGCTGTGACACACCTAATTCTACACCTTCATTCCTCTCAGTGCAGGTTTCAGAGAGGACTGAAGTTATAGTGGGGTTGGAGATCCCAGCTGATGCGGTGCAAGAAGAGGTCCGCTTTGTTCTTTGGTGTGGGTCTTTAACCACTTGTCCACCGCCCACTGTCAATTGACGGCGGGCGGAGGATACTCTCGTTCTGGGAGGACGTCATATGACGTCCTTCCTTTAAAACGAGCTAGAAGGCGCGCGCTCGCCGCCAGCGGCGCGCGCGCCCGCCGCGTTCACAAGGCCCCGGTGCGCGTGCCCGGCGGCCGCGATTGCCGCCGGGCACCCGCGATTGCCCGGGAAACGAGCAGGAAAGTGGGTCTCTGTGTGTAAACACAGAGATCCACATCCTGTGAGGGAGAGGGGACCGATGGTGTGTCCCTTGTACATAGGGACAACCATCAGTCACCTCCCCCAGTCAGTCCCCTCCCCCCACAGTAAGAACACATTGAGGGAACATATTTAACCCCTTCCCGCCCCCTAGTGGTTAACCCCTTCCCTGCCAATCACATTTATACAGTAATCAGTGCATTTTTATAGCAGGGATCGCTGTATAAACGTGAATGGTCCCAAAAATGTGTCAAAAGTGTCCGATGTGTCCGCCGCAATATCGCAGTCACAATAAAAAAATCCCAGATCGCCGCCATTACTAATAAAAAAATAAAAAAATAAAAATGCTATAAATCTATCCCCTATTTTGTACACGCTATAACTTTTGCGCAAACCAATCAATACGCGCTTATTGCGATTTTTTTTTTTTACCAAAAATATGTAGAAGAATACATATCGGCCTTAACTGAGGAAAATTTTATTTAAAAAAAAAAAATGGGTATTTATTATAGCAAAAAGTAAAAAAGTGTTTTTTTTCCAAACTGGACGCTCTTCTTTTGTTTATAGCGCAAAAAATAAAAACCGCAGAGGTGATCAAATACCACCAAAAGAAAGCTCTATTTGTGGGAAAAAAAGGACACAAATTTTGTTTGGGAGCCACGTCGCACGACCGCGCAATTGTCATTCAAAGTGTGACAGCCCTGAAAGCTGAAAAATGGCTTGGGCAGGAAGGGGGTTTTCGTGCACAGTAGGGAAGTGGTTAAGGTAGGCTTGCCAACGAGCTGCATGGCAGGTCAACATATGTCTGATCAAGCATGTGGTGCCCAAGCGGCTGATGTTTTGGCCACGCGATATACGCTTGAGACATATGTTGCAAACAGCAGCTATGCGATCTGATGCACTCGCCTCAAAAAAGGCCCACACGAAAGAACTTTTTGAATAACGGGCAGAGGCAGCGCCCTGCACAGGCGGAGCTCTGCGGTGTGATTCTGTCGGTGTGCTGCCCTTACGCTGGCCCCCCGAGGGCATCCTGCCTCATTGGAGATGTGCCTGCTCCTCATCCTCCTCCTCCTCCTCCTCCTCTCTCCTATTAGGCACCCACGTGGAGTCAGTGACCTCATCATCCCCTCCCTCCTCATCACTGGAGCCAATCTGGCAGTATGCTGCAGCTGCTGGAACATGACTGCCAGATTGGTGTCCTTCTTGAGCATCCCCTCTGTCTGCTCTCACGCTACTGTCTTCCTGTAGCTGGGTTTCATCATCAGACCCTTCGAAACGCTGGGCATCCTCCTGGAGCATGTACCCAACACTGTGCTCAAACAGTTCGGGGGACTCCTCAGGAGGAGGACATGGTGGGTCTAGGGAAGGAGTGACTGATGATGAGTCTGACATTGATACCAGGGAAGAGGACGCTTTGGCAGCTGCTTTGCCAGTACCCTGAGCCTGGGTGAGAGAGGATGAGGGGGAGGAGGAGGGCTTGGTCATCCACTCTACCAAGTCTTCGGCATGATGTGGCTCAACATGTCCAGCTGCCGAAAAGAAGGACAAGCGTGTCCCATGGCCATGTGCTGATGACAATGCACCGTGTCCACGACCAGCACTGTTGCCCCCAGACACAGAGCCTGCTTGCCCTCTTTTATTGCCTCCTGACTGTCTGCCTCTCCTTGTTTGCCTTCCAGACATTCTATTGGCCTGCAGGGAAATGGGAAAAGCAGCAATACAGGCTAAGTTCAGGTGTAATATGGTCCTTCTCTCTCCCTACACACAAGAATAGCACAAAGAATATCACACTGTCCCTGCCTATCCTTCTCTTTCCCTGCGCCGGAACACACTACACAAGGCCGCCGCGCTGCCGGCCTTTTATAGTGTGGGGCGTGTGCATAGGTGTGCGCAGCCCATTCCATTAGGGTGTGCACCCCAAAGCTCAAACACACACTACTAATCGCTCACTGTGTTCATTCAGAAAGGGAAAGGGGTCAGTAAATGACATATTTACCGGGCCCTTCCCCCATTCACCCTAAAATATCCCTGCAGCAAGAGCCGCCAGTAGAGGAAAGAGGGAAGCCAGCAGCAGTGCAGCGGTGCGGGAGGAAGGGGGGTACCTAGGGCAGTAGGGGGAATCTATGCTGCACAGAGTGATTAGGGTGTGCCTGGGCACACCTGGCACACCCTGTGCGCACGCCTATGGGCGTGTGCTAAACCCCCTGAGCTATAATTGGCCACAGGCAACCTGCCTGTGGCCAATTATGGCTCTCCTCACTGCCGGCGCTGTGATTGGCCAAGCATGCAGGGTCACAGTGCATGCTTGGCCAATCACAGCGCCGGGATTGCACTACGATGGCGCAGTGTATTGTGGGCCGTTCGCGTCACTCGAATTTGGCGCGAACGGCCCAAATCGTTCGATGTTCGCCGAACGGTCGAACAGCCGATGTTCGAGTCGAACACCGAGCTCATCCCTAGTTGCAACACATGCTGAAAGTTAAAATGGGGCTTTTCATCGCAATTCTCTGTAAGCTGATTGGCAGGAGGAGAGATTTTCCAGTGCGTCCTCCTGATTCCCAAAGTATGGTCAGGGGGCGGGGCAGTGACACCATATGTAGCGTTTTACAGAAAAGGTATTCATACCCCTCTATATACAGTGCCTTGAAAAAGTATTCATACCCCTTGAAATTTTCCACATTTTCTCATGTTACAGCCGAAACCGTAAATGTATTTTATTGGGATTTTATGTGATAGACCAACACAAAGTGGCACATAATTGTGAAGTGGAAGGAAAATGCTGACTTCCTCCCCCAGAGCCAAGGGTGACGTCATCATGCTTTGGTCCCAATATTTACCTCTCCCACTAAAAATGCAAGGTGCCTGGCTCTCATGCAGATGATTTAGTGTCTATACTGCCTTCCCCTGAAATTGAGTGCCTGGCTCTCATGCTAATGCTTTGTTTTCAATACCGACCCTTCTTCTGAAAATACCAGATGCCTGGCTCTCATGACAAAGCTTTTGTTTCAATACCGACCTCTTCTTCTGAAAATGCCAGGTGTGTGGCTCACCTTCTGATGCTTTAATGCTGAACCCTCATCTTCTGAATAATGCTACAGAACAGGTATAGAGATGGGGAATTCCCCGTTTTATTTGCTGAGGGCTGTTCCCAAAACAGCGACTTGAGAGGCCGATGTAGCCAGGCAACTAGGGAGTAAAAACAGCGCCCATGTCGCCCTCATGACAGGCGCGCGATAATAAAGGCTGCTGGGTCCATTGAGGAGTGGGGGGTGTACACACCATGACCAGGTCACCTGTAGGGGGCGCTATGACTGTTATTACACCTTGGCAGTAATCTTGCTCTTTCCATTAAACAAAGTATCACAAGGTTTTCTGGGCTCACCTGCCCTCTTCAGGTAACTTTTGGAAAGTCGGCTCTGCAGAAAGTCCGCCATGTCCTTGTCCTCCTCCCGCTCCCTGAAAAGAGACACAGCGTTACGTAGACAACATTTGTTGTATTTTAAGAGAACCCATAACATAGTAGTAGCAAGAGAAATGTAAAGAGGTGCAAGTGAAGCTGTTATGTACACTCAGGAGATGGGAAGCTGTTATGTACACTCAGGAGCTGGGAGATGTGAAGCTGGTATGTACACTCAGGAGCTGGGAAGCTGTTATGTACACTCAGGAGCTGGGAGATGGGAAGCTGTTATGTACACTCAGCAGCTGGGAGATGGGAAGCTGTTATGTACACTCAGGAGCTGGGAGATGGGAAGCTGTTATGTACACTCAGCAGCTGGGAGATGGGAAGCTGTTATGTACACTCAGGAGCTGGGAGATGTGAAGCTGTTATGTACACTCAGGAGCTGGGAGATGGGAAGCTGTTATGTACACTCAGGAGCTGGGAGATGGGAAGCTGTTATGTACACTCAGGAGCTGGGAGATGGGAAGCTGTTATGTACACTCAGCAGCTGGGAGATGGGAAGCTGTTATGTACACTCAGGAGCTGGGAGATGGGAAGCTGTTATGTACACTCAGGAGCTGGGAGATGGGAAGCTGTTATGTACACTCAGGAGCTGGGAGATGGGAAGCTGTTATGTACACTCAGGAGCTGGGAGATGTGAAGCTGTTATGTACACTCAGGAGCTGGGAGATAGGAAGCTGTTATGTACACTCAGGAGCTGGGAGATGGGAAGCTGTTATGTACACTCAGGAGCTGGGAGATGGGAAGCTGTTATGTACACTCAGGAGCTGGGAGATGGGAAGCTGTTATGTACACTAAGGAGCTTGGAGATGGGAAGCTTTTATGTACACTCAGGAGCTGGGAGATGGGAAGCTGTTATGTACACTCAGGAGCTGGGAGATGGGAAGCTGTTATGTACACTCAGGAGCTGGGAGATGGGAAGCTGTTATGTACACTCAGCAGCTGGGAGATGGGAAGCTGTTATGTACACTCAGGAGCTGGGAGATGGGAAGCTGTTATGTACACTCAGCAGCTGGGAGATGGGAAGCTGTTATGTACACTCAGGAGCTGGGAGATGGGAAGCTGTTATGTACACTCAGGAGCTGGGAGATGGGAAGCTGTTATGTACACTCAGGAGCTGGGAGATGGGAAGCTGTTATGTACACTCAGGAGCTGGGAGATGGGAAGCTGTTATGTACACTCAGGAGCTGGGAGATAGGAAGCTTTTATGTACACTCAGCAGCTGGGAGATGGGAAGCTGTTATGTACACTCAGGAGCTGGGAGATGGGAAGCTGTTATGTACACTCAGCAGCTGGGAGATGGGAAGCTGTTATGTACACTCAGGAGCTGGAAGATGTGAAGCTGTTATGTACACTCAGGAGCTGGGAGATGGGAAGCTGTTATGTACACTCAGGAGCTGGGAGATGGGAAGCTGTTATGTACACTCAGGAGCTGGGAGATGGGAAGCTGTTATGTACACTCAGGAGCTGGGAGATGGGAAGCTGTTATGTACACTCAGGAGCTGGGAGATGGGAAGCTGTTATGTACACTAAGGAGCTTGGAGATGGGAAGCTTTTATGTACACTCAGGAGCTGGGAGATGGGAAGCTGTTATGTACACTCAGCAGCTGGGAGATTTGAAGCTGTTATGTACACTCAGGAGCTGGGAGATGGGAAGCTGTTACGTACACTCAGGAGCTGGGAGATGGGAAGCTGTTATGTACACTCAGGAGCTGGGAGATGGGAAGCTGTTATGTACACTCAGGAGCTGGGAGATGGGAAGCTGTTATGTACACTCAGGAGCTGGGAGATGGGAAGCTGTTATGTACACTCAGGAGCTGGGAGATGGGAAGCTGTTATGTACACTCAGGAGCTGGGAGATGGGAAGCTGTTATGTACACTCAGCAGCTGGGAGATTTGAAGCTGTTATGTACACTCAGGAGCTGGGAGATGGGAAGCTGTTATGTACACTCAGGAGCTGGGAGATGGGAAGCTGTTATGTACACTCAGGAGCTGGGAGATGGGAAGCTGTTATGTACACTCAGGAGCTGGGAGATGGGAAGCTGTTATGTACACTCAGGAGCTGGGAGATGGGAAGCTGTTATGTACACTCAGGAGCTGGGAGATGGGAAGCTGTTATGTACACTCAGGAGCTGGGAGATGGGAAGCTGTTATGTACACTCAGGAGCTGGGAGATAGGAAGCTTTTATGTACACTCAGCAGCTGGGAGATGGGAAGCTGTTATGTACACTCAGGAGCTGGGAGATGGGAAGCTGTTATGTACACTCAGGAGCTGGGAGATGGGAAGCTGTTATGTACACTCAGCAGCTGGGAGATTTGAAGCTGTTATGTACACTCAGGAGCTGGGAGATGGGAAGCTGTTATGTACACTCAGGAGCTGGGAGATGGGAAGCTGTTATGTACACTCAGGAGCTGGGAAGCTGTTATGTACACTCAGGAGCTTGGAGATGGGAAGCGGTTATGCACACTAATCCTCTTTAGTGTGGTTTTTGGTAAGCTGCCATCATTTCTACTTTGAACTCATGTGGAGTTGTAGACCCACCAGCACACGGTCTCATGATGGCGTCACGCTCCTCGACAGAATAACTGGATGGGGTCCAGCAGCAGAAGATTGGGGGGGAACCCCGTCCACCAATGAGCAGGACCACTTACCGTAACCTCTCAAATTCCACATCGTCTACTAAGAAGTCCCGCGTCTCCACCATTTTGCTGATGCGCTGGAGCAGCTCCTCCTCCTTCAGATGGTCCTCCTGCGTCTTCTCCTTCTCTGGAAAAGGAAACTTCCCGTTACTCCATGCGGTACATAGAGAAGAAACGTGAGTCCAGACATAGGCTGATGGAATCAGAAGCTTTCATTGGATGGAAATCTTGGCAAATGAGCTTCTCATATTTGCGCTCTTTACAGCTGTTAAATATATCGCCGAAAGTTGTTACATCAACCCAACGCACGGCCCACCAGCTCTCTGCGTACAGCCTGCCGCCTCCTGTGGGCTGGCTCCTCCACCTGCTGGGCGACAGGCGGGGGGCTGGATGCTGAGCTATCTCTGTGGACTTCAGAACTACATAACACCTCCTTGCTATAACAGAGCCCAGGTGCCCAATGCATGGCCCGCCAGCTCTCTGTGTGCAGCCTGCCCCACCCTGAGCTAGGTCTGCCACCTGGTGCACTGTGCTGGGTCTGCCACCTGGTGCACTGTGCTGGGTCTGCCACCTGGTGTACTGTGCTGGGTCTACCACCTGGTGCACTGTGCTGGGTCTCCCACCTGGTGCACTGTGCTGGGTCTGCCACCTGGTGCACTGTGCTGGGTCTGCCACCTGGTGTACTGTGCTGGGTCTGCCACCTGGTGTACTGTGCTGGGTCTGCCACCTGGTGTACTGTGCTGGGTCTGCCACCTGGTGCACTGTGCTGGGTCTGCCACCTGGTGTACTGTGCTGGGTCTGCCACCTGGTGTACTGTGCTGGGTCTGCCACCTGGTGTACTGTGCTGGGTCTGCCACCTGGTGCACTGTGCTGGGTCTGCCACCTGGTGTACTGTGCTGGGTCTGCCACCTGGTGTACTGTGCTGGGTCTGTCACCTGGTGTACTGTGCTGGGTCTGCCACCTGGTGCACTGTGCTGGGTCTCCCACCTGGTGCACTGTGCTGGGTCTCCCACCTGGTGCACTGTGCTGGGTCTGCCACCTGGTGTACTGTGCTGGGTCTGCCACCTGGTGCACTGTGCTGGGTCTGCCACCTGGTGCACTGTGCTGGGTCTGTCACCTGGTGTACTGTGCGGGGTCTGCCACCTGGTGCACTGTGCTGGGTCTGCCACCTGGTGCACTGTGCTGGGTCTGCCACCTGGTGCACTGAGCTAGGTCTGCCACCTGGTGTACTGTGCTGGGTCTGCCACCTGGTGTACTGTGCTGGGTCTGCCACCTGGTGTACTGTGCTGGGTCTGCCACCTGGTGTACTGTGCTGGGTCTACCACCTGGTGCACTGTGCTGGGACTACCACCTGGTGTACTGTGCTGGGACTACCACCTGGTGTACTGTGCTGGGTCTGCCACCCGGTGTACTGTGCTGGGTCTGCCACCCGGTGTACTGTGCTGGGTCTCCCACCCGGTGTACTGTGCTGGGTCTGCCACCCGGTGTACTGTGCTGGGTCTGCCACCCGGTGTACTGTGCTGGGTCTGCCACCTGGTGTACTGTGCTGGGTCTGCCACCTGGTGTACTGTGCTGGGTCTGCCACCTGGTGTACTGTGCTGGGTCTCCCACCCGGTGTACTGTGCTGGGTCTGCCACCTGGTGTACTGTGCTGGGTCTGCCACCTGGTGTACTGTGCTGGGTCTGCCACCTGGTGTACTGTGCTGGGTCTGCCACCTGGTGCACTGTGCTGGGTCTGCCACCTGGTGTACTGTGCTGGGTCTGCCACCTGGTGTACTGTGCTGGGTCTGTCACCTGGTGTACTGTGCTGGGTCTGCCACCTGGTGTACTGTGCTGGGTCTGCCACCTGGTGTACTGTGCTGGGTCTACCACCTGGTGCACTGTGCTGGGACTACCACCTGGTGTACTGTGCTGGGACTACCACCTGGTGTACTGTGCTGGGTCTGCCACCCGGTGTACTGTGCTGGGTCTGCCACCCGGTGTACTGTGCTGGGTCTCCCACCTGGTGTACTGTGCTGGGTCTGCCACCCGGTGTACTGTGCTGGGTCTGCCACCCGGTGTACTGTGCTGGGTCTGCCACCCGGTGTACTGTGCTGGGTCTGCCACCTGGTGTACTGTGCTGGGTCTGCCACCTGGTGTACTGTGCTGGGTCTGCCACCTGGTGTACTGTGCTGGGTCTCCCACCCGGTGTACTGTGCTGGGTCTGCCACCTGGTGTACTGTGCTGGGTCTGCCACCTGGTGTACTGTGCTGGGTCTGCCACCTGGTGTACTGTGCTGGGTCTGCCACCTGGTGCACTGTGCTGGGTCTGCCACCTGGTGTACTGTGCTGGGTCTGCCACCTGGTGTACTGTGCTGGGTCTGTCACCTGGTGTACTGTGCTGGGTCTGCCACCTGGTGCACTGTGCTGGGTCTCCCACCTGGTGCACTGTGCTGGGTCTCCCACCTGGTGCACTGTGCTGGGTCTGCCACCTGGTGTACTGTGCTGGGTCTGCCACCTGGTGCACTGTGCTGGGTCTGCCACCTGGTGCACTGTGCTGGGTCTGTCACCTGGTGTACTGTGCGGGGTCTGCCACCTGGTGCACTGTGCTGGGTCTGCCACCTGGTGCACTGTGCTGGGTCTGCCACCTGGTGCACTGAGCTAGGTCTGCCACCTGGTGTACTGTGCTGGGTCTGCCACCTGGTGTACTGTGCTGGGTCTGCCACCTGGTGTACTGTGCTGGGTCTGCCACCTGGTGTACTGTGCTGGGTCTGCCACCTGGTGCACTGTGCTGGGTCTGCCACCTGGTGTACTGTGCTGGGTCTGCCACCTGGTGTACTGTGCTGGGTCTGTCACCTGGTGTACTGTGCTGGGTCTGCCACCTGGTGCACTGTGCTGGGTCTCCCACCTGGTGCACTGTGCTGGGTCTCCCACCTGGTGCACTGTGCTGGGTCTGCCACCTGGTGTACTGTGCTGGGTCTGCCACCTGGTGCACTGTGCTGGGTCTGCCACCTGGTGCACTGTGCTGGGTCTGTCACCTGGTGTACTGTGCGGGGTCTGCCACCTGGTGCACTGTGCTGGGTCTGCCACCTGGTGCACTGTGCTGGGTCTGCCACCTGGTGCACTGAGCTAGGTCTGCCACCTGGTGTACTGTGCTGGGTCTGCCACCTGGTGTACTGTGCTGGGTCTGCCACCTGGTGTACTGTGCTGGGTCTGCCACCTGGTGTACTGTGCTGGGTCTACCACCTGGTGCACTGTGCTGGGACTACCACCTGGTGTACTGTGCTGGGTCTGCCACCCGGTGTACTGTGCTGGGTCTGCCACCCGGTGTACTGTGCTGGGTCTGCCACCCGGTGTACTGTGCTGGGTCTGTCACCTGGTGTACTGTGCGGGGACTACCATCTGGTGTACTGTGCTGGGTCTGCCACCTGGTGTACTGTGCGGGGACTACCATCTGGTGTACTGTGCTGGGTCTGCCACCTGGTGTACTGTGCTGGGTCTGCCACCTGGTGTACTGTGCTGGGTCTGCCACCTGGTGTACTGTGCTGGGTCTGCCACCTGGTGTACTGTGCTGGGTCTGCCACCTGGTGTACTGTGCTGGGTCTGCCACCTGGTGCACTGTGCTGGGTCTGCCACCTGGTGCACTGTGCTGGGTCTACCACCTGGTGCACTGTGCTGGGACTACCACCTGGTGTACTGTGCTGGGTCTGCCACCTGGTGTACTGTGCTGGGTCTGCCACCTGGTGTACTGTGCTGGGTCTACCACCTGGTGCACTGTGCTGGGACTACCACCTGGTGCACTGTGCTGGGACTACCACCTGGTGTACTGTGCTGGGTCTGCCACCCGGTGTACTGTGCTGGGTCTGCCACCCGGTGTACTGTGCTGGGTCTCCCACCTGGTGTACTGTGCTGGGTCTGCCACCCGGTGTACTGTGCTGGGTCTGCCACCCGGTGTACTGTGCTGGGTCTGCCACCTGGTGTACTGTGCTGGGTCTGCCACCTGGTGTACTGTGCTGGGTCTGCCACCTGGTGTACTGTGCTGGGTCTGCCACCTGGTGTACTGTGCTGGGTCTCCCACCCGGTGTACTGTGCTGGGTCTGCCACCTGGTGTACTGTGCTGGGTCTGCCACCTGGTGTACTGTGCTGGGTCTGTCACCTGGTGTACTGTGCTGGGTCTGCCACCTGGTGCACTGTGCTGGGTCTCCCACCTGGTGCACTGTGCTGGGTCTCCCACCTGGTGCACTGTGCTGGGTCTGCCACCTGGTGTACTGTGCTGGGTCTGCCACCTGGTGCACTGTGCTGGGTCTGCCACCTGGTGCACTGTGCTGGGTCTGTCACCTGGTGTACTGTGCGGGGTCTGCCACCTGGTGCACTGTGCTGGGTCTGCCACCTGGTGCACTGTGCTGGGTCTGCCACCTGGTGCACTGAGCTAGGTCTGCCACCTGGTGTACTGTGCTGGGTCTGCCACCTGGTGTACTGTGCTGGGTCTGCCACCTGGTGTACTGTGCTGGGTCTGCCACCTGGTGTACTGTGCTGGGTCTGCCACCTGGTGCACTGTGCTGGGTCTGCCACCTGGTGTACTGTGCTGGGTCTGCCACCTGGTGTACTGTGCTGGGTCTGTCACCTGGTGTACTGTGCTGGGTCTGCCACCTGGTGCACTGTGCTGGGTCTCCCACCTGGTGCACTGTGCTGGGTCTCCCACCTGGTGCACTGTGCTGGGTCTGCCACCTGGTGTACTGTGCTGGGTCTGCCACCTGGTGCACTGTGCTGGGTCTGCCACCTGGTGCACTGTGCTGGGTCTGTCACCTGGTGTACTGTGCGGGGTCTGCCACCTGGTGCACTGTGCTGGGTCTGCCACCTGGTGCACTGTGCTGGGTCTGCCACCTGGTGCACTGAGCTAGGTCTGCCACCTGGTGTACTGTGCTGGGTCTGCCACCTGGTGTACTGTGCTGGGTCTGCCACCTGGTGTACTGTGCTGGGTCTGCCACCTGGTGTACTGTGCTGGGTCTACCACCTGGTGCACTGTGCTGGGACTACCACCTGGTGTACTGTGCTGGGTCTGCCACCCGGTGTACTGTGCTGGGTCTGCCACCCGGTGTACTGTGCTGGGTCTGCCACCCGGTGTACTGTGCTGGGTCTGTCACCTGGTGTACTGTGCGGGGACTACCATCTGGTGTACTGTGCTGGGTCTGCCACCTGGTGTACTGTGCGGGGACTACCATCTGGTGTACTGTGCTGGGTCTGCCACCTGGTGTACTGTGCTGGGTCTGCCACCTGGTGTACTGTGCTGGGTCTGCCACCTGGTGTACTGTGCTGGGTCTGCCACCTGGTGTACTGTGCTGGGTCTGCCACCTGGTGTACTGTGCTGGGTCTGCCACCTGGTGCACTGTGCTGGGTCTGCCACCTGGTGCACTGTGCTGGGTCTGCCACCTGGTGCACTGTGCTGGGTCTGCCACCTGGTGCACTGTGCTGGGTCTGCCACCTGGTGCACTGTGCTGGGTCTACCACCTGGTGCACTGTGCTGGGACTACCACCTGGTGTACTGTGCTGGGTCTGCCACCTGGTGTACTGTGCTGGGTCTGCCACCTGGTGTACTGTGCTGGGTCTACCACCTGGTGCACTGTGCTGGGACTACCACCTGGTGCACTGTGCTGGGACTACCACCTGGTGTACTGTGCTGGGTCTGCCACCCGGTGTACTGTGCTGGGTCTGCCACCCGGTGTACTGTGCTGGGTCTCCCACCTGGTGTACTGTGCTGGGTCTGCCACCCGGTGTACTGTGCTGGGTCTGCCACCCGGTGTACTGTGCTGGGTCTGCCACCTGGTGTACTGTGCTGGGTCTGCCACCTGGTGTACTGTGCTGGGTCTGCCACCTGGTGTACTGTGCTGGGTCTGCCACCTGGTGTACTGTGCTGGGTCTCCCACCCGGTGTACTGTGCTGGGTCTGCCACCTGGTGTACTGTGCTGGGTCTGCCACCTGGTGTACTGTGCTGGGTCTGCCACCTGGTGTACTGTGCTGGGTCTGCCACCTGGTGTACTGTGCTGGGTCTCCCACCCGGTGTACTGTGCTGGGTCTCCCACCCGGTGTACTGTGCTGGGTCTGCCACCTGGTGTACTGTGCTGGGTCTGCCACCTGGTGTACTGTGCTGGGTCTGCCACCTGGTGTACTGTGCTGGGTCTGCCACCTGCTGGCCATTTTGCAAAGTGGAGGCGGGGTGTTGGGTGCTGATAATCTCCGCCCAGAAGTAGAGGCAGTGCTGACACAAGGTCATCTAGTGCCCAGGGTGAAACTGCCAAACTGCACCCCCCACAATGATGTATGAGCATTATGTGTCAGCAAAAAAAATTAAAAATACACTAATCTGCATGCTTACCATCTAAGCATTAATTCCCTCTCCTCCCAGTACAAATCCCCTCCTCCCTGGCTGAAATCCCCCCTCCCAGCACAAATCTTTGCCCCCCCCATCACCAAATCCCCCCCCCAGCAGAAATGCCCCTCCCCCCAAAAAATCACTCCTCCTAGCACACGTTAGACATGTACACTGCCGGAAAATTCGTTTTTTTGTTTTTTTTGCTTTTTTCGGAAATTCGAAAAATTATTTTTTTTTCGTTTACGTTTTATTGCTTTTTTCGGAAATTCGGAATTCCAAATTTTCGAATTTCCGAAAAAACAAATAAAAACAACAAATGTTTCGAATTTCCGAAAAAAGAAAAAAACAAATTTACGATTTTCGGAAATTCTAAAAATTTGGAATTCGGAAATTCAACTTTCCAAATTTCCCATTTTCGAATTTTAGATTTTCGAATTTTCGAAATTCCGAATTTCCGAAAATTGGAAATTTGTTTTAGTTTTTTGCTTTTTTCGGAAATTAGAAAAATTTGTTGTTTTAGTTTTTACTCGTTTTTTTGGAAATTCAGAAATTGAAAAATTCGGAAATTCGAAATTTTGGAAGTCCGAAAATCCGGAAGTAGAAAAATTCCGAAATTTCAGAATGAACTAATTACTCTAAATTCGTGAAAAACGAATTAGAAACTAAACGAATTGCACATGTCTAGCACACATCGTCTACCCTTAAAATCCCTCCCCCTCCTTGCTGGAATCCCCCCTCCCAGCACAAATTTTTGCACACCCATCCCAACCCCCCCCTCTCACAGCAAAAATTGCCCCTCCCCCCAAATAATCAACCCTCCTAGCACACATCGTCTACCCTTAAAATCCCTCCCCCTCCTTGCTGGAATCCCCCCTCCTAGCACAAATCTTTGCCCCCCCCCCCGGTCCCCAAATCCACAGCTGAAACTCCCCGCTCCCCCTGCACAGCCATTCGCTGGGGAGACTAGTGTGCTGCCGTTTCTCCACCTGCAGCTCTCCAAGCCCCTATGCAGCTGAGAACAGAGATTATGTGATCACTTACTAAAACAATAAAAAAAAAGGCGTTTATAATGTTTTTTTTTAATATTTACACAAATGTTTTGCCTTTCATTTCTATTCTAAACGGCATGGGTTGTTTTCCAAGGTGAGGGTTCACATACTTCAACCATTCGCTGACCGCCCTGTGCGCAGGATCATGTGTATACATACGTGATCCCGCACTTCTGGGTAGAGGTCGCGAATGTGCGCCACCGATCAATGGGTACCGCAGAATCGATGTCTGCCGGCCACCCGCCGATCGTTCGGTCCACAGGCAGAACGCCAGTCTGTCTATGTCAGGGATATGCAATTAGCGGACCTCCAGCTGTTGCAGAACTACAAGTCTCATGAGGCATAGCAAGACTCTGACGGCCACAAGCATGACACCCAGAGGCAGAGGCATGATGGGACTTGTCGTTTTGAAACAGCTGGAGGTCCGCTAATTGCATATCTTTGGTCTATGTAAACAAGGCAGATTGGCGTTCAGTCAGTAGGGAAGGCATGGATCCTGTGTTCCTGCAAAGCGGAAACACTGATCCACGCCTTCCCCTAGTACGCATAAACACTGGCTAGGCACGCAGTTAACCCTTTGATCTCCCCTGATGTTAACCCCTTCCCAGCCATTAGTGTCATTAGTACAGTGACAGTGCATATTTTTAGCACTGATCACTGTATTAGTGTCACTGGTCCCCAAAAAGTGTCAGTTAGCATCCGATTTGTCCACTGCAATATCGCAGTCCCGATATAAGGTCGCTGATCGCCACCATTACTAGTAAAAATAATTAAATAAATAAAAATTCCATAAATCTAGCCCATCGTTTTGTAGACGCGATAACTTTTGAGCAAACCAATCAATATCCACTTATTGGGATTTTTTTTTTTACCAAAAACATGTAGCAGATTAAATATTGACCTAAATTGATGAAGACATTTTCTTGTGAAAAAAAAATGATTAAGAAATTGAAAAAAAAATTATTGGATGTTTTATAACAGAAAGTAAAAAATATATATATATTTTTTTTTCAAAATTGTCGCTCTATTTTTGTTTAAAGCGCAAAAAATAAAAACCGCCGAGGTGATCAAATGCCACCAAAAGAAAGTTCTATTTGTGGGGGAAAAAAGGACATCAATTTTTTTAATCTTTTTTTTTTAAATTAGGGGTGGGGTTTGCCACAGTGGGAATAAGGTATTGGTTTCTTACCTGGAATGGCCACAAGTTTCTGCAGATCCTTCTTCATCCTCGTAATTTCTTCACACAGATGAAAATCGTCCATCCTGCACACACACAACAATGGGACGGTTAGAGATTGGCGACTATTGGGGGACACTTATCAGGTCCATCACACAGCAAGGCAATGACCTTCAGTCATTTTTTCATCATTCTATCTGTTAAATCTTCTGCTCTTGTTGTTGTTGTTTTAACTTTGGACAGTAAAACATTTTTTTTTTTGCCAGTAAATCCCTCATACAGCCCACTTCCTGTTTCCTTATACAGCCCACTTCCTGTTTCCTTATACAGCCCACCTCCTGTTTCTTGTCTGGTCATTAGCCTAGGCTTATGACATCATGCACAGCTCTCTCTCTCTCTCTCTCTCTCTCTCACTCTCCTGAGAGTTTGCCAGGAAGGGAAGGGGGCGAGTCATAAGAGGGCCAATGAGAGCTTCAGAGCTGGAGGTGTGCCTCTGTGTAAATCCAGGAAGTGAACAGGCAGCAGATTCAGCTGCCCACAGTTTAAATGGCTGCAGCCAGACTAGGGTTGCCACCTGTTCAGGATTCACCCAGACAAGTTTGGGTTTGGAATCATGCATCCAGGTTTCAGACTGCCTAAAACCCGGACACATTATTCAGACTGGACTATGGCTTCCCAGCACCTCCCTCCCCCCCCCCCCAAATACTCCTATTCCAATCCCCGGCGCTGTGCCTCAGAAAAATAAAAGTCCAGCAGCCACAGATACATCTGGATGAGAGGTGCTGACTGCCAAGGGTGAGTGAGTTCACCATCCATCCCTGTATGAGAGCGAAGTCTCCCCCCTTCTCTCTCCTGCCTCGGAGTAAGTACACCAAGGCAAATTAGGGTTCTCAGCACAGCCCTTACATCAGCTGCTCACAGCACATTAGCCTTGTGGTCAGTGGGAAGAATGCTCCTTATATTGGTGGTCAGTGAGAAGAATGCTCCTTATATTGGTGGTCAGTGGGAAGAATGCTCCTTACATTGGTGATCAGTGGGAAGAATGTCCCTTACATTGGTGATCAGTGAGAAGAATGTTCCTTACATTGGTGATCAGTGAGAAGAATGTTCCTTACATTGGTGATCAGTGGGAAGAATGTTCCTTACATTGGTGATCAGTGAGAAGAATGTTCCTTACATTGGTGATCAGTGGGAAGAATGTTCCTTACATTGGTGATCAGTGGGAAGAATGTTCCTTACATTGGTGATCAGTGAGAAGAATGTTCCTTACATTGGTGATCAGTGGGAAGAATGTTCCTTACATTGGTGATCAGTAGGAAGAATGTTCCTTACATTGGTGATCAGTGAGAAGAATGTTCCTTACATTGGTGATCAGTGAGAAGAATGTTCCTTACATTGGTGATCAGTGAGAAGAATGCTCCTTACATTGGTGATCAGTGAGAAGAATGTTCTTTACATTGGTGATCAGTGAGAAGAATGCTCCTTACATTGGTGATCAGTGGGAAGAATGTTCCTTACATTGGTGATCAGTGAGAGGAATGTTCCTTACATTGGTGGTCAGTGAGAAGAATGTTCCTTACATTGGTGATCAGTGGGAAGAATGTCCCTTACATTGGTGATCAGTGAGAAGAATGTTCCTTACATTGGTGATCAGTGAGAAGAATGTTCCTTACATTGGTGGTCAGTGAGAAGAATGTTCCTTACATTGGTGATCAGTGGGAAGAATGTCCCTTACATTGGTGATCAGTGAGAAGAATGTTCCTTACATTGGTGATCAGTGAGAAGAATGTTCCTTACATTGGTGATCAGTGAGAAGAATGTCCCTTACATTGGTGATCAGTGAGAAGAATGTTCCTTACATTGGTGATCAGTGGGAAGAATGTTCCTTACATTGGTGATCAGTGGGAAGAATGTCCCTTACATTGGTGATCAGTGGGAAGAATGTCCCTTACATTGGTGATCAGTGGGAAGAATGTTCCTTACATTGGTGATCAGTGGGAAGAATGTCCCTTACATTGGTGATCAGTGGGAAGAATGTTCCTTACATTGGTGATCAGTGGGAAGAATGTTCCTTACATTGGTGATGATCAGTGAGAAGAATGTTCCTTACATTGGTGATCAGTGGGAAGAATGATCCTTACATTGGTGATCAGTGGGAAGAATGATCCTTACATTGGTGATCAGTGGGAAGAATGTCCCTTACATTGGTGATCAGTGAGAAGAATGTTCCTTACATTGGTGATCAGTGAGAAGAATGTCCCTTACATTGGTGATCAGTGGGAAGAATGTTCC
The DNA here is from genome assembly GCA_029206835.1 of Rana muscosa. Lineage (NCBI taxonomy): Eukaryota > Metazoa > Chordata > Amphibia > Anura > Ranidae > Rana > Rana muscosa. The sequence goes on from CM055128.1 coordinate 7,034,567, forward strand.
TTACATTGGTGATCAGTGGGAAGAATGTCCCTTACATTGGTGATCAGTGGGAAGAATGTTCCTTACATTGGTGATCAGTGAGAAGAATGTCCCTTACATTGGTGATCAGTGGGAAGAATGTTCCTTACATTGGTGATCAGTGAGAAGAATGTCCCTTACATTGGTGATCAGTGGGAAGAATGTTCCTTACATTGGTGATCAGTGAGAAGAATGTCCCTTACATTGGTGATCAGTGAGAAGAATGTTCCTTACATTGGTGATCAGTAGTGATGAGCCGAACACCCCCGGGTTCGGTTCACACCAGAACCCGCGAACGGACCGAAAGTTCGAACGAACATTAGAACCCTATTAAATACAATGGATGCGAACGTTCGAATTCTAAAGTGCTAATTATAACAACTATTATGCATGTTATTGTCCTAAAAAGGGTTTGGGAACCCGGGTTCTGCACCAGGGGACATGTATCAATGCAAAAATAAGTTTTAAAAACGGTCGTTTTTCGGGAGCAGTCATTTTAATGATGCATAAAGTGAAAAAAAAAGAGTCAAATATTCCTTTAAATATCGTACCTGGGGGGTGTCTAAAGTATGCCTGTGAAGTGCCACGTGTTTCCCGTGTTTAGAACTGTCCCTGCACAAAATGACACTTCTAAAGGAAAAAAATGCCATTTAAAACTGCTTGCGGCTTTAATGTAATGTCTGGTCCCGGTAATATGGATGAAATTCTTTAAGAAAAATGGCATAGCTACCCCATGACCCCCCCCCCACCCCAGCCCATTACCAGCCCCTTTGGGTCTTGTATGGATATTAAGGGGAACCCCGCACATAAAATAAAAAAGGCCCTATATACTCTGAACAGCCCTATACAGGCGGTGCATACAAGACAGGGACTGTAGGTTTGTTCTTATGTAGAATCTGTTTGTAATTTTGAACAGGTACATTGTTGAAGTGTAGCTCCAGACCAAAAATCTATTTTTAAACTTTTTGGAAAACATAGGTAAGGGTTATCACCCCTGTAACATTTGTTTTGCTGTCTGTGCCCCTGTTCAGAACATTTCACCTCACTTTCCGTCCCAATGACAACTGTTTTTGAAATGTGGTGTTTTTCTTGAAACAAGGATTGCTGATAAAGCATCAGTACAGAGGAGACACCTTTCTCCCATATTTATTCTTACAGGAGAGAATTTTCCTTCCTAGTGGTAGATTTCCTCTCACTTCCTGTTGTCTTCTTGCGTTTGCAAGTAGGAGTCGTTTGTAAGTTGGATGTTTGAAAGTAGGGACCTGCCGTATATACTCTGCAGAAATAGGCCCCTTAGTTGTTGGTGTTGGCACAACACTGTAAGCACTCACAGTTACTCTTGGTTGGTGCTGGAACGCCCTGCTGTCAACTATTATATCAGGAATTTTAATTACATATAATTGTTGAACAGTGGTAGTAAAAATTGGGCCTTTGATGGTGGTGCTGGTGCCACAACACTGTAAGCCCTGACAGTTACTCTTGGTGGGTGCAGCAATGGGCCCTGCTGTGAATTATTAGATCAAGAATTGTAATTACATGCCCCTGTTGAACAGGGGCTGAAAAATTGGGCCTTAGGCACTGGTGGCACAACACTGCAACCCCTCACAGATACTGTACTTGGAGCACAGCAATGAGCCCTGTTGCAAAGTATTGCTTCAAAAATTGTAATGACACGCCCCTGTTAAACAGGGGCTGAAAAATTGGGCCTTAGGCACTGGTGGCACAACACTGCAACTCCTCACAGATACTGTACTTGGAGCACAGCAATGAGCCCTGTTGCAAAGTATTGCTTCAAAAATTGTAATGACACGCCCCTGTTAAACAGGGGCTGAAAAATTGGGCCTTAGGCACTGGTGGCACAACACTGCAACTCCTCACAGATACTGTACTTGGAGCACAGCAATGAGCCCTGTTGCAAAGTATTGCTTCAAAAATTGTAATTACACGCCCCTGTTAAACAGGGGCTGAAAAATTGGGCGTTAGGCACTGGTGGCGGCACCCATAAACAAAAATGATCTTACAAGCTATCATCATCAATCGTATCATTGAGGACTCGGAGGAGGAGGATAGCCAGTCAACATAACAGCACAGGCACTCAGCATCAGCATCAGTCTTGAAGGGATGTGACATGTTAAAATCAATTAGTCTGTTATATCAGCATCAGGTGTGTGGTAGCTGGTGGTGATCCAAGACTGGTTCATCTTGATGAAAGTCAGTCGATCAACCGAGTCGGTGGACAGGCGCACCCTGTGATCCGTGACAAATCCTCCAGCAGCACTGAATGTGCGTTCCGAAAGAACGCTGGATGCAGGACAGGCCAGTAGCTCAATTGCATACTGTGCAAGCTCTGGCCAGTGATCCATCCTCAAGACCCAGTAAGCCAGAGGATTTTCGGTGGGGAAGGTGTCCAAGTCTGACCTTGCCCCTAGATATTCCTGCACCATGTTTATCAGACGCTGGCGATGGTTGCTGGAACCGATCATACTTTGGGGCTGCGGACTAAAGAATTGTCTGAACGCATCGGTCAGACGGCCACCTTCCCCACCGCTCCTTCTTTGACTGGCCGAAGCCTCAGCAACTCGTTGTCCAGGACCAGGAGTTTGCAACCTCCCAGTCTCTGGGAACGCGTTGCACAGACCTTTCTGCAAGGCCTCCCGGAGTTGTCTCATCCTCTGCTCCCTCTGCGACGGTAACATAAGGTCCGCAACCTTACCCTTGTACCGTGGATCAAGGAGAGTGGCCAGCCAGTAATGGTCCCTCTCCTTGATCCGAAGAATACGAGGATCCTTCCGCAGACTTTGCAGGATCAGGGAGGCCATGCAGCGTAGGTTTGCTGAGGCATTCGCTCCGGAGTCCTCTGGGTCACTAAGGACGACATGATCCGCAGCCACCTCCTCCCAGCCACGTACAAGTCCACTGGTTTCTTGGGACTGTAAATCATCCCTAAAAGACTGCTGCTGATGATGCTGAGTGCCAGCCTCCACCTCCATGCTGGCACAATCCTCCTCCTCCTCCTCCTCCTCCTCCTCCTCTTCCTGTGCGATGGGTGGGACAGAAGGAACACTGTCTGGGTAAAGGGGGCCTTGAGAGGCAAGGAAGTCCTCCTCTTCCTGCCTCTGTTCTGCCTCAAGTGCCCTGTCCATTATTCCACGCAGCGTGTGCTCCAACAGGTGGACAAGAGGTACAGTGTCACTGATGCATGCACTGTCACTGCTCACCATCCTCGTGGCCTCCTCAAATGGTGCCAGGACAGTGCATGCATCCCTGATCATGCCCCACTGGCGTGGAGAAAAAAAACCAAGCTCCCCTGACCCTGTCCTGGTGCCGTAGTCGCACAGGTACTCATTGATGGCCCTCTGCTGCGTGTGCAGCCGCTGCAGCATGGCCAACGTTGAGTTCCACCTGGTGGGCATGTCACATATAAGGCGGTTCTTGGGCAGGTTCAACTCCTTTTGCAGCTCAGCCAGGCGAGCACTGGCATTATAAGATCTGCGGAAATGCACACAGACTTTCCTGGCCTGCCTCAGGACATCCTGTAAGCCCGGGTACCTGCCCAAGAAGCGCTGCACCACCAGGTTAAGGACGTGAGCCACACAGGGCACATGGGTCAGTTGTCCCTGTCGGAGGGCGGAGAGGAGGTTGGTGCCATTGTCGCAAACCACCATTCCTGGCTTAAGCTGGCGTGGCGTCAACCACCTCTCGGCCTGGCCCTGCAGAGCAGACAGGACCTCTGCCCCAGTGTGGCTTCTGTCCCCCAAACACACCAGCGCAAGCACGGCATGGCATCTTTTTGCCTGCGTACTTGCGTAGCCCCGTGAACGGCTACGGAGCACCGCTGGTTCATAGGACAAACCACAGGAAGAGGCCATGGAGGAAGAAGAAGAGGAGGGGGTGGAGGAGAGAGGTGTGTCACAACCAGTAGTAGCATTTTGGAGGCGTGGCGGTGGGACAACCTCCAACACTACTGCACCTTGTCCTGAATCCTTCCCAGCTGCCAAAAGAGTGACCCAATGGGCCGTGAAAGAAAGGTAACGTCCCTGTCCATGCCTGCTGGACCATGAGTCAGCGGTAATATGCACCTTACCGCTGACCGCCCTGTCCAGCGAGGCCAAGACATTGCCTTCCACATGCCGGTAGAGAGCCGGAATAGCCTTCCGTGAGAAAAAGTGGCGTTTGGGAACCTGCCACTGAGGAACCGCACATTGCACAAACTCACGGAAGGGGGCCGAGTCTACCAACTGAAAAGGCAGCAGTTGAAGCGCTAGCAATTTAGCCAAGCTAGCATTCAACCGCTGGGCATGTGGATGGCTGGGAGTGAACTTCTTTCGACGGTCCAGCAGCTGGGGCAGGGAAATTTGCCTGCTAGAATCGGACGTCGGTGTACTGCTAGCAGAGTGGGCGCAAGTACTTGGCTGTGACACACCTAATTCTACACCTTCATTCCTCTCAGTGCATGTTTCAGAGAGGACTGAAGTTATAGTGGGGTTGGAGATCCCAGCTGATGCGGTGCAAGGAGAGGTCCGCTTTGTTCTTTGGTGTGGGTCTTTGAGGTAGGCTTGCCAACGAGCTGCATGGCAGGTCAACATATGTCTGGTCAGGCATGTGGTACCCAAGCGGCTGATGTTTTGGCCACGCGATATACGCTTGAGACATATGTTGCAAACAGCAGCTGTGCGATCTGATGCACTAGCCTCAAAAAAGGCCCACACCAAAGAACTTTTTGAATGACGGGCAGAGGCAGCGCCCTGCACAGGCGGAGCTCTGCGGTGTGATTCCGTCGGTGTACTGCCCTTACGCTGGCCACCAAAGGGCATCCTGCCTCGTTGGAGATGTGCCTCCTCCTCATCCTCCTCCTCCTCCTCTCTCCTATTAGGCACCCACGTGGAGTCAGTGACCTCATCATCCCCTCCCTCCTCATCACTGGAGCCAATCTGGCAGTATGCTGCAGCTGCTGGAACATGACTGCCAGATTGGTGTCCTTCTTGAGCATCCCCTCTGTCTGCTCTCACGCTACTGCCTTCCTCTAGCTGGGTTTCATCATCAGACCCTTCGAAACGCTGGGCATCCTCCTGGAGCATGTACCCAACACTGTGCTGAAACAGTTCGGGGGACTCCTCAGGAGGAGGACATGGTGGGTCTAGGTGAGTGACTGATGATTTGTCTGACATTGATACCAGGGAAGACGACGCTTTGGCAGCTGCTTTTCCAGTACCCTGAGCCTGGGTGAGAGAGGACGAGGAGGAGGAGGAGGGCTTGGTCATCCACTCTACCAAGTCTTCGGCATGATGTGGCTCAACATGTCCAGCTGCCGAAAAGAAGGACAAGCGTGTCCCATGGCCATGTGCTGATGACAATGCACCGCGTCCACGACCAGCACTGTTGCCCCCAGACACAGAGCCTGCTTGCCCTCTTTTATTGCCTCCTGACTGTCTGCCTCTCCTTGTTTGCCTTCCAGACATTCTAATAGATGGCCTGCAGGGAGATGGGAAAAAAGCAATAAGGGCTACCTTCAGGTGTCCTTCTCTGTCCCTTGAAACAAGGACTTTCACAGTGAAAGAAACTGACACTCTCCCTACCTACAGTTTTCTGTCCCTAGAAAAAATATTTTTTTTAAGCACAATATAGCACAAGAACAATTCACTCACTGTCCTTCCAGGTCCCTGGAAACAAGGACTTGCAGAGTGAAAGAAACTGACACTGTCCCTACCTACAGTTTTCTGTCCCTAGAATAAATGTTTTTTTTAAGCACACTATAGCACAAGGACAATTCACTCACTGTCCTTACAGGTCCCTGGAAACAAGGACTTGCAGAGTGAAAGAAAAAAAACACTCTCCCTACCTACAGTTTTCTGTCCCTAGAAAAAATGTTTTTTTTAATCACAATATAGCACAAGGACAATTCACTCACTGTCCTTACAGGTCCCTGGAAACAAGGACTTGCAGAGTGAAAGAAAAAAAACACTCTCCCTACCTACAGTTTTCTGTCCCTAGAAAAAATGTTTTTTTTAATCACAATATAGCACAAGGACAATTCACTCACTGTCCTTACAGGTCCCTGGAAACAAGGACTTGCAGAGTGAAATAAACTGACACTCTCCCTACCTACAGTTTTCTGTCCCTAGAAAAAATGTTTTTTTTAATCACAATATAGCACAAGGACAATTCACTCACTGTCCTTCCAGGTCCCTGGAAACAAGGACTTGCAGAGTGAAATAAACTGACACTCTCCCTACCTACAGTTTTCTGTCCCTAGAATAAATGTTTTTTTTAAGCACACTATAGCACAAGGACAATTCACTCACTGTCCTTACAGGTCCCTGGAAACAAGGACTTGCAGAGTGAAAGAAAAAAAACACTCTCCCTACCTACAGTTTTCTGTCCCTAGAATAAATGTTTTTTTTAATCACAATATAGCACAAGGACAATTCACTCACTGTCCTTCCAGGTCCCTGGAAACAAGGACTTGCAGAGTGAAATAAACTGACACTCTCCCTACCTACAGTTTTCTGTCCCTAGAATAAATGTTTTTTTTAAGCACAATATATCACAAGGACAATTCACTCACTGTCCTTACAGGTCCCTGGAAACAAGGACTTGCAGAGTGAAAGAAAAAAAACACTCTCCCTACCTACAGTTTTCTGTCCCTAGAAAAAATGTTTTTTTTAATCACAATATAGCACAAGGACAATTCACTCACTGTCCTTACAGGTCCCTGGAAACAAGGACTTGCAGAGTGAAATAAACTGACACTCTCCCTACCTACAGTTTTCTGTCCCTAGAATAAATGTTTTTTTTAAGCACAATATAGCACAAGGACAATTCACTCACTGTCCTTACAGGTCCCTGGAAACAAGGACTTGCAGAGTGAAATAAACTGACACTCTCCCTACCTACAGTTTTCTGTCCCTAGAATAAATGTTTTTTTTAATCACAATATAGCACAAGGACAATTCACTCACTGTCCTTCCAGGTCCCTGGAAACAAGGACTTGCAGAGTGAAATAAACTGACACTCTCCCTACCTACAGTTTTCTGTCCCTAGAATAAATGTTTTTTTTAAGCACAATATAGCACAAGGACAATTCACTCACTGTCCTTACAGGTCCCTGGAAACAAGGACTTGCAGAGTGAAAGAAAAAAAACACTCTCCCTACCTACAGTTTTCTGTCCCTAGAAAAAATGTTTTTTTTAATCACAATATAGCACAAGGACAATTCACTCACTGTCCTTACAGGTCCCTGGAAACAAGGACTTGCAGAGTGAAATAAACTGACACTCTCCCTACCTACAGTTTTCTGTCCCTAGAATAAATGTTTTTTTTAAGCACAATATAGCACAAGGAGAATTCACTCACTGTCCTTCCAGGTCCCTGGAAACAAGGACTTGCAGAGTGAAATAAACTGACACTCTCCCTACCTACAGTTTTCTGTCCCTAGAATAAATGTTTTTTTTAAGCACAATATAGCACAAGGACAATTCACTCACTGTCCTTACAGGTCCCTGGAAACAAGGACTTGCAGAGTGAAAGAAAAAAAACACTCTCCCTACCTACAGTTTTCTGTCCCTAGAAAAAATGTTTTTTTTTAATCACAATATAGCACAAGGACAATTCACTCACTGTCCTTACAGGTCCCTGGAAACAAGGACTTGCAGAGTGAAATAAACTGACACTCTCCCTACCTACAGTTTTCTGTCCCTAGAATAAATGTTTTTTTTAAGCACAATATAGCACAAGGAGAATTCACTCACTGTCCTTCCAGGTCCCTGGAAACAAGGACTTGCAGAGTGAAAGAAAAAAAACACTCTCCCTACCTACAGTTTTCTGTCCCTAGAAAAAATGTTTTTTTTAATCACAATATAGCACAAGGACAATTCACTCACTGTCCTTACAGGTCCCTGGAAACAAGGACTTGCAGAGTGAAATAAACTGACACTCTCCCTACCTACAGTTTTCTGTCCCTAGAATAAATGTTTTTTTTAAGCACAATATAGCACAAGGACAATTCACTCACTGTCCTTACAGGTCCCTGGAAACAAGGACTTGCAGAGTGAAAGAAAAAAAACACTCTCCCTACCTACAGTTTTCTGTCCCTAGAAAAAATGTTTTTTTTAATCACAATATAGCACAAGGACAATTCACTCACTGTCCTTACAGGTCCCTGGAAACAAGGACTTGCAGAGTGAAATAAACTGACACTCTCCCTACCTACAGTTTTCTGTCCCTAGAATAAATGTTTTTTTTAAGCACAATATAGCACAAGGACAATTCACTCACTGTCCTTACAGGTCCCTGGAAACAAGGACTTGCAGAGTGAAAGAAACTGACACTCTCCCTACCTACAGTTTTCTGTCCCTAGAATAAATGTTTTTTTAAGCACAATATAGCACAAGGACAATTCACTCACTGTCCTTCCAGGTCCCTGGAAACAAGGACTTGCAGAGTGAAAGAAACTGACACTGTCCCTACCTACAGTTTTCTGTCCCTAGAATAAATGTTTTTTTTAAGCACACTATAGCACAAGCACAAAACACACTGACACTCTCCCTACCTATCCTTCTCTTTCCCTAAACTAAAGGAATCCAGGTTAAGCAAGAAAGAAATAACAGTCACTGTCCCTGCCTATGCTGCTCTATCCCTGCTCCGGAACACACTACACTAGGCCGCCGTGCTGGCGGCCTTTTATAGTGTGGGGCGTGTACTAAACACCCTCAGCAATAATTGGCCACAGGCATCCTGCCTGTGGCCAATCATTGCTCTCCTCGCTGCCGGCGCTGTGATTGGCCAAGCATGCGGGGTCACAGTGCATGCTTGGCCAATCACAGCGCCTGGATGACACTGCGATGGCGTAGTGCATTGTGGGCCGTTCGCGTCACTCGAATTTGGCGCGAACGGCCCAAATCGTTCGATCTTCGTCGAACGATCGAACAGCCGATGTTCGAGTCGAACGTATGTTCGACTCGAACACGAAGCTCATCCCTAGTGATCAGTGAGAAGAATGTCCCTTACATTGGTGATCAGTGGGAAGAATGTTCCTTACATTGGTGATCAGTGGGAAGAATGTCCCTTACATTGGTGATCAGTGAGAAGAATGTTCCTTACATTGGTGATCAGTGAGAAGAATGTTCCTTACATTGGTGATCAGTGAGAAGAATGTTCCTTATGTAGCGGGGTGTTCCCCTTTAATGCAGAGAGACAAGAAGTTCCAGGTGAGAGGTGAGTCGGGAGGAAGTAAAGAGACATTACTGGAAGTGAAAGCAGAGGAGAGAGAGACTACATCTCCCAGTACATCTTGCAGCACCCAGGGTGCATTGCTCCAGAACAGAGACTGCTGGGGGAGACTTTATAAAGGGGAGGCGGAGTTTTGGTCGGTCTTTTTGGACACCCCTCTCCTAGCAAGAGGATGTCTGTGCTGAACTGCTGTGTGCACAAGGCCTGAAGCCCGGGCCGTGTGCTCCTTTCCAAAGAGCCCTCTGCCAGCCTAGCAGAGCCTTAGAGACATCTAATCCTCCTTGCTGCAGTACACCAGAAGGATTGAAGACTTGGATGTCGGTGGATTCCTGTTCCTAGACGAATCGATGGAGGAAAGGGACTTGGACTTGTCCAGGTGGTGAGAGCTGTTTAAAGACAGATACTTTATCTTTACTATTCGTTGGGATTACAAAGTTGTTCTTCAAGTGCACCACCGAGAGATTGCTAGCGAATATTGTTTCACTGAACTTCCATTTAGATCAGTCAGGCCTGACTGCATAGGTAGACATTGCTGGGTGTTAGTCTACCCATGAGGGGAAGTAGCTGTAAAAGGGCAGCGCTAGAGTTGCATAGCAATACTTAATTATTCTGATTACTCTGTTTATCTTTATTACTGTTTATTGCAGGGATCTGCAACTTGTTATACTGTTGTTTATTACTTGCCCATTAGCCTCAGTAAAATATCTGGGTAAAGTACATTTGGTGTCAGTTCCGCTTACTTTAATAGGAGTTTTAAAGTATATTCTGTGTATGTTTGTTATAGGACTGCGTCACCAACAGTTGCGGTCACGCGGTCCTATCCCTCTATCACCAGCTGTGCCACGGGAGGTTAGAGCCGATTGCCAGGGGTTGACAGCAGTGCACTACAGGGCCCAAATCAATATCAGCGGCTCTCTTAACTGGGGGTAGCGCTACACGTGGGGGCTCGAGTCCGGGATCCTTGTACGTTGCACGCTGCAATCAAGCCGGTCAGAAGTACCAGCATGGACCCGCTGGCAATGTCACAGTGGTGCGCAGCGATTGGCGCCGATCCAACCGCGGCGGTAGTCATTGTACTCCCGGGGGAAAGATGGAAGGAAGAGGAGATAAAACAGCTCGTATTGTTACTGTCTCCGAGCCACAAAGCATGGGTGATTGATTTTAGGCCAGATCCAGTGATCTCGTTTACATACGCACTGGTAGAATGGAAAAACGAAATCCCAGAGCATTTTAAAAGTCAGAGTATACAAGCCATAGATAATCAGATCTATCACTTGATACATACGCTGCCAGTGAAGGAAGAATGGTTTCAGACACCAAAGCCATCACTCCCACAATTATCTCCACCACTATCCCCTAAAGCAGAAAAGCTTAAGGAACTATTAAGCCCGGGATCACCGCTGGCCGCTATAGGGCCTGAATTGTTGAATGCTCTAGGAGACCTTGTAATTAAGTGCCAGAAAAGCAGTACGGTGCATGTGGAGGGCGGTTACCGGAAGCTTAGCACCTTCTCAGGGAAGCTCCCCGTCCCTGCGGGGGAGGAAGATTTTGACACTTGGGTGGAACAGGCATTGCAGGCAGTAGAAGCATGGGAGGTGCGTGAGGCACAGAAGAGACAGCGAGTCTTAGAAAGTCTGAAAGGTGCCGCGGCAGAAGCGGTGAAGAGCTTCCGGTTTGGAAATGAAAACTGTACAGCTCAAGATTGCCTGGCCATGCTGCAGGAAGAGTTTGGTCAGCTGGAGAAGGTGTCAGAGATGATTTATCAAATTGAACACACTCTCCAGCAGCCGAATGAGAAACTGGCAGAATATGTTAGAAGGCTGAACAGGCAGTTATGCAAGATTGTACTGAAGAAGGGAATGCTGCCCAAAGATGCAGATGAAGCACGCATGAAGCAGATCATGAGGGGAGCGCGGCGCTCAGACCCGGTCTGGCTGCACCTGAAAACCTCAGGAGGAGGAATGTCACTAACCTACTCTGATCTAATAAAAATTATTAGGGACGAAGAGGCGCTGGAGGAAGATCAGCAGGTGGCCAAGGCGAATGTCACACCTGTACCAGTGTTGGTCCATTCGGTCAAGAGCCCAGAAAGAGATGCGGAGGTTGACACTCTGAAATCGCAAATGGCCCAAGTGTTGGAGATGCTGACCTCTTTGATGGAGAAAGATCAGAGAAGACGAGAGAAACCAAGCCCAAGAAAGGAGTTGTTCCCGAACACCTCAGCACCGGCCTCCCTACAGGACCGAGAAGAGGTGATTTGCTATAACTGCGGAGGGAGTGGCCACTTTGCTAACGTATGCTCCAGCCCAAAGAAGAAGAGAACAGATAATTGCAAGCCGGCGGGAAACTCCAAAGGGCCCCGGTGAAGGAGTCAACCGGGTGCCCATCATCTTCAGTGCGCTCCAAACTAAAAAAAAAGGCCAAGAATGGAGGAGACAAAACTCCTAGGAGGAGGTATAGTACACCCCCACCAAGATGTACCCCAGAGGGAGGGGGCAAGACCCCTCAGTGGAAGTACAGCACCCCAAAGAAGGAACATCCACCTAAAAGGAACAATAACATCCCTCAGCGGGTTTGTGCCCCCATTGAGAGGGAGAAAGTCAATGCATGCCAGGCTCAGGAAAAATTAAAGTCCAAAAGGAGCAGGGCAAGGGTCGAAAGCCAAAAAAAAGAGGTGACCCCAGTCCGGCCATACCCAAAGGAACTGGTGGGCCCGTCTCCTACTGTGCCCATTCAAGTGGAAGGAGTCTATACTAAAGCTCTTTTGGACACCGGAGCACAGGTGACTTTACTATACCGGGACTTCTATGATAGGCACTTGAGTCATCTGCCTATCCAGAAGATAGAAGAGCTGGAGATATGGGGACTTGGAACCCAGAGTTTCCCTTATGATGGGTACCTGCCCATAAAGATGACTTTCGACCCATCCGTGGCTGGGAAGGCTGAAGTGTTTGACACCCTGGCAGTTGTGTGTCCCCGGCCGCCTGGAGCCAGCAAGATTTCCCTGATCATTGGGACAAACACGGATCTAGTCAGGAGACTCCTGACCCCTCTAGTGAAAGAGAGAAACCATTCAGCCACCAAAATCCATCCCATGCTAAAGACGGCCTACCAACGACTGGTCTTAGAGCAGAAGACCCCGGGAGAGGGGATAGGGAAGGTGTGGAGACTTGGCAGAGAAGGAGTAGTGCTACAGCCCGGAGAAGTAACCTGTCTTAGGGCCACTGTGAAGCTTTCGTGGGAACAACCTGGCCCCTTTGTCATGCTGGAATCAGACCCAAGGGAAGAGTCCTCAGGCCTGGAAGTGATACCAGAAGTGATTCCGTTCAAGGCCCTGAAGAAGGCCCATGGCAGAGTTCCGGTGAGTGTTAGGAACACTACGGGAGGACCCATGGAGATCCCTGCCAGAGTGTTGCTTGGTCAGGTGAGCCCTGCTGCCCCGGTCACTTGGTCCGAAGTCAAGGGGACGGGTGACGGAGGAGATGTTTGGGAGAAACTGTCCGTGGAAAACCCGAACCTACCCAGGGCTTGGAAAGAAAGAGCCAAGGCCCAGCTGACCAGGTGGGAGAAGATCTTTTCCGAAGATGAATTCGATGTGGGGTGTGCAAGAAGTGCCACCCATCGGATCCGCCTCCAAGAAGATAAGCCCTTCCGAGAGAGGGTCAGGCGGGTCCCCCTGGCAGATCTGGAGGATCTGAGGGAACAACTTGTAGAACTAAAGAAGACTGGTGTTATCCGTGAGTCTAGAAGTCCCTATGCCTCCCCAATCGTGGTGGTCAGAAAGAAGAATGGGTCGTTGAGGCTTTGTATCGATTACAGGACTCTCAACAGGAGAACCATCCCTGACCAATACACCACGCCAAGGATAGAAGATGCCCTACAAAGTTTGTCTGGAGCCAAATGGTTCAGTGTGATGGACCTCAAGAGTGGGTACTATCAAATCCCTATGCACCCAGAAGACAGGGAGAAGACAGCCTTCATAACCCCGGTGGGATTCTTCGAATTCAATAGGATGCCTCAGGGTCTGTCTGGAGCTCCTGCTACCTTTCAACGCCTTATGGAGAAGACTGTTGGAGACATGAATCTTATAGAAGTCCTTGTGTACTTGGACGATGTCATTGTCTTTGGAAGAACCTTGGAAGAACATGAAGCCAGGTTGGAGAAAGTATTGAGAAGACTCAGCAAAGAGGGACTTAAGCTTTCCCCCGAGAAGTGTCGGTTCTACCAGTCTTCTGTGAACTATCTGGGGCACATAGTGTCTGAAGAAGGGGTGGCCACAGATCCTGAGAAGTTGGAAGCAGTCACTTCCTGGCCACGACCCACCACAGTAACAGAGCTCAGATCCTTCCTGGGGTTCTGCTCCTATTATAGGAGGTTTGTGGAGGGGTTTGCTCGGATTGCCCGCCCGTTGAATGAATTGCTAAAGGCAGAAGGGGAAGAGGATGACTCAGGGCCCAGGAGGCCTGGTGAGTCAGTTCAAGATCAGTGGAACCCAAGGTGTGAAGAGGCCTTTCATGCTCTGAAGAGGAGCTTAACCACTGCCCCAGTCCTGGCCTACGCCGACCCTACCAGACCTTATGAATTACATGTGGATGCCAGCCATGAGGGTCTAGGTGGTGTACTCTACCAAGAACATGAAGGACAACTGCGACCAGTGGCCTATGTGAGCAGGAGCCTGACCCCCTCAGAAAAGAATTACCCCACTCATAAGCTGGAATTCCTGGCCCTCAAATGGGCGGTAGTAGACAAGCTAAAAGACTACTTGTATGGGGCAGAGTTTACTGTGAAGACAGACAACAACCCCCTGACCTACCTCTTCACCACCGCGAAACTAGATGCCACCGGACACAGGTGGTTGGCCGCATTGTCTGGATTCAACTTCAGTCTGAAGTACAGACCAGGAGCCGGAAATAGGGATGCAGATGCCCTGTCCCGGAGGTCTCATGCGACGACAAATGACTGGGAAGATTGGACCCAAGTGGCACCGGACGGGGTGCGGGCCCTTTGTCAAGGGGCTGAATTCCAAGCCAGAGGAGGCTCCAGAGCAGAAGAAATAGGGGTTACCATGGTAGGAGTCCCCAAACACTATTGTGGGGTAACTCAACTGGAGGAAGACAACCTACCGAGACTGTCCAAGAAGGAGTTGAGGTGTGACCAATTGGAAGACCCCATGGGGAGATTGGTCCTCGAAGCCCTGGAGAATCAGGATCCCAACAAATTCCTACATCACCCCTCAAAGGAGGCTCGCCTGTTGAGGAAGGAATTGGACAGGCTACAGGTACATCAGGGAGTGGTCTACCGAAGGGGCCCCTCTGATGACTCAGAAGATAAGTGGCAGTTATTTCTTCCAGAGAAGCACCGAGAGACTGTACTAATTGCCCTGCATGACCATCATGGTCACCTAGGGGCAGAAAGGACCTTCCAGCTTGTCAGAAATCGGTTCTATTGGCCCTGCATGAGGGCAGAAGTAGAGGAGTATTGCCATTCCTGTGCACGATGCATTCAGAGAAAGACCCTACCCCATCAAGCTGCCCCAATGGGCCACTTACAGAGTCAAGGCCCAATGGATCTGGTATGCATTGACTTTCTCTGCCTCGAACCCGACCTGAGTGGATTGGGGAATGTTCTGGTAATAACCGACCATTTCACCCGCTATGCTCAAGCTTTCCCAACCAAAGACCAGAAGGCATCCACCGTGGCCAAGATACTTATGGAGAAGTATTTTGTCCATTACGGACTACCACAGAGACTCCACTCAGATCAAGGAAGGGACTTTGAGAGTCGGTTGATCCGAAGACTTTTGGATTCATTAGGAATAAAGAAGACCAGAACCACGCCTTACCACCCACAAGGAGATGCTCAGCCGGAGAGATTTAACCGGACCCTGCTCAACATGTTGGGAACCTTAGAAACAGAGAAGAAGCAACACTGGAGTCAGCACATATCAGCCCTAGTACATGCCTATAACTGTACCACAAGTGACGCCACTGGCTACTCCCCTTATCGACTTATGTTTGGGAGAGAAGCAAGGCTACCTGTGGACCTGGCCTTTGGCACTTCTATAGACAATACCTCAGCTACATCCCACAAGGGATACGTGGACAGACTTAGACGTAGCTTGCAGGTGGCCTATGAACAAGCCCAGGCGGCTTCGGATCAAAGGGGGGCCCGCAACAAGAGAAATTTTGATCTGAAGGTTCGAGTGCAAGATCTGCAGCCCGGGGACCGAGTACTGCTACGCAATCTGGGGGTCCCTGGAAAACACAAGCTTGCCGACAGGTGGAGATCTGAGCCCTATGTTGTCTGTAGGAAGTTGCCCGGTTTGCCTGTCTACAAACTAAAGCCAGAAGGAAAGGTGGGTCCACTGAAGATGTGGCATCGGAACCACCTGCTCCCACTTGCTGAGGCAGTCAGAATACCTCCCGTGAGAGACTCCCCTGAACCGGCCTCTATCCTGGATATTCCTAGGCCGAACACTCGGTCCCAGACCTCTCGAGCCAAAGATGGGGAGGCCTCCCAATTGAGTACAGAAGAAGGTGGAGAACTGGACTGGCTGTGGCCTCCCTCGACTCTGGGAACGTCCGCCATAGATCTCCCAAATGGAGGGGATACCCCAGATGCAACGCTGAATCCGGAGGCTACTGAATTCATACCCTTCAGTCCCTCAGCTGATTACTGGGAAGATGTTCCTGACACTTGCGCTGAGGAGGACTCTAGAGATTCCATACGTCAGTCGACTTCTGAATCAGAGGTTCCAGAACCAGCAATGTTACCTGAACTTACTCCTGAAGAAGAGCCTGTGGTGCCAGAGTCAGAAGCACCAAGAGAGCAGAGGGCTCGCAGAGTCATCAGGCCTCCCAAGAAACTAACTTACCCCCAAATGGGGACGAGCACAGAGGACTCTGTTGTAACGGCTAGGAGAAGTGTTGAACAACCTGATCCTTCCACCATCCATTTGGTGGAGGGCAACCCCAGCTCACTCTCTGGCACAGTTAGGCAGGCCACTCATGGTAGTGTGACCTGTGGGCAAGAGAGTTCCATCCCAAATTTTTGGTGGGAATTCCCTATGCCAACATCATGCTCGACATTGTCCAAAATGGTAAACAGTATTTGTTGAAGTTTATCTTTGGGGACCAAAGAGTTCAAGTGGGGGGAGTGTGTAGCGGGGTGTTCCCCTTTAATGCAGAGAGACAAGAAGTTCCAGGTGAGAGGTGAGTCGGGAGGAAGTAAAGAGACATTATGGAAGTGAAAGCAGAGGAGAGAGAGACTACATCTCCCAGTACATCTTGCAGCACCCAGGGTGCATTGCTCCAGAACAGAGACTGCTGGGGGAGACTTTATAAAGGGGAGGCGGAGTTTTGGTCGGCTCTCTTTGGACCCCCCCTCTCCTAGCAAGAGGATGTCTGTGCTGAACTGCTGTGTGCACAAGGCCTGAAGCCCGGGCCGTGTGCTCCTTTCCAAAGAGCCCTCTGCCAGCCTAGCAGAACCTTAGAGACATCTAATCCTCCTTGCTGCAGTACACCAGAAGGATTGAAGACTTGGATGTCGGTGGATTCCTGTTCCTAGACGAATCGATGGAGGAAAGGGACTTGGACTTGTCCAGGTGGTGAGAGCTGTTTAAAGACAGATCCTTTATCTTTACTATTCGTTGGGATTACAAAGTTGTTCTTCAAGTGCACCACCGAGAGATTGCTAGCAAATATTGTTTCACTGAACTTCCATTTAGATCAGTCAGGCCTGACTGCATAGGTAGACATTGCTGGGTGTTAGTCTACCCATGAGGGGAAGTAGCTGTAAAAGGGCAGCGCTAGAGTTGCATAGCAATACTTTATTATTCTGATTACTCTGTTTATCTTTATTACTGTTTATTGCAGGGATCTGCAACTTGTTATACTGTTGTTTATTACTTGCCCATTAGCCTCAGTAAAATATCTGGGTAAAGTACATTTGGTGTCAGTTCCGCTTACTTTAATAGGAGTTTTAAAGTATATTCTGTGTATGTTTGTTATAGGACTGCGTCACCAACAGTTGCGGTCACGCGGTCCTATCCCTCTATCACCAGCTGTGCCACGGGAGGTTAGAGCCGATTGCCAGGGGTTGACAGCGGTGCACTGCAGGGCCCAAATCAATATCAGGGGCTCTCTTAACTGGGGGTATCGCTACACTTACATTGGTGATCAGTGAGAAGAATGTTCCTTACATTGGTGATCAGTGAGAAGAATGTCCCTTACATTGGTGGTCAGTGGGAAGAATGTTCCTTACATTGGTGATCAGTGAGAAGAATGTTCCTTACATTGGTGATCAGTGGGAAGAATGTTCCTTACATTGGTGATCAGTGGGAAGAATGTTCCTTACATTGGTGATCAGTGAGAAGAATGTTCCTTACATTGGTGATCAGTGAGAAGAATGTTCCTTACATTGGTGATCAGTGGGAAGAATGTCCCTTACATTGGTGATCAGTGGGAAGAATGTCCCTTACATTGGTGATCAGTGAGAAGAATGTTCCTTACATTGGTGATCAGTGAGAAGAATGTTCCTTACATTGGTGATCAGTGAGAAGAATGTTCCTTACATTGGTGATCAGTGAGAAGAATGTTCCTTACATTGGTGATCAGTGAGAAGAATGTTCCTTACATTGGTGATCAGTGAGAAGAATGTTCCTTACATTGGTGATCAGTGAGAAGAATGTTCCTTACATTGGTGGTCAGTGGGAAGAATGTTCCTTACATTGGTGATCAGTGAAAAGAATGTTCCTTACATTGGTGATTAGTGGGAAGAATGTTCCTTACATTGGTGATCAGTGGGGAAGAATGTTCCTTACATTGGTGATCAGTGGGAAGAATGTTCCTTACATTGGTGATCAGTGAAAAGAATGTTCCTTACATTGGTGATTAGTGGGAAGAATGTCCCTTACATTGGTGATCAGTGGGAAGAATGTTCCTTACATTGGTGATCAGTGGTAAGAATGTTCCTTACATTGGTGATCAGTGAGAAGAATGTTCCTTACATTGGTGATCAGTGGGAAGAATGTTCCTTACATTGGTGATCAGTGAGAAGAATGTTCCTTACATTGGTGATCAGTGGGAAGAATGTTCCTTACATTGGTGATCAGTGAGAAGAATGTTCCTTACATTGGTGATCAGTGAGAAGAATGTCCCTTACATTGGTGATCAGTGAGAAGAATGTTCCTTACATTGGTGATCAGTGAGAAGAATGATCCTTACATTGGTGATCAGTGGGAAGAATGTTCCTTACATTGGTGATCAGTGGGAAGAATGTTCCTTACATTGGTGATCAGTGGGAAGAATGTCCCTTACATTGGTGATCAGTGGGAAGAATGTCCCTTACATTGGTGATCAGTGGGAAGAATGCTCCTTACATTGGTGATCAGTGAGAAGAATGTTCCTTACATTGGTGATCAGTGGGAAGAATGTCCCTTACATTGGTGGTCAGTGAGAAGAATGTTCCTTACATTGGTGATCAGTGAGAAGAATGTTCCTTACATTGGTGATCAGTGGGAAGAATGTCCCTTACATTGGTGATCAGTGGGAAGACTGTTCCTTACATTGGTGATCAGTGGGAAGAATGTTCCTTACATTGGTGATCAGTGGGAAGAATGCTCCTTACATTGGTGATCAGTGGGAAGAATGTTCCTTACATTGGTGATCAGTGGGAAGAATGCTCCTTACATTGGTGATCAGTGGGAAGAATGTTCCTTACATTGGTGATCAGTGGGAAGAATGCTCCTTACATTGGTGATCAGTGGGAAGAATGTTCCTTACATTGGTGATCAGTGGGAAGAATGTCCCTTACATTGGTGATCAGTGGGAAGAATGTTCCTTACATTGGTGATCAGTGGGAAGAATGTTCCTTACATTGGTGATCAGTGGGAAGAATGCTCCTTACATT
This sequence comes from Rana muscosa, assembly GCA_029206835.1. Taxonomy (NCBI): domain Eukaryota; kingdom Metazoa; phylum Chordata; class Amphibia; order Anura; family Ranidae; genus Rana; species Rana muscosa. The sequence goes on from CM055128.1 coordinate 7,053,722, forward strand.
GGTGATCAGTGGGAAGAATGTTCCTTACATTGGTGATCAGTGGGAAGAATGTCCCTTACATTGGTGATCAGTGGGAAGAATGTTCCTTACATTGGTGATCAGTGGGAAGAATGTTCCTTACATTGGTGATCAGTGGGAAGAATGTCCCTTACATTGGTGATCAGTGGGAAGAATGTTCCTTACATTGGTGATCAGTGGGAAGAATGTTCCTTACATTGGTGATCAGTGGGAAGAATGTTCCTTACATTGGTGATCAGTGGGAAGAATGTCCCTTACATTGGTGATCAGTGGGATGAATGTTCCTTACATTGGTGATCAGTGGGAAGAATGTTCCTTACATTGGTGATCAGTGAGAAGAATGTCCCTTACATTGGTGATCAGTGAGAAGAATGTTCCTTACATTGGTGATCAGTGGGAAGAATGTCCCTTACATTGGGGATCAGTGGGAAGAATGTCCCTTACATTGGGGATCAGTGGGAAGAATGTCCCTTACATTGGTGATCAGTGAGAAGAATGTTCCTTACATTGGTGATCAGTGAGAAGAATGTTCCTTACATTGGTGATCAGTGGGAAGAATGTCCCTTACATTGGTGATCAGTGAGAAGAATGTTCCTTACATTGGTGATCAGTGAGAAGAATGTTCCTTACATTGGTGATCAGTGGGAAGAATGTCCCTTACATTGGTGATCAGTGAGAAGAATGTTCCTTACATTGGTGATCAGTGGGAAGAATGTTCCTTACATTGGTGATCAGTGAGAAGAATGTTCCTTACATTGGTGATCAGTGGGAAGAATGTTCCTTACATTGGTGATCAGTGGGAAGAATGATCCTTACATTGGTGATCAGTGAGAAGAATGTTCCTTACATTGGTGATCAGTGAGAAGAATGTTCCTTACATTGGTGATCAGTGGGAAGAATGTTCCTTACATTGGTGATCAGTGAGAAGAATGTTCCTTACATTGGTGATCAGTGAGAAGAATGTTCCTTACATTGGTGATCAGTGGGAAGAATGTTCCTTACATTGGTGATCAGTGAGAAGAATGCTCCTTACATTGGTGATCAGTGAGAAGAATGTTCCTTACATTGGTGATCAGTGGGAAGAATGTTCCTTACATTGGTGATCAGTGAGAAGAATGTCCCTTACATTGGGGATCAGTGAGAAGAATGTTCCTTACATTGGTGATCAGTGGGAAGAATGTTCCTTACATTGGTGATCAGTGAGAAGAATGCTCCTTACATTGGTGATCAGTGAGAAGAATGTTCCTTACATTGGTGATCAGTGAGAAGAATGTTCCTTACATTGGTGATCAGTGGGAAGAATGTTCCTTACATTGGTGATCAGTGGGAAGAATGTTCCTTACATTGGTGATCAGTGGGAAGAATGTTCCTTACATTGGTGATCAGTGGGAAGAATGTTCCTTACATTGGTGATCAGTGAGAAGAATGTTCCTTACATTGGTGATCAGTGAGAAGAATGTCCCTTACATTGGTGATCAGTGAGAAGAATGTTCCTTACATTGGTGATCAGTGGGAAGAATGTTCCTTACATTGGTGATCAGTGAGAAGAATGTTCCTTACATTGGTGATCAGTGAGAAGAATGTTCCTTACATTGGTAATCAGTGGGAAGAATGTCCCTTACATTGGTGATCAGTGAGAAGAATGTTCCTTACATTGGTGATCAGTGGGAAGAATGTCCCTTACATTGGTAATCAGTGAGAAGAATGTTCCTTACATTGGTGATCAGTGAGAAGAATGTTCCTTACATTGGTGATCAGTGAGAAGAATGTTCCTTACATTGGTGATCAGTGGGAAGAATGTCCCTTACATTGGTGATCAGTGGGAAGAATGTCCCTTACATTGGTGATCAGTGGGAAGAATGTCCCTTACATTGGTGATCAGTGAGAAGAATGTTCCTTACATTGGTGATCAGTGAGAAGAATGTTCCTTACATTGGTGATCAGTGGGAAGAATGTCCCTTACATTGGTGATCAGTGGGAAGAATGTTCCTTACATTGGTGGTCAGTAGGAAGAATGTTCCTTACATTGGTGATCAGTGGGAAGAATGTCCCTTACATTGGTGATCAGTGAGAAGAATGTTCCTTACATTGGTGATCAGTGAGAAGAATGTTCCTTACATTGGTGATCAGTGGGAAGAATGTCCCTTACATTGGTGATCAGTGGGAAGAATGTCCCTTACATTGGTGATCAGTGGGAAGAATGTCCCTTACATTGGTGATCAGTGGGAAGAATGTTCCTTACATTGGTGATCAGTGAGAAGAATGTCCCTTACATTGGTGATCAGTGGGAAGAATGTCCCTTACATTGGTGATCAGTGGGAAGAATGTCCCTTACATTGGTGATCAGTGGGAAGAATGATCAGCGTTGTCACCCTATTACAGGAAGTGTAAGAACTGAGGCAGGTAACGTTACAATGTTACACGGGAGACTCAGAAGAAGAACAGAAAGTGTAACAATGTACCCGATAGAATATATCATAATTTATGTCATTTTTTATTTTACACGTTTAACGCCTGGAATGGAGAACTCATGACTTGCAGGCGCGGTTCTGGAAGGGGAGGAAGAAAGATCTGCAGGGCGACCCGCGGGACGTCAGCAGCGCCCATCGCGCGTCGCCCTGACAAGTCTAGTTAGCGCGCGGCTAATGAGGCCGGACAGGTCCTCGTTGTCCTGCAACGCGTTCGTTGCTAGGCAACCTCCAGGGGCGAGCGGTGACTCATCTCTCTGTGACTCACACCTGCGCTCCTGCACTGCAGCCAGCCGACAGAAAGACGCTGGATTAACCCCTTCCTCACCAAACGCCGACACCCTCGCCAGCGCTAGAGATTTCACCTGCAAGAGCAAATGCTACTACAAAAAACCCCCAAAGTATTTATTTTATGTACTGCGAATAAAGGACGTTCTCCACCCGAAACAATCGCTTATTGGCAAAATATCCCCCCGTCCATTGATAGAGGAAGCGATGGCGTTTAATTACAATGATGCAGCACAACCAATGAACAGTTTTGCCTCCTTTCCTTCCAATGAGGGGGCAACTAAAAGGCAAGTTGGTGACTTTGCAGGACTCTTCTTCCTTGTAAATGACATCTTTCCAGTGAAGAGACCTGAAGGCATCTGAAAGTGCAGTAATATGTCACACTGCCCGCTACTTATTGCCCGTCCCCAGGGTCGTCTTTAACGCAGGGCAAAAGGGGGAGCTGCCAGTCATTGTTGCAGGGCCCTAAGCAGCTGTCCCTTGAGCCCCCACTGCCCGCAAATAGTTGATAAGTGGATTTGGGAGGGCCCAAAAATATGTTTGCCCAGTGTCCAATCCATAATAAAGATGGCCCTGCCTGTCCTGACAGTGCCTTCATCTACTTTTCCCTCCAGAAGTTCGGCACCATCTTTATTCAGGCATCACCCAGGAGTTAACATCTATTTCCTGGAATGTGATGGCAGCTCAGAGATGGTGCAAATCCCAGCAGGGCCGCCATCAGGGGGGTACAGGCAGTACACCTGTAAGGGGCCCAGAGGTCCCCAGGGGCCTGGGTGGCAACCCCCCCCTTTTTTTATTTAAAAAAATAAAAAATACATTTTTATTTCTTTTTTTTTATTCTTTTTATTTATTTTTTTATTTTTTTGTAAGGGGCCCAGAGGTCCGGAGGTCCCCAGGGGCCCAGATGGCAACCCCCCTTTTTAAAAAATAAATAAATAATAATATTAATTTTTGTAAGGGGCCCAGAAGCCCGGAGGTCCCCAGGGCCCCGGATGGCAACCTCCCTTTTTTTTTTTTTTTTTTTTTTTTAATAAAAAAAAAATATTATTATATATTTTTTTTTTAATTCTTCTTTTTTTATTTTATTTTCTATTTTTTGTAAGGGGCCCAGAGGTCCCCAAGGGCCCGGATGGCAACCCCTGACCTTAATAATTTGCGGCGGCAGCACCCCCCCGCTTCTCAATTTGTTACACCCTCCCCGGTTCTCTGCTCCAGGGGGCCCATGCCTGAAGCTGTGTAAGGGGCCCCAAAATTCCTGATGGTGGCTCTGAATCCCAGCAATCGCATGATCCCATCCCATAGCAATCGCATGATCCCATCCCATAGCAATCACATGATCCCATCCCATAGCAATCACATGATCCCATCCTGTAGCAATCACATGATCCCATCCCGTAGCAATCACATGATCCCATCCCGTAGCAATCACATGATCCCATCCTGTAGCAATCACATGATCCCATCCTGTAGCAATCGCATGATCCCATCCCGTAGCAATCACATGATCCCATCCTGTAGCAATCACATGATCCCATCCTGTAGCAATCACATGATCCCATCCCTTAGCAATCACATGATCCCATCCCGTAGCAATCACATGATCCGCTGGCCACTGATGCAGCCGGGTACTGGGAACAACAATCCATTGTGTCCTGTTCACACAGCGGTTACGGGACGGGCGTGGGCAGCAGTGTGCATGTTCCAGGCAGTGTATTTTTATGTTGCTGTGCCTAGCTGTGCCACTAGGGTTGACACTTTTTCTTCAAACCAAACCCGGACACTTTTGAGATGCACAGCAATGTTTTGTTTTTAGTATATACTATAGGATTGTAACAGACCTAGGACACCTTTGGGTGCTCCAAAGAGAATAGTAATGTGGCACACATAGTGCCCACCACCCTCGTGTCAGGCCCTGTTCAGAGCCACATTCCTATCTAAATAATATGTCCGGGTTTCAGGCGGTCTGAAACCCGGACACACGATTCAAAACCCGAACTGTCTGAGTGAATCCCGGACAGGTGGCAACCCCATGTCCTGCCCATCCACAGTAAAAGTAGTGGCAAGTGGTTAATAACCACAAAAAGATATGAACTGACTTTGTGAGCACTAAATGCCTTTGCAAACCCAGATATTACCTTGTAAAAGTGGTAGTGACATCATCACTGTGCAGAAAGCAGTTGTGGGAAGGGCTCAGCTGGCTCCACCCACTGTAGGATGCCTGTAAAAAACTACAGGAGGGGGCAGAGACAAGACCAATCTCCCTGCACAAAGACAGAGAGCAGAGCTGTGGGAGGGGCCCAGCAGGCTCCACCCACTATAAAAAAGCTACAGGAGGGTCAGTGACAAGACCAATCACCCTGCACACGGAGAGAGAGCAAAGCTGTGGGAGGGGCAGAGCAGGCTCCACCCACTACAGAAAGCTACAGGAGGGGGGCGGAGACAAGATCAGTCACCCTGCACAAGGAGAGAGCGCAGAGCTGTGGGAGGGGCCCAGCAGGCTCCACCCACTACAGGCTGCTTGCAAAAACTACAGAAGGGGCGGAGACAAGACCAGTCCCCCTGCACAAGGGAGATCAGCAGTGGGCGGTCTTTATTACAGGAAGTCTCACACTGGATTACTGCACAGATCTGGAAGATCACCAAGATTTTGGGGCTTCTATATTTAGACAATATTTACTTATCACAGATCACCTCCAATTATTACTCACATGTATCTCAGCTCCGACTCTCTTCTCACCAGGATCTCTCGGATCCTTTCAATCTTGAACAGTTCATCTTCAATATCATCCACTGTTGTCGTAGAGTCGGCCATGGAGATGACATCTTCACCTTAAAAAAAAGAAAAAGGGGAGCGTGAAATCTAGAAGGGTTAATGCATGGGGGTGCTCAACCTGCGGCCCTCCAGCCGTTGCGGAACTACAAGTCCCATGAGGCATTGCAAGGCTGGCAGTTACAAGCATGACTCCCAAAAGCTGGGGCATGCTGGGACTTGTAGTCCTGCAAAAGCTGGAGGGCCCCAGGTTGCGCATACATAGATTACTGGGTTGTTGTACCGGGATATCATTTTCATCAGCTGGTTCAATAATATTTTATTACTTACATCTAAACAAGTCACGTGACATCAGAGAAACAACAATGTATACTTTTGCATCTTTGTATTTATGTTTGTAAAATAATAATAAAAAAAAAAAAAAGACTATAAAAATTTACCTTAAAAAAAAAAAAAAAAGAGAAAAAAAAAAAAAAAAAAAAATCAGAAAACAAGAAGCCTTCCTAAAAAAAAAAAAAAAAAAAGGCCATCTATTTGCTCCAAATGAACTGTGAAACACATGTGGGAAATTAAATGTATTTTTTTTTTTAAATAGAAAAATATTGCGCACATTACATTGTTCAAAGATTGCAATGATTTCCTCCTCCAGCAGCGGGGACATATGCAGCAATCTGAATGCAGGGAGGACCCAGGCGACCAATGACAGCACAGAATATGTACACAATATTGCACATGTTACATTGTTGCCAGGGCTGTCTTAGTAGCATCATGGGCCCCTGGGCAAAGTAAGACACATCAGCCTGCTCTCTAGAAATAAAGTATAAATAGTTGATAGAATTAACCACTTCCTTACTGGGCACATATACAGAAATGCACAATACATGGGGGGGGGGGGGGTCAGGGGGCACAATCCTGAGATCAGGAGGGCACAGTACAGGAGGGGAGTCAGAAATGCACAATACATGGGGGGGGGGGGGTCAGGGGGCACAATCCTAAGATCAGGAGGGCACAGTACAGGAGGGGAGTCAGAAATGCACAATACATGGGGGGGGGGGGGTCAGGGGGCACAATCCTAAGATCAGGAGGGCACAGTACAGGAGGGGAGTCAGAAATGCACAATACATGGGGGGGGGTCAGGGGGCACAATCCTGAGATCAGGAGGGCACAGTACAGGAGGGGAGTCAGAAATGCACAATACATGGGGGGGGGGTCAGGGGGCACAATCCTGAGATCAGGAGGGCACAGTACAGGAGGGGAGTCAGAAATGCACAATACATGGGGGGGGGGGGGGTCAGGGGGCACAATCCTGAGATCAGGAGGGCACAGTACAGGAGGGGAGTCAGAAATGCACAATACATGGGGGGGTCAGGGGGCACAATCCTGAGATCAGGAGGGCACAGTACAGGAGGGGAGTCAGAAATGCACAATACATGGGGGGGGTCAGGGGGCACAATCCTGAGATCAGGAGGGCACAGTACAGGAGGGGAGTCAGAAATGCACAATACATGGGGGGGGGGGGTCAGGGGGCACAATCCTGAGATCAGGAGGGCACAGTACAGGAGGGGAGTCAGAAATGCACAATACATGGGGGGGGGGGGGTCAGGGGGCACAATCCTAAGATCAGGAGGGCACAGTACAGGAGGGGAGTCAGAAATGCACAATACATGGGGGGGGGGGGGTCAGGGGGCACAATCCTAAGATCAGGAGGGCACAGTACAGGAGGGGAGTCAGAAATGCACAATACATGGGGGGGGGGGTCAGGGGGCACAATCCTGAGATCAGGAGGGCACAGTACAGGAGGGCAGTCAGAAATGCACAATACATGGGGGGGGGGTCAGGGGGCACAATCCTGAGATCAGGAGGGCACAGTACAGGAGGGGAGTCAGAAATGCACAATACATGGGGGGGGGGTCAGGGGGCACAATCCTGAGATCAGGAGGGCACAGTACAGGAGGGGAGTCAGAAATGCACAATACATGGGGGGGGGGGTCAGGGGGCACAATCCTGAGATCAGGAGGGCACAGTACAGGAGGGGAGTCAGAAATGCACAATACATGGGGGGGGGGGGTCAGGGGGCACAATCCTGAGATCAGGAGGGCACAGTACAGGAGGGGAGTCAGAAATGCACAATACATGGGGGGGGGGGGGTCAGGGGGCACAATCCTGAGATCAGGAGGGCACAGTACAGGAGGGGAGTCAGAAATGCACAATACATGGGGGGGGGGTCAGGGGGCACAATCCTGAGATCAGGAGGGCACAGTACAGGAGGGGAGTCAGAAATGCACAATACATGGGGGGGGGGGTCAGGGGGCACAATCCTGAGATCAGGAGGGCACAGTACAGGAGGGGAGTCAGAAATGCACAATACATGGGGGGGGGGGGTCAGGGGGCACAATCCTGAGATCAGGAGGGCACAGTACAGGAGGGGGAGTCAGAAATGCACAATACATGGGGGGGGGGTCAGGGGGCACAATCCTGAGATCAGGAGGGCACAGTACAGGAGGGGAGTCAGAAATGCACAATACATTGGGGGGGGGGGGGTCAGGGGGCACAATCCTGAGATCAGGAGGGCACAGTACAGGAGGGGAGTCAGAAATGCACAATACATGGGGGGGGGGTCAGGGGGCACAATCCTGAGATCAGGAGGGCACAGTACAGGAGGGGAGTCAGAAATGCACAATACATGGGGGGGGGTCAGGGGGCACAATCCTGAGATCAGGAGGGGCACAGTACAGGAGGGGAGTCAGAAATGCACAATACATGAGGGGGGGGGGGTGTCAGGGGGCACAATCCTGAGATCAGGAGGGCACAGTACAGGTTTTTGGAATGCTGGCCAGTACACCAGGGACAGCTTAGTAAAAAGTGTTACGGTCCTGGAAAATCCAGGACAGTTGGCAAGTATTATGTAATGCAAGATTATCATGGGGCCCCCATGCACCTG
>CM055128.1:8403683-8520734 GCA_029206835.1 Rana muscosa
GGTTTAATTGCTCTTACAGTAAATAATTCTTCTAATACACCTTAAAATAAAGAGTCACTTCTACTTCATCAATTACCTGCTTTTACAGTGAGTAATTCCTCCTCATACTACCTCCTAAAATAAAAAGTTACTTTTACTCCACAGCTTAACTGCTCTTGCAGTAAAAAATCCTTTTTGTATTCCACATCTTACCTGCTTTTGCAGCAAAGAACCCTCCCTGTAATGTACATTAAGTATTTTTTATTTTTTTATAGTAACAATTTCCTTTTCATAGCTTTCACTATTAAAAAAAAAAAAAAAAAAACCAGTCACTTGTACAGTAAGAAACACTTTCCTATTAGCGCAAAAAAAAAAAAAAAAAACACTAGTTTGACAACTCTTTTACAGTAAAGACCCCCTTCCCATAAGAGAACACTACCACTGTGCGTATAAAAAATGCTTTCTACTCCTCAGCCTTACAGTTCTTATAAATAATCTTTGTTATTATGTGGCTTATCTACTTGTACAATAAAGATCCCCTTCTGTTCTACAGCTACTTGATAGTAAAACCCTTCTGTTTTTTTTCTTTCTTTTTTCCACCGCTCTGACAGGAAAGAATCCCTTCCTGTTACTGTCTTCTCTAAAAAAAAAAAAAAATGTATTGGTTTCAACTCCTTTTTTATTTTTTCCTTTCTGATGTAGTTGGCCCTTGACGATGCCTGGAGGTGCCCTCACTGCAAAGTATTACAGCAGGGAACGGTCAAGCTAAGCCTATGGACATCCCGGACATCCTTATTATCACCTGAAGAGGTTCCGGCAGGTGGGCGGGCGCCGAATAAACTGTCTACTGTGGTCAGGTTCCCTCTCTATGGGATGGACATGACGCCCCATGTGGTGAAGAGGGGGCCAGGGAAGCAAAGGTCCCGTAGGGCAGTGGTCTTCGTGGAAGATGGACGGGGGTCGACGGACGTCTTGTATGACTGTACGCCGTGTGTAATCACCATGGGAGCCTTCAGGGTGGACACTACACAGGTGAGGAAATGTTCTGTGCATTCTATATCTACATCCTAGAAATACCTCCCAGGACCCCTCCCCTCCCCCCTTCCAATTAAATACTTCTTCATTACAGATGAAGGGAAATGAGAGCTTCCGGGTTTTTTTGGGAAATTTTGGCAAAAGTCAGATTTCAGCCAAACTTTTTTTCCATTCTGGTGGAATGCATTAGCAGGAAGGGTTATGGTTGTTTTAAGGGTGCAATGGGCTTTTAAATGGCTCCTGAGGGTTACAGAAGATCTGATCATTTATCCCGGACCTCTTCTTCTGCCAAAAATGCCCCCTCAGTAGCCTTATACAGTCTTTAAGTTACTTGGCGATAGGCAATGGAGGAGGAGCGATGACCATGCTATGCAGGAGGAGCGATGACCATGCTATGGTGGAGGAGCGATGACCATGCTATGCAGGAGGAGCGATGACCATGCTATGGAGGAGGGGCGATGACCATGCTATGCAGGAGGAGCGATGACCATGCTATGGAGGAGGGGCGATGACCATGCTATGGTGGAGGAGCGATGACCATGCTATGGAGGAGGAGCGATGACCATGCTATGGAGGAGGAGCGATGACCATGCTATGGAGGAGGGGCGATGACCATGCTATGGAGGAGGGGCGATGACCATGCTATGGTGGAGGGGCGATGACCATGCTATGCAGGAGGAGCGATGACCATGCTATGGAGGAGGGGCGATGACCATGCTATGCAGGAGGAGCGATGACCATGCTATGGAGGAGGGGCGATGACCATGCTATGGAGGAGGGGCGATGACCATGCTATGGAGGAGGGGCGATGACCATGCTATGGAGGAGGAGCGATGACCATGCTATGGAGGAGGAGCGATGACCATGCTATGGAGGAGGGGCGATGACCATGCTATGGAGGAGGGGCGATGACCATGCTATGGTGGAGGGGCGATGACCATGCTATGGAGGAGGGGCGATGGACCATGCTATGCAGGAGGAGCGATGACCATGCTATGCAGGAGGAGCGATGACCATGCTATGGAGGAGGAGCGATGACCATGCTATGCAGGAGGAGCGATGACCATGCTATGGAGGAGGGGCGATGACCATGCTATGGAGGAGGGGCGATGACCATTGCTATGGAGGAGGGGCGATGACCATGCTATGGTGGAGGGGCGATGACCATGCTATGGAGGAGGGGCGATGACCATGCTATGCAGGAGGAGCGATGACCATGCTATGGAGGAGGAGCGATGACCATGCTATGGAGGAGGAGCGATGACCATGCTATGGAGGAGGAGCGATGACCATGCTATGGAGGAGGAGCGATGACCATGCTATGGAGGAGGGGCGATGACCATGCTATGGAGGAGGGGCGATGACCATGCTATGGAGGAGGGGCGATGACCATGCTATGGAGGAGGAGCGATGACCATGCTATGCAGGAGGAGCGATGACCATGCTATGGAGGAGGGGCGATGACCATGCTATGCAGGAGGAGCGATGACCATGCTATGGAGGAGGGGCGATGACCATGCTATGGAGGAGGGGCGATGACCATGCTATGCAGGAGGAGTGATGACCATGCTATGGAGGAGGGGCGATGACCATGCTATGGAGAGGGGCGATGACCATGCTATGGAGGAGGGGCGATGACCATGCTATGGAGGAGGAGCGATGACCATGCTATGCAGGAGGAGCGATGACCATGCTATGGAGGAGGGGCGATGACCATGCTATGCAGGAGGAGCGATGACCATGCTATGGAGGAGGGGCGATGACCATGCTATGGAGGAGGGGCGATGACCATGCTATGCAGGAGGAGCGATGACCATGCTATGGAGGAGGGGCGATGACCATGCTATGCAGGAGGAGCGATGACCATGCTATGGAGGAGGGGCGATGACCATGCTATGGAGGAGGGGCGATGACCATGCTATGAGGAGGGGCGATGACCATGCTATGGAGGAGGAGCGATGACCATGCTATGGAGGAGGAGCGATGACCATGCTATGGAGGAGGAGCGATGACCATGCTATGGAGGAGGGGCGATGACCATGCTATGGAGGAGGGGCGATGACCATGCTATGGAGGAGGGGCGATGACCATGCTATGGAGGAGGAGCGATGACCATGCTATGGAGGAGGGGCGATGACCATGCTATGGAGGAGGGGGCGATGACCATGCTATGGAGGAGGAGCGATGACCATGCTATGGAGGAGGGGCGATGACCATGCTATGGAGGAGGGGCGATGACCATGCTATGGAGGAGGAGCGATGACCATGCTATGGAGGAGGAGCGATGACCATGCTATGGAGGAGGAGCGATGACCATGCTATGCAGGAGGAGCGATGACCATGCTATGGAGGAGGGGCGATGACCATGCTATGGAGGAGGAGCGATGACCATGCTATGGAGGAGGGGCGATGACCATGCTATGGAGGAGGGGCGATGACCATGCTATGGAGGAGGGGCGATGACCATGCTATGGAGGAGGGGCGATGACCATGCTATGGAGGAGGGGCGATGACCATGCTATGGAGGAGGGGCGATGACCATGCTATGGAGGAGGAGCGATGACCATGCTATGGAGGAGGGGCGATGACCATGCTATGGAGGAGGGGCGATGACCATGCTATGGAGGAGGGGCGATGACCATGCTATGGAGGAGGGGCGATGACCATGCTATGGAGGAGGGGCGATGACCATGCTATGGAGGAGGGGCGATGACCATGCTATGGAGGAGGGGCGATGACCATGCTATGGAGGAGGGGCGATGACCATGCTATGGAGGAGGGGCGATGACCATGCTATGGAGGAGGGGCGATGACCATGCTATGCAGGAGGAGCGATGACCATGCTATGGAGGAGGGGCGATGACCATGCTATGGAGGAGGAGCGATGACCATGCTATGGAGGAGGGGCGATGACCATGCTATGCAGGAGGAGCGATGACCATGCTATGCAGGAGGAGCGATGACCATGCTATGGAGGAGGAGCGATGACCATGCTATGCAGGAGGAGCGATGACCATGCTATGGAGGAGGGGCGATGACCATGCTATGGAGGAGGGGCGATGACCATGCTATGGAGGAGGAGCGATGACCATGCTATGGAGGAGGGGCGATGACCATGCTATGGAGGAGGGGCGATGACCATGCTATGGAGGAGGAGCGATGACCATGCTATGCAGGAGGAGCGATGACCATGCTATGCAGGAGGGGCGATGACCATGCTATGGAGGAGGGGCGATGACCATGCTATGGAGGAGGGGCGATGACCATGCTATGGAGGAGGGGCGATGACCATGCTATGGAGGAGGGGCGATGACCATGCTATGGAGGAGGGGCGATGACCATGCTATGGAGGAGGGGCGATGACCATGCTATGCAGGAGGAGTGATGACCATGCTATGGAGGAGGGGCGATGACCATGCTATGGAGGAGGGGCGATGACCATGCTATGGAGGAGGGGCAATGACCATGCTATGCAGGAGGAGCGATGACCATGCTATGCAGGAGGAGTGATGACCATGCTATGCAGGAGGAGCGATGACCATGCTATGCAGGAGGAGCGATGACCATGCTATGGAGGAGGGGCGATGACCTTGCTATGGAGGAGGAGCGATGACCATGCTATGGAGGAGGGGCGATGACCTTGCTATGGAGGAGGGGCGATGACCATGCTATGGAGGAGGAGCGATGACCATGCTATGGAGGAGGAGCGATGACCATGCTATGCAGGAGGAGCGATGACCATGCTATGGAGGAGGAGCGATGACCATGCTATGGAGGAGGGGCGATGACCTTGCTATGGAGGAGGAGCGATGACCATGCTATGGAGGAGGAGCGATGACCATGCTATGGAGGAGGAGCGATGACCATGCTATGCAGGAGGAGCGATGACCATGCTATGCAGGAGGAGCGATGACCATGCTATGGAGGAGGAGCGATGACCATGCTATGGAGGAGGGGCGATGACCATGCTATGGAGGAGGGGCGATGACCATGCTATGGAGGAGGGGCGATGACCATGCTATGCAGGAGGAGCGATGACCATGCTATGGAGGAGGAGCGATGACCATGCTATGGAGGAGGAGCGATGACCATGCTATGCAGGAGGAGCGATGACCATGCTATGCAGGAGGAGCGATGACCATGCTATGCAGGAGGGGCGATGACCATGCTATGGAGGAGGAGCGATGACCATGCTATGGAGGAGGAGCGATGACCATGCTATGGAGGAGGAGCGATGACCATGCTATGGAGGAGGGGCGATGACCTTGCTATGCAGGAGGAGCGATGACCATGCTATGGAGGAGGAGCGATGACCATGCTATGGAGGAGGAGCGATGACCATGCTATGGAGGAGGAGCGATGACCATGCTATGGAGGAGGAGCGATGACCATGCTATGGAGGAGGAGCGATGACCATGCTATGGAGGAGGGGCGATGACCATGCTATGGAGGAGGGGCGATGACCTTGCTATGCAGGAGGAGCAATGACCATGCTATGGAGGAGGAGCAATGACCATTTGCACAGGAGATACATTTCCTACCATGATATGGAGGAGGAGCGATGACCATGCTTTGGAGGAGGAGCGATGATCACTTGCACACAGGAGATACATTTCCTACCATGACCATAGTATGCAGGAGGAGCAATGACCATGCTATGGAGGAGGAGCGATGACCATTTGCACAGGAGATACATTTCCTACCATGTTATGGAGGAGGAGCGATGACCATGCTATGGTGGAAGGCAGGATGGCCATAATGTGGAGGAGGGGGGGTGGCTCTTCTATGAAGGAGAGTAGATGACCACGCACTAAGGAGCTACATTCCCTATGGCAGTAAATGACCCCTCATTAGTCTTATATAGGCTGTATATAGTAGGGTTACCAAGAGAGTTAATTGGTAATGATATGCTATGGAGGAGGTGGGGTGGCCATACTATGGAGGAAGGTAGATGATCATGTACGGGGGCTAAATTTCCTATGGCAGTTAGTGCCTCCTCATTAGCCCCATATATTCTTTATAATAGGGAGCTGCTGAAACCATAAAATATTTAGCGTTACATGATATGGATGAACGGTGGGGGGGGGGGGGGGGGGTCACAAGTGCCACCATGCCTGCAGCAGTTATTATGCCCTCATTAGTCTTGTATAGCCTTTATAGTAGGGTAACCAAGAGTTACTTGGTAATATGCTATAGAGCAGTGGTTGTCAACCTGGGGTTCGGGACCCCCTTGGGGGTCAAATGATGATTTGCCAGGGGGTCACCAAATCCTGGGCTTGTTCCTGAAGCCCAGCACCACTCTCCCAGCCTTTTTGCGGCTGCCCAGCAGGGCGGTCCCTGGAGCACGTGGCCACCCAGCTGGGCTGTTCCTGGAGCCCATGGTCGCCAACTCGGCATGGCTGGGGGGTAGAGACTAGAGGTCAGCTGACTGGTGAGGTGGGAGGGGGCTGGAGGAGACCCTATCTCCTGATTTCAGCATAGGGGTCACTGCTGCGAGACACCACAAAGTCGGAGACACAGTGAGCAACACTAACTGTGATTAGAGTTGCCATTAAAAGTCCCCACTACAGTTCTCTGATCAGCAGTTGACCTTGATCAAGAGCACCTAAGTTGGCCGATCAGAACTCCCCCCAGCACTGCCACTCATCCCATTTCCCCCCCCCCCCCCCAGCACTGCCACTCATCCCATTTCCCCCACCATCACTGCCACTCGTCCCAAGGAGTAAGAGAAGGAATAAAAATAGATACTACATGGAAGGGAGAGGAAAAGAGGGGGAGGCAGAAAAAAAAGGGAGAGAAAAACAAGCAAGACGGCTGGAGAGAGGGATGGGGAAAAAAAGCAAAACATTAGGATGTACCATATGATGTTTTAATACTGTACGAGTGGAAGGGACTCGGAGCGCTAAATTTCCATGGGTTAGGGGCGCAAATTACTAGTCTTGCCTTGGGTGCTGACAACCCACGCTACGAAAATTATTTTACTGTTGGGGGTCCCGACAACTTGGAAAATGTTATCAAGGGGTCACGGCACTAGAAAGGTTGAGAACCACTGCTATAGAGGAAGGAGGCATGCCCATACTATGGAGGAGGGTAGATGACCACTTGCACACAGAAGATACATTTTCTACCATGACAATGATATGTAGGAGGAGCGATGACCATGCTATGGTGCAAGGCTGTATGACCATAGCATGGAGGAGGGGGGTGGCTGTGCTCTGAAGGAGAGTAGTTGACCACACACTCGGGAGCTATATTCCCTATGGCAGTTAATGCCCCCTCATTAGTCTTGTATGGCCTTTATAATAGGGTTGCCAAGAGTTACTTGGTAATGGAATGCTGTGCAGGAGGGGGTAGCCATACTATGGAGTAGGCGGGTGTGGGATGACCAGGATATAGAGGAACGAGGATGCCCATAGTATGGAGGAGGGTAGATGAACATGCACAGGAGCTACGTTTCCTATGGCAGTTGGTGTCCTCTCATAAGCCCCCCTATATAGCCTTTATATTAGGGAGCTTCTGAAACCATAAAAATATTTTAAAAGTTACTTGGTTATGATATGCTATGGAAAGGGGGGGACCATCCTATGAAGGAAGTAGATGACCTTGCGCACAGGATGTCCCCTCATTAGTCTTACATAGCCTTTGTGGTAGTAGGGTTACCAAGAGTTACTTGGTAATGATCTGCTATGGAGGAAGGGAAGCCCATACTATGGAGAAGGGTAGATGACCAAGCACAGGATGTAATTTCCTATGGCAGTCGCCAAGATGGAGGTACCATGGACACCAGACGATGGGTTTCGTAATGGGAAAGGAACTTGAACTTCTCTTTCTCCTTTTTCTCTTTCTCTTTCTTCCTTTCCCCTTTCTCTTTTCTCTTTCAAAAGACTTCCTTGACCCACGAATCCAACCTCATCTTACTTCACACTTTAATAAAGTCAATTCTATATGCTTCACATGCTGACTAGAACCACCAACCATGTTCTTTGGAAGCCCAGGGGACTTTGTATTGTCAAGACTCACGGTTCTGATTTGGAAAAGGCCATGTGGTGCTATGAAGACCCATTATTGGGTAAATGTGGATGGAGATTTGAGGGTTGCATCTGATCTGCCTTTCGGAGCCTACTCACATCACTGGTCTAGCGAGTCTTATTGTGCATAAGATACAACACCAGGACAAAAAGTTAAGGGAAACCCAAAATTTTACAGCTGTCACTGGAACAGTTAATGAGGGACAACTGTTCTTTCCTCTCACTTTGGAGAACTTACCTCCCATTTCACTTCCATATAGGTAAGTAAAGGGAAATCTCCCCAACCTGGCAGGAGTTTTATCCATGACCTTCTCTAAAGTCAGAACTTTTTTTTTTTTTTTTTTTGTTTCCGTTCGATACTTAAAAAGAAAAAAAAAACTAAATTCCACCCATGTCCCCTTTTGTGCTCTCAGCCTACTGCAGGAACTCAATGGATGCTCGCTGGTACAGTTATGATGACAGTAACGTGGAATTGGTCCAGGAGGATGAGGTCTGCACCCGGGGGGCTTATCTGCTGTTTTACCAAAAGAGGAACGCCATCCCTGCCTGGTCTGCAAGCAGCTCCGTAAGAGGTACTAATAACTCTTGGGATAATGGTAGTTAGAGTGGTTGACTGTTGTCCTGAATGGAACTAACCTTAACAGGGAAGAAGGTCTTAGGACTGGGTGGGTGGAGATGTATATATGAGATTTGGTGTGTGTTACTGGAAGGTGGCAACATGTGGATGAGACTTGACACAAAGCTGCTTGTTGGTATTGTCTATGGCAGTAGACTCCAAACTGAACGTAGCCCTTTGCTTGCCTTTATCTGACCCTTGGGGCACTATTCCTCCTTCTGACAACAATGGGGTATAATTTCTACCACCCGTGGGGGCACTATGCCTCCTCCCACTGACACCAACGATGGGGCTCTATTCCTCCCACTGACACCAACGATGGGGCTCTATTCCTCCCACTGACACCAACGATGGGGCTCTATTTCTCCCACTGACACCAATGATGGGGCTCTATTCCTCCCACTGACACCAACGATGGGGCTCTATTCCTCCCACTGACACCAACGATGGGGCTCTATTCCTCCCACTGACACCAACGATGGGGCTCTATTCCTCCCACTGACACCAACGATGGGGCTCTATTCCTCCCACTGACACCAACGATGGGGCTCTATTCCTCCCACTGACACCAACGATGGGGCTCTATTCCTCCCACTGACACCAACGATGGGGCTCTATTCCTCCCACTGACACCAAAGATAGGCATAGTTGATGTCCAATGATGCCAGGATATTTTCTACTCTCACTGGCCACTTTTTGGCACCCCTAAAGTCTGAAAGAACCGTTAACTGGCCCTCTGATTAGAAAGTTTGGAGACCCCTGGTCTATGGCAACCAGTCAGCATTTCTTTTCTTTCCCGCCCTACCGTGGAATCGTGTGCTTACAGGTACCATCAAAACAGAGGCTTACCATGTTGGAAAGTTGGAGATTTTTCTTGTTTTTTTTTTATAGTTTCACCAAGTTTTTAGGACCTTGCACTGTAATTACAGGTTCCACAAGTTCCTCCATGTCGGACCACTGGGTCATTCGGCTGAATGGAAGCAAGAGAGAGAGCTTGGCGTCTCATGCTACTACCAACTGCTCACCACCTCCCCAAAGTCCAGACCCTGTGGTCTTCCTAGATGAGGAGAACTTGGACCAAGGTAAATATGTGGCTTCATGGGTACAAATCTACGCAAACACTTAAAAATCATGACTTTGTGGAGGGGAGAGTCCACTCCATACGGTTTTATAATGAAATGTCCAACAAGGTCATATACTGTAGATTTGATGGCATTGGTCAGATGTCTACAAACATTTGGCCATATAGAATATTTTAGGGTGGTCAACTATTTTTTTTTTTCTTGCAGGTTGTGGCACAAAGTCGTTTGTCCGTGGGGTCAAGGGTCGTAGTGCCAGCATGAAACTGACGTCTGCTTCCAAAATAAAGCTGAGCCTCAGTAAGGCGATGCCACTCCGGTGGTCATTCGGAGCAAAGGATAAGGCAAAGCCCAAGACTGGTGAGCTAGTGGAATATTTAGAATCTGGCCGTCGGCCAAAGTACACAAATGATTCTATTGTGCCATTGATGACCAACACAGACAAGCCAACCAGTGGACCTCAGCCAAAGGTAAACCATGTGAATACTCATGGTGCCAATGAAAACAACTCAGCCAGTGGTCAATCAAGACCAGCAAAGACCGATACTTCAGATGGAAAGCTTAGAGATAAAGTGAGCCGCCAAGATAGCAGTGCTGTGACTGAGAAAGGAGACGGGCCTTCACAATCCCAACACAGGACTATGGGTGTAGACGGTCCAGCGCCTTTTGACTCTGTTGAAAAAGGCAAAGCAAATTTAAGTAAAAAGGGAGATGGAAACCAAAGAATCCTTACTAAAGACAGCAACAGGCCAAGAACCTCAGAAACTGGACCTCAGGAGGAGAAGTCAGCAAAGTCTAGGTCTACTGGTTTACCGAAGAAAGAATCCAGGAGGCCGAGCACGTCGGACAACCTTAAAACTGACCTCCATGCCAGGACAACCAGGACATCTCTACCTAATGGGGTTTTGGATGGGAGGACTAGTGGCACCATGCCACGTCGTCAGAAAGAGGACCATACCCCCAGCAAAGCTCAGATGGACATCAGGAGAGCTCATAGCTCAACCAACGTCCAGAATAAGGTGGAGTGGACTATGAAGAGGTCTACCTCTCTGTACAAGAACGGAAGTGCGTCTCACCAAGCTGCCAGGCAGGCAGCAGCAGAAAAGTCGTCCTCAGGTACACTTCAGAGAATGAGATATCAGACTTCCTCCCTAGGAAGGAAGAAAACGGTGCCTGAATCCAGCTTCTAACAGTGCTCTTAACTCCCTTTTGCCACCTTTTATGACAATGACTATATTAGGAGAACGTGGCGTATTTTGTGGCTCACGCTGGCGGTCCTCAGTGGCCATTTAGGATCTCATATTTATTGTATTAAAGAACAGAATTTCGCAGGTTTGTTCCCCACCATGTCTCCACTGCTGTACTGGACCCCACCCAAGAAATCCCGACATCTGACAGCCAAAAACTCAGCTACTGTTGTCACTGGCCTGAGTGGGCTCTTCCTACATAGTATAAAGTACGGGCGGTAAGGCCTACCATCCTTTGATAAATTCTCCATAGAAATAGTACAAGGTACTTGATCAGACCTGTGACACCAGCAGCTATCTTCATCCAAACACTCGACCTGTGGTGGCCTTTCCAGGGTGGGGGCCGCAGCAAAGACCTGTTTGTGGGCCCTTTTCTCTGGGCATTATAAATGCACAGACTGTATACAATTCTCCGTTCAGGTTATTTACTAAAGGCAAATAGATTGTGCAGTTGCTCCAGAGCTTAGTAAATGACGGAGAGCTCTTCTGACTTCCATCGTCCAATCACGTGCAAGCAAAAATATTTTTTGTTATTTTTTTATTTTATTTTCCTTGCATGTGATTCTTCTTCTTTATAAAGTCAATCTTTAGCACATTTGCTAATCTCTGGAGCAGCTGCACTGGCAAAGTGTACAGTCTATTCGACTTTGCAGGTTGTATAAAATGTATCAGCGTGGTTTGTAAACAATGTGTATACAACCTGCACCGATACATTGTATACAACCTGCACCGACACATTGTATACAACCTGCACCGACACATTGTATACAACCTGCACCGACACATTGTATACAACCTGCACCGACACATTGTATACAACCTGAACCGACACATTGTATACAACCTGCACCGACACATTGTATACAACCTGCACCGACACATTGTATACAACCTGCACCGACACATTGTATACAACCTGCACCGACACATTGTATACAACCTGCACCGACACATTGTATACAACCTGCACCGACACATTGTATACAACCTGCACCGACACATTGTATACAACCTGCACCGACACATTGTATACAACCTGAACCGACACATTGTATACAGCCTGCACCGACACATTGTATACAGCCTGCACCGACACATTGTATACAACCTGAACCGACACATTGTATACAGCCTGAACCGACACATTGTATACAGCCTGCACCGACACATTGTATACAGCCTGCACCGACACATTGTATACAGCCTGCACCGACACATTGTATACAACCTGAACCGACACATTGTATACAACCTGAACCGACACATTGTATACAGCCTGCACCGACACATTGTATACAGCCTGCACCGACACATTGTATACAACCTGAACCGACACATTGTATACAGCCTGAACCGACACATTGTATACAGCCTGCACCGACACATTGTATACAGCCTGCACCGACACATTGTATACAGCCTGCACCGACACATTGTATACAGCCTGCACCGACACATTGTATACAGCCTGCACCGACACATTGTATACAACCTGAACCGACACATTGTATACAACCTGCACCGACACATTGTATACAACCTGCACCGACACATTGTATACAGCCTGCACCGATCCATTGTATACAGCCTGCACCGATCCATTGTATACAGCCTGCACCGATCCATTGTATACAGCCTGCACCGATCCATTGTATACAGCCTGCACCGATCCATTGTATACAGCCTGCACCGATCCATTGTATACAGCCTGCACCGATCCATTGTATACAGCCTGCACCGACACATTGTATACAACCTGCACCGACACATTGTATACAACCTGCACCGACACATTGTATACAACCTGCACCGACACATTGTATACAACCTGCACCGACACATTGTATACAACCTGCACCGACACATTGTATACAACCTGCACCGACACATTGTATACAACCTGCACCGACACATTGTATACAACCTGAACCGACACATTGTATACAACCTGCACCGACACATTGTATACAACCTGCACCGACACATTGTATACAGCCTGCACCGACACATTGTATACAACCTGCACCGACACATTGTATACAACCTGCACCGACACATTGTATACAACCTGCACCGACACATTGTATACAACCTGCACCGACACATTGTATACAGCCTGCACCGACACATTGTATACAACCTGCACCGACACATTGTATACAACCTGCACCGACACATTGTATACAACCTGCACCGACACATTGTATACAACCTGCACCGACACATTGTATACAACCTGCACCGACACATTGTATACAACCTGCACCGATCCATTGTATACAACCTGAACCGACACATTGTATACAACCTGCACCGACACATTGTATACAACCTGCACCGACACATTGTATACAACCTGCACCGACACATTGTATACAACCTGCACCGACACATTGTATACAACCTGCACCGACACATTGTATACAACCTGCACCGACACATTGTATACAGCCTGCACCGACACATTGTATACAACACCGACACATTGTATACAACCTGCACCGACACATTGTATACAACCTGAACCGACACATTGTATACAACCTGCACCGACACATTGTATACAACCTGCACCGACACATTGTATACAGCCTGCACCGATCCATTGTATACAGCCTGCACCGATCCATTGTATACAGCCTGCACCGATCCATTGTATACAGCCTGCACCGATCCATTGTATACAGCCTGCACCGATCCATTGTATACAGCCTGCACCGATCCATTGTATACAGCCTGCACCGATCCATTGTATACAGCCTGCACCGATCCATTGTATACAGCCTGCACCGATCCATTGTATACAGCCTGCACCGATCCATTGTATACAGCCTGCACCGATCCATTGTATACAATCTGCACCGATCCATTGTATACAGCCTGCACTGATCCATTGTATGCAGCCTGCACTGATCCATTGTATACAATCTGCACTGATCCATTGTATACAACCTGCACTGATCCATTGTATCAGTGCAGGTTGTATACATTGTGTCGGTGCAGGTTGTATACATTGTGTCGGTGCAGGTTGTATACATTGTGTCGGTGCAGGCTGTATACAATGTGCCGGTGCAGGCTGTATACAATGGGTCGGTGCAGGCTGTATACAATGGGTCGGTGCAGGCTGTATACAATGGGTCGGTGCAGGCTGTATACAATGGGTCGGTGCAGGCTGTATACAATGTGTCGGTGCAGGCTGTATACAATGTGTCGGTGCAGGCTGTATACAATGTGTCGGTGCAGGCTGTATACAATGGGTCGGTGCAGGCTGTATACAATGGGTCGGTGCAGGCTGTATACAATGGATCGGTGCAAACTGTATACAATGTATCGGTTCTATAAGTGCCATGTTTAGATATGGTGACAAGTGAAGACTCTCCCAGAAGGTACTGGATATAATGGGAGAGGTTTTATATTTATTTAGAGGTGCGATGGATATTTTTTTTAATGATCTTATTACTGTTAAAGATTTTACACTGCAGAACTTTTTAATACTTTGGTTTTTTGGTAGACGGATGTTTCGCTGTAACTGGCGAGTGTTTGAACCAGACGTCCCAACGCAGATCATCACATCTCTGTTGATTTCAATGGAGTAGTGTAGGTGACCGATCGACCTGCCCTTGCGTTTCTTTGGACGCAGCAGCTCCTATGGAGGTGCGTTTTGGATTGCATTCAAAGACGCCTTTCCTCGCCAGTCGCTGCATTTTGCATTTGCAGCACGTGGAAAAGGCCTGACATGAACGCCGCTCTACAAAAGCCTTTAGTAATAGAAGGATGGACAATGTATTTCACGCAGCACTCAAATCCCCGCTGTGTTTTTTTTTTCTTTTTTTCTGTAATGCGAGGTAACAAAGAATGCTCGTGATTGCGTGCCTTTGGGCAACATTCCTATTATTCTCCTCCTGCATCTTTTAGAAATAAGATAGAGAGGAGCTGAAGTAGAACCAAGGCCAGCCGCGCTCCCTCCATTATCTGTGACGCTGCCAGCAAATGCAGTTCAATATACGCGTTATCACAGCGCCATCTAGTGGTGTATTGGCAGATTGCGTGGGGGTTAATTTAAAGTGACTTCCAGGCCTACTTGACATTCAATCTTTTGAATGGACCCGCCATTGCTGACTTTCTTTAACCACTTTATGAATGGATGTAAATGTTGGATATCATTTCTTTTTTTTTTTTCTTGGGGGAGCGAATCGGGTGCCATTTTTATTTTCTCCAGTTAACCCCTTCCTTACCAGCCCCCAAATCCCTTTAATAGGGTCTGTACGAGGGTGACCACATTTCCAAACTGCCATTCAGGGACACCCCCCCCCCTCCCTCTTTCACCTTCCCCAAAAAAAGATATGGGGGGGCGGGGGGAAATGTAGTCTCGAGGTTGATGGGGAATTTGGCGGCGGCTTATTTGTCAGGTGAATGTGCCACTTGCCACCAGATGCAGTGCCACTTGCCACCCATAGCCTGCCACCAGATGCAGTGCCACTTGCCACCCATAGCCTGCCACCAGATGCAGTGCCACTTGCCACTTATAGCCTGCCACCAGATGCAGTGGTGGTGTCACTCCCTCTGCATGAGCCACGTGCATTGAAGGAAAGGAGTGGCCTCACTATCTGAAGAGTGAAGATCACACCAGTCCCTGCTGCTTGCCACTGGGTGCCGGAGAAGGAGGAGGTGCCGAGGTGGGTGGGGGCAGCAGTGCTGCACTAGGCGTAGGCCTCGCTCCCGGTCTCATTGTCTGAGAGTAAAATGTCACTGGTTGCAAAATGCCAGGCAGCGCTGGCCCTAGCAACCAGTTCCAGAAATGTAGTTACTAGTTTGTAGGGGGGGGGGGTGGCTGTGTCCTCCTATTTCATTCCGGGACACTGTATTGTCCCAGAATGAAGGTGCCCGGGACCCAGGACAGACATGTCAATTGCGGGACAGTCCCGGTCAATCCGGGACACGTGGGCACCCTAGTCTGTACACGTGTGGCGGGAAGGGAAGGATTGGTGGTCATGTGTCCCCCCCGTGGCTGGCGATCACAGAGGTCACATGATTGGGAGCCGGTCCCGCTTGTCTATGGTTAGTGGGGCCCCGGGAGTGATCTTTGAAGGCTTTGGTCCCTGTGCTGGGAACTCGCTTACATCAAGTGACGCCTATGTGCAGCGTAATCGGTGTTATAGCCCGCCCTCTTTTGGCCACCGCACACATGTGTGATAGGCTGGCGTCAACAGGTTGTTAAAGTGGTTGTAAAACCAAAAAAACATAAAAAAAATAAATAAAAACCTGCCAGACAAAGTAATAATGAGGTAGTATGACTAGCATACTAGCTCATTATGAATTACTTACCTTAGATCGAAGCCCCCGCAGCAACCCTCATTCACCTCCTCCGTCGCCGCCGTGATACCCGGAGTGACTTCCGAATATCTTCTGAAGGTCATGTGGTTAAAAAAATAAAAATTAAAAAAAAAGTATGAAAATGGGAAAAGTCTTATCCTTCTTACTTTGGGTCCAGCGCTCGCCCCATGGAATTTTCGGGGGAAGGGTTTCGCCCCTTATAGGGCTCTGTATAGGTCTGTGTACTCGTCTGATGAGACGCACGCTCTCTCGCTTTCTGTCGCAGGAAATGAAGGAGATAAAATCCTCCAATCTGAGTTGTCCTCGGGGTGTATTTGTTTTAATCCATTAGAAGCACGGTTCTTCCTTCGTGTAAATCGGTCTGGGGGAAGATGAAGTCTGAAAACGCTTTCAACGACGACTCCGAGGGGAAATCCCCCCCTCTCCCCCGAGGTGCCGAGCTATTTTTACTGCACAAGTACTTTTTTATCGTTTTTTTTTTTCTATCTGTACAGGTTACATTGTGACAAAAGCTCTTCCCTGACATGTTTGCACTGTATCAAAGGGGATTATTCCTACGGAAAGAAAAACGCTTCGCCAGAGCCGCGCATTATTATACAGCCAAAATGTATTTTTGCAAATAAAATTTGTTTTATGGATATTTTTTCTTCTTTTTTTTTTTTTCATGAACTGGACAAAAAATGTAAAGTATCGAAGGCCAAAACTTTTATTTTTTACTTTGGGATAAAGTGGGGGGGAAGGGATTGTTACCCTGTCAGGTTTTTATTTTTATTGAGGTCTTCTGTCCCGCTGGGAGGATTTCTCCCCCTCTACCTGTCCTGGACACCATTGTCACTGTAACAGGAAATCTCCCAGTGACCGCTGTCAGAGAGATTTCCTTCCATTTCCTGCTTGGGTCTCTGGGACAGGAAGTGCAGAGAAATCTCCCCAATGGCACACAGTCAGGGAAGAAAAACAGATGTAACAGGGGGTCTAACCTTTCTGTACTCAATCAATCCCCAGGGGTTCTAGAACAATGGGGTGTAATACAGACGTTATATTAATGCCGACACAGAATATTGTGAATGTTTTTTTTGTTTTTCCACAATAGTGGAAATCTTATTTTGTTCTGTGAAACAGATGTGATCGGGAATTCTTTATTCACTTTATATTACAGGCATACCCCGCTTTAAGTACACTCACTTTACATACACTCGTGAGTAAGGACATACCCCCGAGTGTATGTAAAGTGCCTCACAAGTACTGTACAGACATTTTGCAGCCGTAGTAGAAGGAGCTGAAGCTCCGAGAGCATAGCCCGCCCTGTTCCAGTGTGCCCCTGAGACCCCCACTACAGCCCCTGAGACCCCCACTACAGCCCCTGAGACCCCCACTACAGCCCCTGAGACCCCCACTACAGCCCCTGAGACCCCCACTACAGCCCCTGAGACCCCCACTACAGCCCCTGAGACCCCCACTACAGCCCCTGACACCCCCACTACAGCCCCTGACACCCCCAACTACAGCTCCTGACACCCCCACTACAGCCCCTGAGACCTTAACTACAGCTCCTGACACCCCCACTACAGCCCCTGACCCCCCACTACACCCTAGAAGTGAAAAAAGGTATTGTTTCACTTTAAGTACATTTTCGTTTTATATACATGCTCTGGTCCCATTGTGTACTTAAAAGTGGGGTATGCCTGTACTCACCTTCCATATCCTGTTCTCTTTACAGAAAACCCCTCTGCTGTCCATTTTGGATGGGGTGAAAGGTTAGAACCTCTGTCGGGTTTTTCATATTACTGTGTCCAGATTTCCTCAATTCCTGACTTGACAAAAGTTGCCTTTTTGGATAAAAAGGGGATCTCTATCTCTCCCCCCCCTTCCAAACATCTCCCTTCCTCCCCTCCCCCTTCCTCCTCCCCTTTTTCTCAGTCTCCTTTTCTTCCTCCCCCTTTCCTCCCCCTTTCCTCCCCCTTTCCTCCCCCTTTCCTCCCCCTTTCCTCTTCCTTCCCTCCCCCTTTCCTCGCTCTTCCCTCCCCCTTTCCTCGCTCTTCCCTCCCCCTTTCCTCGCTCTTCCCTCCCCCTTTCCTCGCTCTTCCCTCCCCCTTTCCTCGCTCTTCCCTCCCCCTTTCCTCCCCCTTTCCTCGCTCTTCCCTCCCCTTTTCCTCGCTCTTCCCTCCCCTTTTCCTCGCTCTTCCCTCCCCTTTTCCTCGCTCTTCCCTCCCCTTTTCCTCGCTCTTCCCTCCCCTTTTCCTCGCTCTTCCCTCCCCTTTTCCTCGCTCTTCCCTCCCCTTTTCCTCGCTCTTCCCTCCCCTTTTCCTCGCTCTTCCCTCCCCCTTTCCTCGCTCTTCCCTCCCCCTTTCCTCGCTCTTCCCTCCCCCTTTCCCCCCTCTTCCCCTACCTTCCTCTTCCTTCTTCTCCTCTCCCCTTCCCTTCCTCTTCCTCCTTCTTCTTCTCCTCTCCTCTTCCCTTCCTCTTCCCTTCCTCTTCCTTCTCCTCTCCCCCTCCCTTCCTCTTCCTTCTCCTCTCCCCCTCCCTTCCTCTTCCTTCTCCTCTCCTCCTCCCTTCCTTCTTCTTGTCCTCGCCCCCCTTCCTCTTTCTCCTCGCCCTACCCCCTTCCTCTTTCTCCTCGCCCCCCTCAGTCTGTCAAGGAAGTAAGGCAGAAGTAATGGAGCAGTGTTTTTAAACAGTGAGGCAAGCGTGTTTAGAATAAATAGAAAGCTGTTATATTTTTGCAAAATAATTACATTAATGCTAAATTGGTACATTGGGAGGGGCGGGGCTGGAATGTAGAGAAAAAAAAAATTGAAGTTAGGTGAACTTGGCCTTTAAGGACCCATTTACACATCCGCTGTGTGGTATGTACATTGCTTCATGTGATGATAGAGAATGAAGATCACGTGAATTTTTTTTTAAAGCTCATTAGAGTGCAGCCCGGCCTTCTGTAACACCCCGCACATCATCAACGCACCGCCATCTACACGGGCCGCACATTTCTCCAGAGCTGAAGGATCATGGGGGACGGCCCCGCAGACGCGCACCGCTATATTCTGTGACGCCGCACTTATCATTTCTGGGGGCTCAAAAAAATAACAAAGACCTCCGATGATGTTGGAGTCTGAAATAATAAAATATTTATTACACCTGTACAAAAAATAAATCAAGTGGTTTTTCTATAAATAAATCTAATATATATGACGACGAAGGAAGGCCGCGTGAAGGCAGCTATTTTGATAAGTGAGGAAAATTTCTCTGACAGATGTTTTTGATATAAATTTCTATGCAGTAACTGATTTTATCTTTTTTTTTTTTGTATATTCTATTTTATCTGTTTCTTACCTGAAGGAATAAAAAGTGTTTAAAAAAAAATGGAGTTGGTGTGCAGACTCTTCTTCTTATATATCGGTCATTTCCAAAATGTTGCAGCAAAAAAAAAAAAAAAAATTTGATCGCCTTGCACTGTCTATTGTCCAAAAAGCAAGTTTCCACATTTTTTAAATTTTTTTTTTTTTTTAATATGCAAAAAAAAAAAAAACATTGGTTATTAAAAAATGAATTCCAGGTATGCTGCTCTGGGCATCATGTGAGGTTCGGGGTGCTGTGAGGGGATTGAGGGGGGGGGGGATTTGTGTCGGAAGGGGGAATTTGGGGGGGGGGGCAGCAGGAGGCAAAAATTGTCCCCCCCACATTGGTTGAGACGG
The DNA here is from genome assembly GCA_029206835.1 of Rana muscosa. Taxonomy (NCBI): domain Eukaryota; kingdom Metazoa; phylum Chordata; class Amphibia; order Anura; family Ranidae; genus Rana; species Rana muscosa. The sequence continues at coordinate 8,423,688 of CM055128.1, forward strand.
CAGTGGGGGCCCATTGCCTTCCTCCTGCTGTCAATCACAGGCAGTTAGCCAATGAGGAGAGAGCAGGAAGGCGGAGCCGCGGCCCTGTGTGTCTTATGAACGCATAGAGGCTCAGGAGCGAGCACGCCGCGGTGCCCCCAGCCCAAGCAGCTTTCTCTGGGGGCACTGCTCGATGGGGGGGGGGGAGCCAGGAACCCCGGCGGGGGACCCGCCAAAGAAGAGGACTGGGGCTGCTCTGTGCAAAACTATTACACAGAGCATGTAAGTATCACATGTTTGTTATTTGAAAAAAAAAAAAGCAAGAAGCTTTAAAATCCATGAAGAATTTCCTTCAGCGCTGGTTTCCCTTTAACCTCTAAGTGACCCCCCCCCCCCACGTACATTTACTGCGGCCTGATTTACTCACGTACCTAGTACGTGATCTGACACTACACTACGGCGACCTGCTGTGATTGGACAAAGCGCGAGTCAATCGGTGGGGGTTGGCGGACTCGATGTCCACCATGACACACCGATCATTCGGGACACAAGCAGAGTGGCGGTCTATGTAAGCGAAGCAGATCACCGTTCTGTCAGTAAGGAAGGCATGGATCCTGTGTTCCTGCAAAACAGAGACATGGATCAATCCCTTCCTCTAGTAAAAGCACCTCCCCCCCCCCCCACAGTGAGTAAACACAACCTAGGCACACATTTAACCCTTTTGATGTTAACTCCTTCCCAGCCAGTGTCATTAGTACAGTGACAGTGCATATTTGTAGCATTGATCACTGTATTCGTGTCACTGGTTGCCAAAAAAAGTTTCAGTTAAGTGTCCGCTAAGTATTGCAGTCCCGCTATAAGTCACTGATTGCCGCCATTACTAGTAAAAAAAATAAAGGAATAAATATATCCCATAGTTTGTAGACACTATAACTTTTGCGCAAACCAATCAATATACACTTATTGGGATTTTTTCTTTTTTTACCAAAAATATGTAGCAGAATACATATTGGCCTAAACTGATGAAGAAATTCGATTTTTTTATTAATTGGATGTAATTTAAAGCAGAAAGTAATAGTTTTTTTTTTTTTTTTTTTTTTAAATTGTTGCTTTTTTTTTTGTGTTTATAGCGCAAAAAGTAAAAAAAGCGCAGAGGTGATCAAATGCCACCAAAAGAAAGCTCTATTTGTGGGGAAAAGAAAGAAATCTATTTTATTTGGGTACAACGTCGCACGACCGACCTCGCAATTGTCAGTGAAAGTAACGCAGTGCCGTTTCGCAAAAACTGGCCTGGTCATGAAAGGGGGGGGGGGTAAATCTTCCGGAGGTCAAGTGGATCAAATTTTTTTTTAAAAGAAATGCATGAAATCGTGCCTAACAAGTGGTGTGTGCGCTGCTTTTTACTGGGGATCTAGTATTGTGTTTAGCAGGGAATGAAAAAGCAACACGATCCCCGGTCACTGAGCAGCTCTGTGTTGTTTAGATTCACAGAGCTGTGTTCAGGGGAAGCTCAGAGCCGATCTCCAGGTGCCGGCGGTCAATCATTGGCCGGCACCCAGTGATCAGCATGGAATCACAACACAGCCGGGCGTGCTCCCTACCCAGAAATGCAGAATCACATACTGTATACACAGTATCTCACAAAAGTAAGTACACCCCTCAGTGACATTTGTGTAAATCTTTTCATGTGACAACACTGAAGAAATGACGCTTTGCTACAATGTAAAGTAGTGAGTGTACAGCTTGTATAACGGTGTAAATTTCCTCTCCCCTCAAAATAACTCAACACACAGCCATTAATGTCTAAACCACTGGCAACAAAAGTGAGGACACCCCTAAGTGAAAATGTCCAAATTGGGCCCAATTAGCAATTTTCCCTCCCCGGTGTCATGTGACTCCTTAGTGTTACAAGGTCTCAGGTGTGAATGGGGAGCAGGTGTGATAAATTTGGTGTTATCGCTCTCACTCTCTCATACTGGTCACTGGAAGTACAACATGGCAGCTCATGGCAAAGAACTCTCTGAGGATCTGAAGAAAAGAATTGTTGCTCTACATAAAGATGGCCGAGGCTATAAGAAGATTGCCAAGACCCTGAAACTGATCTGCAGCACGGTGGCCAAGACCATACAGCGGTATAACAGGACAGGTTCCCCTCAGAACAGGCCTCGCCATGGTCCACCAAAGAAGTTGAGGTCACGTCCTCAGCGTCATATCCAGAGGTTGTCTTCGGGAAATAGACGTATGAGTGCTGCCAGCATTGCTGCAGAGGGTGAAGGGGTGGGGGAGGGGTCAGCCTGTCAGTGCTCAGACCATACGCCGCACACTGCATCAAATTGGTCTGCATGGCTGTCGTCCCAGAAGGAAGCCTCTTCTAAAGATGATGCACAAGAAAATCCGCAAACAGTTTGCTGAAGACAAGCAGACTAAGGACATGGATTACTGGAACCATGTCCTGTGGTCTGATGAGACCAAGATAAACGTATTTGGTGTCAGATGGTGTCAGGCGTGTGTGGCGGCAACCAGGTGAGGAGGACAAAGACAAGTGTGTCTTGCCTACAGTCAGGCATGGTGGTGGGAGTGTCATGGTCTGGGGCTGCATGAGTGCTGCCGGCACTGGGGGGCTACAGATCATTGAGGGAACCATGAATGCCAACATGTACTGTGACATACTGAAGCAGAGCATGATCCCCTCCCTTCAGAGACTGGACCGCAGGGTAGTATTCCAACATGATAACCACCCCAAACACACCTCCAAGACCACCACTGCCTTGCTAAAGAAGCTGAGGGTAAAGGTGATGGACTGGCCAAGCATGTCTCCAGACCTAAACCCTATTGATCATCTGTGGGGGATCCTCAAACCGAAGGTGGAGGAGCGCAAGGTCTCCAACATCCACCAGCTCTGTGATGTCATCATGGAGGAGGGGAAGAGGACTCCAGTGACAACCTGTGAAGCTCTAGTGACCTCCATGCCCAAGAGGGTTAAGGCAGTGCTGGAAAATAATGGCGGCCACACAAAATATTGACACTTTGGGCCCAATTTGGACATTTTCACTTAGGGGTGTACTCACTTTTGTTGCCAGCGGTTTAGACATTAATGGCTGTGTGTTGAGTTATTTTGAGGGGAGAGGAAATTTACACCGTTATACAAGCTGTACACTCACTACTTTACATTGTAGCAAAGTGTCATTTCTTCAGTGTTGTCACATGAAAAGATACAAGAAAATATTTACAAAAATGCGACTGAGGGGTGTACTAACTTTTTTGAGATACTGTATACATGATTCTGCGCAGCCGGCCCGCACTGTCGCGGTAGATGTAGAGTACACGGTCGGCACGCGTTTAATCTACGCAAGACCATAAAGTGCTTGTCATGACAAAAATATCTATTTTTTCCTCTGCACGCCATTTCTCAGGTCAGGTTTCCTGATGATGATAAGCGTGGACCGCGCCTGCGCGACTCGGGTCTCCAACAGAAGTCAGGGGTGACACCGCCAGGAGCAAAACTAGAAGACGGGACGTTGTCACCCGCAGGAAGTGTCTGGACAAGGACCTTCAGGGCAAGACTACCAGAAATTATTTTATTGAAAGCTTAAAAAAATAAAAATAAAAAATAAACGTAAATTTTTATTCTGATAAAGAGATTTTAGCTTTTTTTTTTTTTTTCGACTTTAAGTGATCGCAAAGTGTCGCTGTGTAATCGGTGTGGTTTGCAGGACGGTAACCTTGGAACAAACCGGTTTCAATGAAGAGGGAATTTAAAGCCACAAAGCGCAGCCGGGCTCCCCGCACAATACTAGAATGCAACAATTCCTGTATTTAATTGTTACTCGGCAACCAGAGGAAGGCGGCGCGGCGACAGAAAATACCAACAAATCAGACAAAGGAGAGCGGGACGCAATCAGAGTGCGGGGCCGGCTTGTTACCAGGAGACCACAATAGTAAATAATCCCATTTTCTAAAGGCTTCTACTTTCTCCTGGAATATTATTCTGTTAAATGTAACTTTTCTTAACCTTCTACATTTTATTTATATGTAACTTTTACAAATATGTAACTTTTTTTTTATCCTTTAACATATTCTTTTATATGGTTTTTGTTTTTTATTCGTTTTTTTTTAACAATCTTTTTCTTTCAAATAACCCCGGTCTGCAAACCGTTTTACAATCTTTAGGAAAGTGTATTCCTGCAATATTATTCTGTTAAAGGTAACTTTTATTTTTTTTAAATCCTTTACATAACTTTTATGTAACTTTTTAAACTTTTAAATAATATTTTTATATGTACCATTTTTTTTTTAACAATTTTTTTTTTTCTTTTAAGTAACCCAGGTCTGTAGACTATTTTATAATCTAAGTGTATTTTCGGAATATTATTCTGTTAAATGTAACTTTTTTTTCAACCCTTTACATATTATCTTTTATGCTACTTTTAAACTTTTACATATTATTTTTTTATGTAACTTTTTTATCCTTTTACATATTATTTTATATGTTTTTTTTTTCTTAAACATTTAACAATTTTTTTCTTTCAAATTACCCAGGTCTGTAAACTATTTTATAATCTTTAGGAAAGTGTATTCCTGCAATATTATTCTGTTAAATGTAACTTTTTTTAACCCTTTATATAACTTTTACTTAACTTTTTAAACTTTTACATAATGTTTTTATATATTTGTAACTTTTTTTTTTAACATTTTTTTTTTCTTTTAAGTAACCCAGGTCTGTAAACTGTTTTACAACCTTTAGGAAAGTGTATTCCTGCAACATTATTATGTTAAATATAACTTTTTTTTAACCCTTTACATATCTTTTATGCTACTTTTAAACTTGTACATAATGTTTTTATATAACTTTTTTTTTTTTCCAACAATTTTTTTTTTCAAATAACCTAGGTCTATAAATTGTGTTACAATTTTTAGGAAAGTGTATTCTTGCAATAATATTCTGTTAAAATGTACCTTTTTTTTTTTTTTTTTAAGCCTTTACATATATATTTTTTTTTTATGTAACTTTTTTACTTTTACATAATATTTTTTTTAACAATTTTTTTTTTCAAATAACCCAGGTCTGTAAACTATTTTACAGTCTTTAGGAAATTGCAATATTATTCTTTTAAATGTAACTTAACCTTCTACATCTAATCTTATATGTAACTTTTACACAATATTTTTATATGTAACTTTTTGTTTAACAATTTTTTTTTTTTCAAATAACCCAGGTCTGCAAACTATTTTTAGGAGAGAGTATTCCCTGCAATAATATTCTGTTAAATGTTACTTTTTTTTTAACCCTTTGCATATGATCTTTTATGTAACTTTTAGGTAGGGTTCACATATGTGCGGCCGCGGTTTCCAGCCTGGGTTCTGGTGCGTTTCTGTTCACTGGTTCAGGTGCGATTCAGGTCCGAATTATTGTTTTTAATAAACCCAAGTCTGAAAAGTATTGTACAATTTTTAGGAAAGTGTATATTTTAAATAAAGAAAAATATTTTTATATGTAATTTTTTTAACTTTTACCAATTATTTTTAGTAAACCCAAGTCTATAAACTATATTACAATCTTTAGGAAAGTGTATATTTTATTTTTTAAATATAAAAAAATATTTTTATTTCACTTTTTAATGCTTGTTTTTTTTCATAAACCAAAGTCTGTAAAATATCTTACACGTTTTTAGGGAAAGTATACATTTTTTATGTTTTTAAAATATATATATATGTTTAACTTTTTTATGATTATTTTTTTTTTTAAATCCCAGGTCTGTATATTATTTTTCAATTTTAAGAAAATAGATTCTTATTTTTATTTTTTTAGCAACAAAAAGGAAAAACTTCCTGTGTGCCATTTAAAAAATGTCAGTGAGGTCTCGAGAACAATCAGGGAAGCCGGAAGCCACTCCAGAAAAAGGAATAAGTAGCTATTTTCATCAGCTGCTCAACAAGCGGATGGTCCTGAATTCGAGAGATGACGCGGTGAGTGAGATTATTATTTTTTTTGCTTCTTAGATTGCAGAGAATGCACAAATGGCCACACCCCCCAAAAAAATCACCCCTATCACAAACCCCGCCCCCCAAGTATACACCCCCCCCTACTCTAAATCCCCCTCCTAGCACAAATATCCCCCCATCCTCCCTTCTAGCACAAACCGGCCCCCCTATCATCTCTGGTAACACAAATCCCCCCCCCCCAAAATAAAAGTCTCCTCCTAGCATAAATCCCCTCCCCCCTACCATATCACCTCTTCTAGCACAAACCTCCCAAATCTACCGTCCTAGCCCAAATCCTCTTCTCCCATCCCCCTCCCAGCACAAATCACCCCTGAGTCACCACTCCTAGCGCCCCCCCCCCAAGTTCCCCCTCAATCTCCTTGCGGTCCCCCTCCATTCACATGATATCAAAGCGCCCAGGGCACCTTCCCCTCCTGCCCCCCACCCTTAGCCCGGCCCCTGGAACCAGGGACAATAATAGACCTGAGCAACAGGGACATTTCATCACTCATTGGTTCCAGTTTATTTATTCCAAGGCTACTATGGCTGGGGAAAGCAGCTAATCAAGCATAACTGGTGATTGATTAGCTGCTGCGAGAGTCAGGGGGAAGTATTGGGGGTCTCCATAAAGAGAACCTGTCACCTGTTCATGCTTGTTAGCCCCTTTGTGGTAGCTATAAAGTTAAATGGAAAAAAAAAAACTTTTTAAAAATCTAAATGGTAAAAAATAAATAAAAAAATTTTGTTTAAAAAAAGAAAGAGAAGGGTAAAAAAAAGCCCCCGCGTCCCCCCCCCCCCCCCATACACACACCAATGCAAATGGGAGCATAGAGAGTGCACTTGTATGTAAATAGAAATTGTGCCACACATGGTGAGATATCACTGCAAACATCGGAGAGAAATAATTCAAGGGCCAGAATTTATTATTATTATTTATTTATATTTATTATTTATAGCGCCATCTATGGGAAATATTGGGCACTGCAATGTTTCGCCATTTTAATAGTCATCCATAATTTTAAGGCTTAACATGTTAAGTATCCATTTGCTTAACACAACCCCGGCTTTTATATTTTATGGTTCAATCATTTTATTGAGTTTCAAGAGGGTATAACCAGCCATGGTTTGCCCACGTTGGGGCAACATTGAAACAGGCACATGCAAAAATAACATATGTACATATGATAAATAACAGAGCTATGAACCGTTACTAGGACCAAAAAGGACCAGGTCCCAGGTTTTTATATTTTTAAAAAGAAAAATCTTGCCTTATATTGTGTTTGTGTGCATTATTTTTTTTTATCATTTAATTAAAAAACTTTTGTGTTTACATTTTTTATGTATTTTTTCATGAACATATGCGTTTGATATGCATAGGTGTGCGCAGTGGGTACCCTAATCTCCGCATGTGATGGAGATTCCCTTTGCTGATATTGCACCGAAGCCCCCCCCCCCCAACGGAGCTCCTAAAAAAAAATGGAAAAAAGAATACAAAATTAAAATAATAAAAATAAAAAACTACTAACACCATCCATGTTTTAATACATTTAAAAAAAGTTTTACTTTTATTTATAAGTGTGTGTGTGTGTATGTGTCTCTAGAAATATATATATATATATATATATATATATATATATATATATCTTGTATATATATTTACCTACATACACACGCACGCATGTGTGTTCGAGATTTGGGGTGCACATAGGTGTAATAGGCTGCGCACACCTATGGTGGTGTAATAAAATTGCAATTCCCTCCATTTAATTCTACAGGGCATGCACTTTTAAAAAAAATTATAATTTTTTTTTTGGAGCCCCCCCCTCCCTCAAAAAAACAAACAAACAATTTATAAATTTTCCTGAAAGTGTATGCCCTGTAGAACAAAATTGTGGCCATTGCAATTTTAGGTAATTCATATTTGAATGTGTGCATGAAAAAAAAATTTAATAATAAAAAAAATTGGAAAAAATAATACAAAATTAAAATAATAAAAATAAAAAACTACTAACACCGTCCATGTTTTAATACATTTAATTTTTTTTTTACTTTTATTTATAAGTGTGTGTGTGTGTGTGTGTGTGTGTGTGTGTGTGTGTGTGTATATATATATAATATACATATATACCGGTATATATAATTTACCTACATACGCACGCATGTGTGTTCGAGCTTTGGGGTGCACATAGGTGTAATAGGACGTGCACACCAATGGTGGTGTAATAAATTTGCAATGCCTTCCATTTTATTCTACAGGGCATACACTTTAAAGGCCCCCCTCAAAAAAAAAAACAATTTATAAAGTTTCCTGAAAGTGTATGCCCTGTAGAAAACAATTGTGGCCATTGCAAATTTAGGTAATTTTCTAGAAAAATGCATATTTTAATGTGTGTATGAAAAAAAAAAAATTAAATAAAAAAAATTGCCCCAGGCATCAAAGTGGTTATAATGTTGCTTACTTTTATTTTAGAAATCAATTCTTCACCGGCTAATTTTTGTGTCTACAATCTCCCCGGATCTGGCAGATAAGCGAGACCTCGGAGGTGACGTATGGAAAACAGAATATCAATGTCCAAGTGCCCATGATTTCTAGAATTCAGATTTCTTAGTCTTGATTGCATTGATTCCAGCAAAATTGATTTCAATGCAAAAAGTGGACACTCAATTTTGCACACTCACGGAGCCCACGGCGGGTGCGCCCACAATGCCCCGTCTTAAAAGGCAACGTATATATACGTATATATACGTTAATCTGTCCAGCCGTGGCATTCTGCCGACGTATATAAGCGTGAGCCGGTCGGCAAGTGGTTAATGACACCCCAGTCTTAGTCTTAGTCTGTAGGGTTCAATATCGAGTTGGCCCACCCTTTGCAGCTATAACAGCTTCACCTCTTCTGGGAAGGCTGTCCACAAGGTTTAGGAGGGTGTCTATGGAAATGTTTTTGACCTTTCTTCCAGAAGAGCATTTGTGAGGTCAGGCACTGATGTTGGACAAGAAGGCCTGACTGGCAGTCTCCGCTCTAATTCATCCCAAAGGTGTTCTATCGGGGTGAGGTCAGGACTCTGTGCAGCCCAGTCAAGTTCCTCCACCCCAAACTCGCTCACCCATGTCTTTATGGACCTTGATTTGTACACTGGTCCAAATCATTTCGTGGAGGGGGGATAATGGTGTGGGGGGTGTCTTTTAGGGGTTGGGCTTGGCCCCGTAGTTCCAGTGTCAGCATACCAAGACATTTTGGACAATTTCATGCTCCCAACTTTGTGGTAACAGTTTGGGGACGGCCCCTTCCTGTTCCAACATGACTGCGCACCAGTGTACAAAGCAAGGTCCATAAAGACATGGAGGAGTGAGTTTGGGGTGGAGGAACTTGACGCAATGGTAATATAGTGCAGGTATCAGTGGATTGATTTTTTTTTAAAATAGTTCATTAATAGACCTCTTAGTGGTTTTTTTTTTGTTTTTTTTTACTCTTACTTTTTCTTTACTCTTGTGTATTTGATTATTACTGTGCACTGTTGCTTAAAAATTGTAATTGGCTTTGGTCATTTTTTGGGCACAAATCGGGTCCAGAATATTTGAAAGGAACGAACGCTTGAGAACCATTTAAAGCCCATTTGAAAAATCACGTTAATTTCACCTCCCCCATTGCCTTCAATTTATTTTATTTTTCGCCGAAATTTTAGAAAAATGAAAAGTCAAAATTCATCTCAGGGGTCTCCAAACTTTCTAAAGAAAGGGCCAGTTTACTGTCCTTCAGGCTTTAGGGGGGCCGGACTGTGCCCAGTGGGAGTAAACAATGCCCCATCTGTTGTAAGTGGCAGGAATAGTGCCCCATTGTTGGTGTCAGTGGCAGGAATAGTGCCCCATTGGTGTCAGTGGCAGGAATTATGCACCATTGTTGGTGTCAGTGGCAGGAATATTGCCTCAAGGGCTGAAAAAATGCAAGCAAAGGGCCGTATCCGACCCCCAGGGCCGCAGTTTGGGGACCGCTGATTTAGCTCATCACAACAACCCAACTGCTGGCACAGGTTGAGGGCCCACTGATATTCATTGAGTCATCTATGATGAGCATGTGAGCTTTGGTGGAAGCAAAATTTTGAGGACCACCGATTTAGAAAAATAAATGCACTCTTAGAAAAAAGAAGGGGCGCTGGCAGAGCCAAGGATTGGCTACACCAGGGAACATAATATTTATTATTTTACAGGTCGTCAATGTAATGTCTTGAGAAAGGGCATTACAAAGGGATAGGCATGCTGGTGATATCATTGAACTAATATGGCCACATCACCATATTTGGTCAATGACATTATCAAAATATGGTCATATTAGGCCAATGATATTACTACCATTCCATCCCTTTGTTAAACGATTCGTCGGATGACCCCTATTAAAGTTTTCTAAATGGGGTTCTCAAGTTTGTGGGTAGTGAGGAACACTGGTAGTGCCAAGAACTGGCTGCACTAGGAATCAGAATATTTATTATTTTACAGGTCGTCGATATAACGTCTTGGGAAAAGAGATTACAAAAGGATGGGGATGCTGGTGACATCATTGAACTAATATGGCCACATGACCATATTTGGTCAATGACATTATCCCAATATGGCCATATTAGGTCAATGATATCACTACCATTCCATCCCTTTGTTATACGGTTAGTCGGGTGACTCCCATCAAAGTTTTGTCAATGGGATTCTCAAGTTTGTGGGTAATGAGGGACACTGGTAAAGCCAAGAACTGGCTGCACCAGGGAGCAGAATATTTATTATTTACAGGTCGTCAACGTAACGTCTTGGCAAAAGATATTACAAAGGGATAGGGATGCTGGTGACATCATTGAAAAATGGCCACATGACCATATTTGGTCAATGATATTATCCAAATATGGGCATATTAGGACAATGATATTACTACCATTCCATCCCTTTGTTAAACGATTAGTCAGGTGACCCCTATTAAAGTTTTCTAAATGGGATTCTCAATTTTCTGGGTAATGAGGGTTGCTGGGGAGCCAAGGACTGACTACACCAGGGAGCAGAATACTTATTATTTTACAGGTCGTTGATGTAATATCTTGGAAAAAGACATTACAAAAGGGATAGGGATGCTGGTGACATTATTGAACTAATATGGCCAGTTGGCCACATGACCATATTTGGTTAATGCCATTATCCAAATGTTGACCATATTAGGCTAATGATATCACCAGCATCATGACCACATGACCATATTTGGTCAATGACATTATCCCAATATGGCCATATTAGGTCAATGATATCACTACCATTCCATCCATTTGTTATGCGGTTAGTCGGGTAACCCCTATCAAAGTTTTGTCAATGGGATTCTCAAGTTGGTAAGTAATGAGGGACACTGGTAGTACCAAGGCTGCACTGAGGAGCACAATACTTATTATTTTACAGGTTAGTCAAAGGAGTTTTTAGAGAAAAGACATTACCAAGGGATGGGGATGCTGGTGACATCATAAAACTAATATGGCCATATTAGGTCAATGATATCACTACCATTCCATCCCTTTTGATGGGGGTCACCCAACTAACAGTATAACAAAGGGATGGAATGGTAGTGATATCATTGACCTAATATGGCCATATTGGGATAATGTCATTGAACAAATATGGTGATGTGGCCATATTAGTTCAATGATGTCACCAGCATCCCCATCCCTTTGTAATGACTTTTCCCAAGGCGTTACATCGACGACCTGTAAAAGAATAAATATTTTGCTCCCTGGTGTAGCCAACCTTTGGCTCCTCCAGCGTTTCTCACTACCCACACAATTGAGAATCCCATTGTCAAAACTTTGATGGGGGTCACCCAACTAACAGTTTTACAAAGTTTTGTCAATGGGATTCTCAATTGTGTGGGTAGTGAGGGACGCTGGAGGAGCCAAGGGCTGGCTACACCAGGGAGCAAAATATTTATTATTTTACAGGTCGTCGATGTAACGTCTGGTGGCATCATTGAACTAATTACAATGACATTACCCCAATATGGCCATATTAGGTCAATAATATCACTACCATTCTATCCCTTTGTTAAGCAAATAGTCGGGTGACCCCCATCAAAGATTTGTCAATGGGATTTTAACATTTGTAAGTAATGAGGGACACTGGTAGTGCCAAGGACTGGCTGCACTGAAGAGCAGAATTTTTTTTATTTTACAGTTTATCAAAAGAGTTCCTGGGTAAAAGACATTTTAAAGGGATGGGGATGCTGATGACATCATAAAACCTAATATGGCCACATGACCATATTTGGTCAATGACATTATCCCAATATGGCCATATTAGGCCAATGATATCACCAGCTCCCCCTCGCCTTTGTTATGCTCTTAGTTGGGTGACCCTCATCAAAGTTTTCTCATGGTGTCCCATGATTCATAGTTGCCCCCCTGTCAATATTAGATGTATATGTTTTTACTTTCTGTGGTTTCTTGTAGAATTCTGGGAGCAGCAGTTCCAGCAGTATAATCAGGGGGAGACAGTAACGGGCATCTTACTTCTCTACCCGTCCTGTACCATCCATGTTCTTGAGGTAAGCAGAGATCTGCTCTTGGAACCACTTTAATGTCTTGCCGTTTTCCTTCCTCACACAGGTTGGCAAAGAAGGTTAAAACCAATGCAGTAAATAGTGGCGCCAAAAGTAATTAGCAAAACACTATAAACATTATCCAGTGAATAAATGAATAATTCAAAAAGAAATGAAAAAAATCCAAAAAAAGTCCTTAAAAATCCAAAATCAAATGTTCAATAATATGGTTGTTACCAAAGGATCCTGCTTGACAGACTCATCCACCACACCATGTGCAGATTGTGACACCGCTCCCCTATAGGTGTCAACTCACCGGATATAATTGCCTCACACTCTCATGATTTCGGCAAATATGCATCAACCCCTTAGGAATTAAAGTTGTTCACCTCGATCTCCAATCCTTGGTGGTAATCTCGCAGACAATTCACATGTATAAAACAGAAAAGTGCTCCAAGAGTGCAGTAACGTTTGACCAAATTTATAAAGGTTATTAAAACCTTCCGACATTGCACTCACATTATGTACATAGTACACACACATGTATTATAAATCTCATGCAGCAACATTAGACTGTCATAGAGCGGTCCCGGAGGACCTAGCGTGTGATAGGCAGTATCTTACCCACACCGAAATCTAGAGAAATTGGTGTGGGTAAGAGATACTGTCTCATGGGAAGCCATGTCTGCAACCAGGGCCGTGGGTACCACTGGTCCTCCTCTACGGGGCCTGGGCCAGCAGGGGGGCCCAGGCAGCTGGGTGAATAAGATGTGAAAGGGGAGAGTGATCGGCAAGGCAAGGGGGCAATTACTGTAACTAATCCCCTGTATGGCTCTTTGCAGCAGCTGAAAGCTGGCTTCTCCTCCTCTCCCTCCAGCTGGCTTTTAGCTGCAGCACGGAGAGAGCCATACAGGTAAACGGTTCCAGTAACTGCCACCACTACCGCACCGATTACCCTCCCTGTGCACCCTGCATTTACCCCTGCTGCCCAGGCCCTTCTGTGTGCTCCCCACCCCTGCAGTGCTACCGGATTCCCTCCTCTTCTTTCCACCAGCAGCTGCAAGTGCACAATAAGATCCTCCAGGATGGAGTGTGGGGGAAGGGTCCGGTAAATATGTCACATTTACCAGTCCCTTTTTTGAATGAACCATGAGTGATCAGTACCAATCACTCACCGTGCTCGTTCATAACTGAAGCATAGTAAACTGTGTTTATGTACGGGGCCCCATGATTTCTAACAGCAGCCCTGACTGAAACTGTTATTGAGGACCTCTGTAGGAATGGAGACAAATTTAAGGTTGTGATTTTCAGTGGTCACATGTGGCATGCATTGGAGAGGGGAAGGCAGTGGTGATAGTGGCAGTGGTGATAGTGGTAGAGGTGGTGATGCTGGTAGTGGTGGTAGTAGTGTCAGTGGTGGTGATGGTAGTAGTGTCAGTGGTGGTGATGGTAATAGTGTCAATGGTAGTGGTGGTAGTAGTGTCAGTGGTGGTAGTGTCAGTGGTGGTACTGGTGGTGATGGTAGTAGTGTCAGTGGTGGTGATGGTAGTAGTGTCAGTGGTGGTAGTGGTGGTGATGGTAGTAGTGTCAGTGGTGGTGATGGTAGTAGTGTCAGTGGTGGTGATGGTAGTAGTGTCAGTGATGGTGGTAGTAGTGTTAGTGGTGGTGATGGTAGTAGTGTTAGTGGTGGTGATGGTAGTAGTGTCAGTGGTGGTGATGGTGGTGGTGATGGTAGTAGTGTCAGTGGTGGTGATGGTAGTAGTGTCAGTGGTGGTAGTGGTGGTGATGGTAGTAGTGTCAGTGGTGGTAGTGGTGGTGATGGTAGTAGTGTCAGTGGTGGTGGTGATGGTGGTAGTAGTGTTAGTGGTGGTGATGGTGGTAGTAGTGTTAGTGGTGGTGATGGTAGTAGTGTTAGTGGTGGGGATGGTAGTAGTGTCAGTGGTGGCGATGGTAGTAGTGTCAGTGGTGGTGATGGTAGTAGTGTCAGTAGTGGTGATGGTGGTGGTGGTAGTGTCGGTGATGGTGGTGATGGTAGTAGTGTCGGTGGTGGTGATGGTAGTAGTGTCGGTGGTGGTGATGGTAGTAGTGGTGGTGATGGTGGTAGTAGTAGTAGTAGTAGTGTCAGTGGTGGTGATGGTAGTAGTGGTGGTGATGGTGGTAGTAGTAGTAGTAGTAGTAGTGTTAGTGGTGGTGATGGTAGTAGTGTTAGTGGTGGGGATGGTAGTAGTGTCAGTGGTGGCGATGGTAGTAGTGTCAGTGGTGGCGATGGTAGTAGTGTCAGTGGTGGCGATGGTAGTAGTGTCAGTGGTGGTGATGGTAGTAGTGTCAGTAGTGGTGATGGTGGTGGTGGTAGTGTCGGTGATGGTGGTGATGGTAGTAGTGTCGGTGGTGGTGATGGTAGTAGTGTCGGTGGTGGTGATGGTAGTAGTGTCGGTGGTGGTGATGGTAGTAGTGTCGGTGGTGGTGATGGTAGTAGTGGTGGTGATGGTGGTAGTAGTAGTAGTAGTAGTAGTAGTAGTGTCAGTGGTGGTGATGGTAGTAGTGTCGGTGGTGGTGATGGTAGTAGTGTCGGTGGTGGTGATGGTAGTAGTGTCGGTGGTGGTGATGGTAGTAGTTTTAGTGGTGGTGATGGTAGTAGTGTCAGTGGTGGTACTGGTGGTGATGGTAGTAGTGTCAGTGGTGGTGGTGGTGATGGTGGTAGTACTGTTAGTGGTGGTGATGGTAGTAGTGTTAGTGGTGGTGATGGTAGTAGTGTCAGTGGTGGTGATGGTAGTAGTGTCAGTGGTGGTGATGGTAGTAGTGTCAATGGTGGTAGTGGTGGTGATGGTAGTAGTGTCAGTGGTGGTGGTGATGGTGGTAGTAGTGTTAGTGGTGGTGATGGTAGTAGTGTTAGTGGTGGTGATGGTAGTAGTGTCAGTGGTGGCGATGGTAGTAGTGTCAGTGGTGGTGATGGTAGTAGTGTCAGTAGTGTCAGTGGTGGTGATGGTGGTGGTGGTGGTAGTGTCGGTGATGGTGGTGGTGGTGGTAGTGTCGGTGGTGGTGATGGTAGTAGTGTCGGTGGTGGTGATGGTAGTAGTGTCGGTGATGGTGGTAGTGTCAGTGGTGGTGATGGTAGTAGTGTCAGTGGTGGTGATGGTAGTAGTGTCGGTGGTGGTAGTGTCAGTGGTGGTGGTAGTGTCAGTGGTGGTGGTAGTGTCAGTGGTGGTGGTAGTGTCAGTGATGGTGATGGTGATAGTGTCAGTGGTGGTGGTGGTAGTGTCAGTGGTGGTGGTGGTGGTAGTGTCAGTGGTGGTAGTGTCAGTGGTGGTGATGGTGGTAGTGTCAGTGGTGGTGATGGTGGTAGTGTCAGTGGTGGTGATGGTGGTAGTGTCAGTGGTGGTGATGGTAGTAGTGTCAGTGGTGGTGATGGTAGTAGTGGTGATGGTGGTGGTAGTGTCAGTGGTGGTGATGGTAGTAGTAGTGTCAGTGGTGGTGATGGTAGTAGTAGTGTCAGTGGTGGTGATGGTAGTAGTGGTGGTGATGGTGGTGGTAGTGTCAGTGGTGGTGATGGTAGTAGTAGTGTCAGTGGTGGTGATGGTAGTAGTGTCAGTGGTGGTGATGGTAGTAGTGTCAGTGGTGGTGATGGTAGTAGTGTCAGTGGTGGTGATGGTAGTAGTGTCAGTGGTGGTGATGGTAGTAGTGTCAGTGGTGGTGGTGGTGATGGTGGTAGTGTCAGTGGTGGTGATGGTGGTAGTGTCAGTGGTGGTGATGGTAGTAGTGTCAGTGGTGGTGATGGTAGTAGTGTCAGTGGTGGTGATGGTAGTAGTGGTGATGGTAGTAGTAGTGTCAGTGGTGGTGATGGTAGTAGTAGTGTCAGTGGTGGTGATGGTAGTAGTAGTGTCAGTGGTGGTGATGGTAGTAGTAGTGTCAGTGGTGGTGATGGTAGTAGTGTCAGTGGTGGTGATGGTAGTAGTAGTGTCAGTGGTGGTGATGGTAGTAGTAGTGTCAGTGGTGGTGATGGTAGTAGTAGTGTCAGTGGTGGTGATGGTAGTAGTAGTGTCAGTGGTGGTGATGGTAGTAGTAGTGTCAGTGGTGGTGATGGTAGTAGTAGTGTCAGTGGTGGTGATGGTAGTAGTGTCAGTGGTGGTGATGGTAGTAGTAGTGTCGGTGGTGATGGTAGTAGTGGTGGTGATGGTAGTAGTAGTGTCAGTGGTGGTGATGGTAGTAGTAGTGTCAGTGGTGGTGATGGTAGTAGTGTCAGTGGTGGTGATGGTAGTAGTGTCAGTGGTGGTGATGGTAGTAGTGTCAGTGGTGGTGGTAGTAGTGTCAGTGGTGGTGATGGTAGTAGTGTCAGTGGTGGTGATAGTGGTAGTGTCAGTGGTGGTGATGGTAGTAGTAGTGTCAGTGGTGGTGATGGTAGTAGTGGTGGTGATGGTAGTAGTGTCAGTGGTGGTGCTGGTGGTGGTAGTGTCAGTGGTGGTGATGGTGGTGGTAGTGTCAGTGGTGGTGATGGTGGTGGTAGTGTCAGTGGTGGTGATGGTGGTGGTAGTGTCAGTGGTGGTGATGGTGGTGGTAGTGTCAGTGGTGGTGATGGTAGTAGTAGTGTCAGTGGTGGTGATGGTAGTAGTAGTGTCAGTGGTGGTGATGGTAGTAGTGGTGGTGATGGTGGTAGTAGTAGTAGTGTCAGTGGTGGTGATGGTAGTAGTGTCAGTGGTGGTGATGGTAGTAGTGTCAGTGGTGGTGATGGTAGTAGTAGTGTCAGTGGTGGTGATGGTAGTAGTGTCAGTGGTGGTGATGGTAGTAGTGTCAGTGGTGGTGATGGTAGTAGTGTCAGTGGTGGTGATGGTGGTAGTGTCAGTGGTGGTGATGGTGGTAGTGTCAGTGGTGGTGATGGTAGTAGTGTCAGTGGTGGTGATGGTAGTAGTGTCAGTGGTGGTGATGGTAGTAGTGGTGATGGTAGTAGCAGTGCCGGCCCAAGACATTGTGCTGCCTGGTACCAAGAATTAAATGCTGCCCCCCCCCCCCAAAAAAAAATCACGCCCACCAAATACCCCACATTCATTATTTTATATCATGATAACTAAAGTGGACCTGTCATGGCTCTATACATGTAAAGGAGTATAAAAGGACCTGTGCGTGGCTGGTGGCCGCGATCGCTCCAGAGAGCCAGAACGGGGATCTGTTAATGTAAACAGACAGATCCCTATTCTGACAGGGGAGGAGAGACAGATCTGCTCTTCCTAGTGATTAGGAACAGTGATCTCTCTCCTCCTACAGTCAGTCCCATCCCCCCCCAGTTAGAAACACCTCCCAGGGAACACATTTAACCCCTTTCCTGCCAGTGACATTTACACATTAATCAGTGCATTTTTATAGCACAGATCGCTGTATAAATGTCACTGGTCCCAAAAAAGTGTCAAAAGTGTCTAATCTGTCCACCGCAATGTCACAGTCTAGCTAAAAATCGCAGATCACCAGACCCCGCTACACTAGTAAAAAAAAAATAATAATAATAAAAATGCCATAAATCTATCCTCTATTTTGTAGACGGTATAACTTTTGCGCGAACTAATCAATATACACATTGCATTTTTTTTACCAAACATATGTAGAAGAATACATATCGACCTAAACTGATCAAGAAATGTTTATTTTTATTTTATTATGCTCCACTAGACCCTAGTCTCTTTATTGGCTACAGCCCTTAACCCTTCATGGATTTGCTTTTGGAATTAACTCTTCACGGACTATGTTGTGTTCTTTTTGGACTCTGCATTAGTTTTCTTTTTAATTATTTTTTCATATATTAATTTTTCACATTTCAAGGTTTAACATTTATTTCACACATGGTTTTAACCACATAGCGCTGCACATTTTTTGAACACATGTGACCTATCTGACCCCTACACTGACCCCCTGACACACCTACGTGACACATGCACTGATCCACCTGACTACTACTTCCTGCACTACTCACATTACACTGACCCACCTGACCTACATGACCCCTACCCTGACCCCTACCCTGACCCCTACCCTGACCCCTACCCTACTCACATTACACTGACCCACCTGACTCCTACTTCCTGCACTACTCACATTACACTGACCCACATGACCATTACCCTGACCCCTACACTGACCCCTACCCTGACCCCTACACTGACCCCTACTTCCTGCACTACTCACATTACACTGACCCACCTGACCTACATGACCATTACTCTGACCCCTACACTGACCCCTACACTGACCCCTACCCTGACCCCTACCCTGACCCCTACCCTACTCACATTACACTGACCCACCTGACTCCTACTTCCTGCACTACTCACATTACACTGACCCACATGACCATTACCCTGACCCCTACACTGACCCCTACCCTGACCCCTACCCTGACCCCTACACTGACCCCTACACTGACCCCTACTTCCTGAACTACTCACATTACACTGACCCACCTGACTCCTACTTCCTGCACTACTCACATTACACTGACCCACATGACCATTACCCTGACCCCTACACTGACCCCTACCCTGACCCCTACACTGACCCCTACTTCCTGAACTACTCACATTACACTGACCCACCTGACCTACATGACCATTACACTGACCCCTACACTGACCTACCTGACACCTACACTGACCTACCTGACACCTACCTCACTCCTACATCCTGCACTACTCACATTACACTGACCTGACAGCAACACTGACTATTACACTGACTGACACATACACTGACCCACCGACCTTACACCTACACTGACCTACTACACAGACCCACCTGACTCCTACAGTAGGAGTCCTACTTCCTGCAGTACTCACACCCGACCCCCTCCCCACAGCTCGGTGCGAATCCATCCTTTGAGTCCTCCTTACCTTTGTCTGCTCTTCACCAGGACTCTCCTCCGGACCTCAGCACTGGATGTGCAGAACTGCTTTGGCGTCCCAACTTCCCCCCAGCGCCATCCACCCGCAGCCCGCTCCATGGTGTCAGACGCTGCACGCCTGCACCTCCATGATCCCATCTCCACCGCACCGTAACAAAGCAGAGGGACAGGCGGAGGCGAAGACAGCTCACACTTCCAGTGCTTGTCTCCCGCCACCATGTTCGTGTTTCCCGGCGCACTGTGATTGGGCGTATGGCGGTCATGTGCGGAGGCGGGACTTCTAGAGCGATCGCTGACAGGCCAGCCCCACGCCGCACATGACCCCCATTCGTCCAATCACAGGGCGCCGGACACTAAACATGGCGGCTGGAAAATCGGGGACACAGGAAAGGAAAATCAGTAGGAGACACGGAATGTCGCTGGCTGACGGGCGGCAATTTGCCGCCCCCCTTAAAGTGCCGCCTGGGACCGGGGTACCATCGGGTCCCATGGTAGGGCCGGCCCTGGGTAGTAGTAGTGTCAGTGGTGGTGATGGTAGTAGTAGTGTCAGTGGTGGTGATGGTAGTAGTAGTGTCAGTGGTGGTGATGGTAGTAGTAGTGTCAGTGGTGGTGATGGTAGTAGTAGTGTCAGTGGTGGTGATGGTAGTAGTGTCAGTGGTGGTGATGGTAGTAGTAGTGTCAGTGGTGGTGATGGTAGTAGTAGTGTCAGTGGTGGTGATGGTAGTAGTGTCAGTGGTGGTGATGGTAGTAGTAGTGTCAGTGGTGGTGATGGTAGTAGTAGTGTCAGTGGTGGTGATGGTAGTAGTGTCAGTGGTGGTGATGGTAGTAGTGTCAGTGGTGGTGATGGTAGTAGTGTCAGTGGTGGTGATGGTAGTAGTAGTGTCAGTGGTGGTGATGGTAGTAGTAGTGTCAGTGGTGGTGATGGTAGTAGTGTCAGTGGTGGTGATGGTGGTGGTAGTGTCAGTGGTGGTGATGGTGGTGGTAGTGTCAGTGGTGGTGATGGTGGTGGTAGTGTCAGTGGTGGTGATGGTAGTAGTAGTGTCAGTGGTGGTGATGGTAGTAGTAGTGTCAGTGGAGGTGATGGTAGTAGTAGTGTCAGTGGTGGTGATGGTAGTAGTAGTGTCAGTGGTGGTGATGGTAGTAGTAGTGTCAGTGGTGGTGATGGTAGTAGTAGTGTCAGTGGTGGTGATGGTAGTAGTAGTGTCAGTGGTGGTGATGGTAGTAGTGGTGGTGATGGTAGTAGTAGTGTCAGTGGTGGTGATGGTAGTAGTGGTGGTGATGGTAGTAGTAGTGTCAGTGATGGTGATGGTAGTAGTAGTGTCGGTGGTGGTGATGGTAGTAGTGTCAGTGGTGGTGATGGTAGTAGTGTCAGTGATGGTGATGGTAGTAGTGGTGGTGATGGTAGTAGTGTCAGTGGTGGTGATGGTAGTAGTGTCAGTGGTGGTAGTGGTGGTGATGGTAGTAGTGTCGGTGATGGTGATGGTGATGGTAGTAGTGGTGGTGATGATGGTAGTGTCAGTGGTGGTGATGGTAGTAGTGTCAGTGGTGGTGATGGTAGTAGTGTCAGTGGTGGTGATGGTAGTAGTGGTGGTGATGGTAGTAGTAGTGTCTGTGGTGGTGATGGTAGTAGTAGTGTCAGTGATGGTGATGGTAGTAGTGTCAGTGGTGGTGATGGTAGTAGTGTCAGTGGTGGTGATGGTGGTGGTAGTGTCAGTGGTGGTGATGGTAGTAGTAGTGTCAGTGATGGTAGTAGTGTCAGTGGTGGTAGTGGTGGTGATGGTAGTAGTGTCAGTGGGGGTGATGGTAGTAGTGTCAGTGGTGGTAGTGGTGGTGATGGTAGTAGTGTCAGTGGTGGTGATGGTAGTAGTGTCAGTGGTGGTGATGGTAGTAGTAGTGTCAGTGGTGGTGATGGTAGTAGTAGTGTCAGTGGTGGTGATGGTAGTAGTGGTGGTGATGGTAGTAGTAGTGTCAGTGATGGTGGTGGTAGTGTCAGTGGTGGTGATGGTAGTAGTGTCAGTGGTGGTGATGGTAGTAGTGTCAGTGGTGGTGATGGTAGTAGTAGTGGTGGTGATGGTAGTAGTAGTGTCAGTGGTGGTGATGGTAGTAGTGTCAGTGGTGGTAGTGGTGGTGATGGTAGTAGTGTCAGTGGGGGTGATGGTAGTAGTGTCAGTGGTGGTAGTGGTGGTGATGGTAGTAGTGTCAGTGGTGGTGATGGTGATGGTAGTAGTGGTGGTGATGGTAGTAGTGGTGGTGATGGTAGTAGTGTCAGTGGTGGTATGGTAGTAGTGTCAGTGGTGGTAGTGGTGGTGATGGTAGTAGTGTCGGTGATGGTGATGGTAGTAGTGGTGGTGATGATGGTAGTGTCAGTGGTGGTGATGGTAGTAGTGTCAGTGGTGGTGATGGTAGTAGTGTCAGTGGTGGTGATGGTAGTAGTGGTGGTGATGGTAGTAGTAGTGTCTGTGGTGGTGATGGTAGTAGTAGTGTCAGTTATGGTGATGGTAGTAGTGTCAGTGGTGGTGATGGTAGTAGTGTCAGTGGTGGTGATGGTGGTGGTAGTGTCAGTGGTGGTGATGGTAGTAGTAGTGTCAGTGATGGTAGTAGTGTCAGTGGTGGTAGTGGTGGTGATGGTAGTAGTGTCAGTGGGGGTGATGGTAGTAGTGTCAGTGGTGGTAGTGGTGGTGATGGTAGTAGTGTCAGTGGTGGTGATGGTAGTAGTGTCAGTGGTGGTGATGGTAGTAGTAGTGTCAGTGGTGGTGATGGTAGTAGTAGTGTCAGTGGTGGTGATGGTAGTAGTAGTGTCAGTGGTGGTGATGGTAGTAGTGGTGGTGATGGTAGTAGTAGTGTCAGTGGTGGTGATGGTAGTAGTGTCAGTGGTGGTGATGGTAGTAGTGTCAGTGGTGGTGATGGTAGTAGTAGTGGTGGTGATGGTAGTAGTAGTGTCAGTGGTGGTGATGGTAGTAGTGTCAGTGGTGGTAGTGGTGGTGATGGTAGTAGTGTCAGTGGGGGTGATGGTAGTAGTGTCAGTGGTGGTAGTGGTGGTGATGGTAGTAGTGTCAGTGGTGGTGATTGTGATGGTAGTAGTGGTGGTGATGGTGGTGGTAGTGTCAGTGGTGGTGATGGTGGTGGTAGTGTCAGTGGTGGTGATAGTGGTATTAGTAGTGTCAGTGATGGTAGTAGTGTCAGTGGTGGTAGTGGTGGTGGTAGTGTCAGTGGTGGTGATGGTAGTAGTAGTGTCAGTGGTGGTGATGGTAGTAGTAGTGTCAGTGGGGGTGATGGTAGTAGTAGTGTCGGTGATGGTGATGGTAGTAGTGTCAGTGGTGGTGATAGTAATGGTGGTAGTGTCGGTGGTGGTGATGGTGGTGGTAGTGTCAGTGGTGGTGATGGTGGTAGTAGTAGTGTCAGTGATGGTAGTAGTGTCAGTGGTGGTAGTGGTGGTGATGGTAGTAGTGGTGGTGATGGTAGTAGTGTCAGTGGTGGTGATGGTGATGGTAGTAGTGGTGGTGATGGTGGTGGTAGTGTCAGTGGTGGTGATGGTAGTAGTGTCAGTGGTGGTGATGGTAGTAGTAGTGTCAGTGATGGTGATGGTAGTAGTGTCAGTGGTGGTGATAGTGTCAGTGGTGGTGATGGTAGTAGTAGTGTCAGTGATGGTAGTAGTGTCAGTGGTGGTAGTGGTGGTGATGGTAGTAGTGTCAGTGGTGGTAGTGGTGGTGATGGTAGTAGTGTCAGTGATGGTGATGGTAGTAGTGGTGGTGATGGTGGTGGTAGTGTCAGTGATGGTGATGGTGGTAGTGTCAGTGGTGGTGATGGTGGTGGTAGTAGTAGTGTCAGTGATGGTAGTAGTGTCAGTGGTGGTAGTGGTGGTGATGGTAGTAGTGTCAGTGGTGGTAGTGGTGGTGATGGTAGTAGTGTCAGTGATGGTGATGGTGATGGTAGTAGTGGTGGTGATGGTGGTGGTAGTGTCAGTGGTGGTGATGGTAGTAGTGTCAGTGGTGGTGATGGTGATGGTGATGGTAGTAGTGGTGGTGATGGTGGTGGTAGTGTCAGTGGTGGTGATGGTAGTAGTAGTGTCAGTGGTGGTGATGGTAGTAGTGTCAATGGTGGTGATGGTAGTAGTGGTGGTGATGGTGGTAGTGTCAGTGGTGGTGATGGTAGTAGTGGTGGTGATGGTGGTGGTAGTGTCAGTGGTGGTGACGGTAGTAGTGTCAGTGGTGGTAGTGGTGGTGATGGTAGTAGTGTCAGTGGTGGTAGTGGTGGTGATGGTAGTAGTGTCAGTGATGGTGATGGTGATGGTAGTAGTGGTGGTGATGGTAGTAGTAGTAGTGTCAGTGATGGTAGTAGTGTCAGTGGTGGTAGTAGTGTCAGTGGTGGTGATGGTAGTGGTGGTGATGGTAGTAGTGTCAGTGATGGTGATGGTGGTGGTAGTGTCAGTGGTGGTGATGGTAGTAGTGTCAGTGGTGGTGATGGTAGTAGTGGTGGTGATGGTGGTGGTAGTGTCAGTGGTGGTGATGGTAGTAGTGTCAGTGGTGGTGATGGTGATGGTGATGGTAGTAGTGGTGGTGATAGTGTCAGTGGTGGTGATGGTAGTAGTAGTGTCAGTGGTGGTGATGGTAGTAGTGTCAGTGGTGGTGATGGTAGTAGTGGTGGTGATGGTAGTAGTAGTGTCAGTGGTGGTGATGGTAGTAGTGGTGGTGATGGTGGTGGTAGTGTCAGTGGTGGTGATGGTAGTAGTAGTGTCAGTGGTGGTGATGGTAGTAGTGTCAGTGGTGGTGATGGTAGTAGTAGTGGTGGTGATGGTAGTAGTAGTGTCAGTGGTGGTGATGGTAGTAGTGTCAGTGGTGGTAGTGGTGGTGATGGTAGTAGTGGTGGTGATGGTGGTGGTAGTGTCAGTGGTGGTGATGGTAGTAGTGTCAGTGGTGGTGATGGTAGTAGTAGTGTCAGTGGTGTGGTGATGGTAGTAGTGTCAGTGGTGGTGATGGTAGTAGTGGTGGTGATGGTAGTAGTAGTGTCAGTGGTGGTGATGGTAGTAGTGGTGGTGATGGTAGTAGTGTCAGTGGTGGTGATGGTAGTAGTGGTGGTGATGGTAGTAGTGGTGGTGATGGTAGTAGTAGTGTCAGTGGTGGTGATGGTAGTAGTGTCAGTGGTGGTGATGGTAGTAGTGTCAGTGGTGGTGATGGTAGTAGTGGTGGTGATGGTAGTAGTAGTGTCAGTGGTGGTGATGGTAGTAGTGGTGGTGATGGTAGTAGTAGTGTCAGTGGTGGTGATGGTAGTAGTAGTGGTGGTGATGGTGGTGGTAGTGTCAGTGGTGGTGATGGTAGTAGTAGTGTCAGTGGTGGTGATGGTAGTAGTGTCAGTGGTGGTGATGGTAGTAGTGGTGGTGATGGTAGTAGTAGTGTCAGTGGTGGTGATGGTAGTAGTGGTGGTGATGGTAGTAGTAGTGTCAGTGGTGGTGATGGTAGTAGTGGTGGTGATGGTAGTAGTAGTGTCAGTGGTGGTGATGGTAGTAGTGTCAGTGGTGGTGATGGTAGTAGTAGTGGTGGTGATGGTGGTGGTAGTGTCAGTGGTGGTGATGGTAGTAGTAGTGTCAGTGGTGGTGATGGTAGTAGTGGTGGTGATGGTAGTAGTAGTGTCAGTGGTGGTGATGGTAGTAGTGGTGGTGATGGTAGTAGTGGTGGTGATGGTAGTAGTAGTGTCAGTGGTGGTGATGGTAGTAGTGGTGGTGATGGTAGTAGTGTCAGTGGTGGTGATGGTAGTAGTGGTGGTGATGGTAGTAGTGGTGGTGATGGTAGTAGTAGTGTCAGTGGTGGTGATGGTAGTAGTGGTGGTGATGGTAGTAGTGTCAGTGGTGGTGATGGTAGTAGTAGTGTCAGTGGTGGTGATGGTAGTAGTGGTGGTGATGGTAGTAGTGTCAGTGGTGGTGATGGTAGTAGTGGTGGTGATGGTAGTAGTGGTGGTGATGGTAGTAGTAGTGTCAGTGGTGGTGATGGTAGTAGTGTCAGTGGTGGTGATGGTAGTAGTGGTGGTGATGGTAGTAGTGGTGGTGATGGTAGTAGTAGTGTCAGTGGTGGTGATGGTAGTAGTGTCAGTGGTGGTGATGGTAGTAGTGGTAGTGATGGTAGTAGTAGTGTCAGTGGTGGTGATGGTAGTAGTGGTAGTGATGGTAGTAGTAGTGTCAGTGGTGGTGATGGTAGTAGTGGTGGTGATGGTAGTAGTAGTGTCAGTGGTGGTGATGGTAGTAGTGGTAGTAGTAGTGTCAGTGGTGGTGATGGTAGTAGTGGTGGTGATGGTAGTAGTAGTGTCAGTGGTGGTGATGGTAGTAGTAGTGTCAGTGGTGGTGATGGTAGTAGTGTCAGTGGTGGTGATGGTAGTAGTGTCAGTGGTGGTGATGGTAGTAGTACTGTTAGTGGTAGTGATGGTAGTAGTAGTGTCAGTGGTGGTGATGGTAGTAGTGTCAGTGGTGGTGATGGTAGTAGTGTCAGTGGTGGTGATGGTAGTAGTGGTGGTGATGGTAGTAGTAGTGTCAGTGGTGGTGATGGTAGTAGTGGTGGTGATGGTAGTAGTGTCAGTGGTGGTGATGGTAGTAGTGGTGGTGATGGTAGTAGTGGTGGTGATGGTAGTAGTAGTGTCAGTGGTGGTGATGGTAGTAGTAGTGTCAGTGCTGGTGATGGTAGTAGTGGTAGTGATGGTAGTAGTAGTGTCAGTGGTGGTGATGGTAGTAGTGTCAGTGGTGGTGATGGTAGTAGTGTCAGTGGTGGTGATGGTAGTAGTGGTGGTGATGGTAGTAGTAGTGTCAGTGGTGGTGATGGTAGTAGTGGTGGTGATGGTAGTAGTGTCAGTGGTGGTGATGGTAGTAGTGGTGGTGATGGTAGTAGTGGTGGTGATGGTAGTAGTAGTGTCAGTGGTGGTGATGGTAGTAGTAGTGTCAGTGCTGGTGATGGTAGTAGTGGTAGTGATGGTAGTAGTAGTGTCAGTGGTGGTGATGGTAGTAGTGGTGGTGATGGTAGTAGTAGTGTCAGTGGTGGTGATGGTAGTAGTGTCAGTGGTGGTGATGGTAGTAGTGTCAGTGGTGGTGATGGTAGTAGTGTCAGTGGTGGTGATGGTAGTAGTGTCAGTGGTGGTGATGGTAGTAGTGGTAGTGATGGTAGTAGTAGTGTCAGTGGTGGTGATGGTAGTAGTGGTGGTGATGGTACACTGAAGTTGTAAGGTTTTTTGTTGACACTTTAAAAACTAGAAAATATTCACCCTGTAATAATAAATATCAGTCTGGTGCCAAGTCAGACCTGATCCAATGGCGAGGGTGTATGGTAAGAGCTGGTTTCTGATTGGCTGCTGTAGGATATAATCCAATGCATATCATTGGTCTCACTGGTCAATAAGTAATCCTGTATAAGTGTTTGAGTTGTCCTTTGTCTCGTGTTTCAGTCGGGTGGAGATGTCTTGTACTGTGTGCTGAGGGATCTGAGGAGGATGAAGAAACAAGGGGAAAGGTGAGTGACGGTCACCTTTATGTTTTGCCATAAACAGCCACAAAAAAATCTAACCATTGGGTTACACGTTATCAGGCTCCTTCATTGCAGTGAATGGATGCCAATAGCAAGCCCTAAATTAAAAGCTTTTAATAAACTGCCCTCCAATTTATTTTAGGGATCCCTCCCCCCATCCTTCCCCAGGGCAGGTTTATAGCTTTTGTAAGATTTTATTTGGCAGAGTTTATCAATCCTTCCCGGCTACTCAGGAATCAACAGACAATCAGCATCTACTACATGCACATGTGCTGATAGAGCAGAGCCAATGACTTATCTGCACCATCACTGTCCAATCAGAAGGCTGGGGATGGGGATGTGGCTGTGACATGCTCTGCTGTCTGGTAGAGGTGCGGGAATCCCAAACGTGGCCGGACAGAATTACAAATTCTTTGGCAAATAAGACACTTCACATAGAGTACATGTATTTCACCGGAGGGTTCACTACGGGCCGAGTTCAGCTTTAGAATGCTTCATATTGTAATTAAAAATCCATTTACTGGAATGTTACATCATCATTTTTTATCCCGGAATGCAGTAAAAAAAATACTTTTTTTAAAGCCAATGTCTAAGCATATGGCAGTAATTGTGCCCACAATTCATTTTTATTATTGTCACATTTTATAAGGTCATTTTTGAAGGGTAAAATATAGAATATGCCAAATCCTATAATATATTATGAAATTATTATAACATATGTCATAATATTAATACTATGAGAAATATATATATATAAATATATATATATATATATATATATGATACAGTATCTACACCATATATTTATAATATATGTAATTTTTTCCCTTGTGTTATAATATGTATAAATAATAAAATAAAAAATATATATATACACATACAAGGGTTCTATCTTCTGGCCAGTTGGAAGGGTTCTATCTTCTGGACAGTTGGAAGGGTTCTATCTTCTGGACAGTTGGAAGGGTTCTATCTTCTTGAAAGTTGGAAGGGTTCTTTCTTCTGGACAGTTGGAAGGGTTCTATCTTCTGGACAGTTGGAAGGGTTCTATCTTCTGGACAGTTGGAAGGGTTCTATCTTCTGGAAAGTTGGAAGGGTTCTATCTTCTGGACAGTTGGAAGGGTTCTATCTTCTTGAAAGTTGGAAGGGTTCTTTCTTCTGGACAGTTGGAAGGGTTCTATCTTCTGGACAGTTGGAAGGGTTCTATCTTCTGGACAGTTGGAAGGGTTCTATCTTCTGGACAGTTGGAAGGGTTCTATCTTCTGGAAAGTTGGAAGGGTTCTATCTTCTGGACAGTTGGAAGGGTTCTATCTTCTGAACAGTTGGAAGGGTTCTATCTTCTGGACAGTTGAAAGGGTTCTATCTTCTGGACAGTTGGAAGGGTTCTATCTTCTGGACAGTTGGAAGGGTTCTATCTTCTGGACAGTTGGAAGGGTTCTATCTTCTGGACAGTTGGAAGGGTTCTATCTTCTGGACAGTTGGAAGGGTTCTATCTTCTGGACAGTTGGAAGGGTTCTATCTTCTGGACAGTTGGAAGGGTTCTATCTTCTGGACAGTTGGAAGGGTTCTATCTTCTGGACAGTTGGAAGGGTTCTATCTTCTGGACAGTTGGAAGGGTTCTATCTTCTGGACAGTGGAAGGGTTCGATCTTCTGAACAGAGGAAGGGTTTAGCTTGCTCATTTTACGTTGGATGTGGCCTTCAATTGAAATGAAGGCCATTTCAATAATTCTAATATTGGTTCAATTGAAATGTGTGTGTCCTACTTTGCAGAGCGCTAGTGCTGAACGCCAAGATTTTGGTTTTGTCCCATAACATCCCCAACCGACTGTTCAGCCAGTGGAGCTACAAAGTGCTGGATGTTCCTGGTCAATACTTGGGGGATAAGTACAGTGAGGAGGCCACAGATGGCATCATCACCGAGTGCCTGACCAAGATACTCAAGATCGGAAAGCAGTTGACCAAATACCCCAAGGTCAGTGAAGGGTCGGGTCTATTGATAATGGATAAAGGGAAAGGCTCAATGCTGATTGGTGGGTTGGTAGTAACACAGAAGTGTGACTCAATGGAAATATCTTTTTATGTTGATTTGATAAAGTCATGGACACAAGTCTGAAGGCAGAGGCGTAGCTACAGGGGTTATATGGGTCGCAATTGCAACCCGACCCCCATGCTGTAGGGGGCCCATGAGGCTCCCCTGTCATTTGTCTACACCTGAGAGGGGCAGCATATTCCAAAACTGAATGTTTGCAAGGAGTGATGGGGTGTGCTGAAGGGTCTGCTGATGCTGGCTGCTGGGGTAACTATTGTAGCTGGAGGGGATCTGTTTTTTTTTACAGGGGTTTATTATTGCTGATGAGGAAGTCAGTTGTTAATGGTGGGAGATCTATTGTTGGTGGGGGTGGGTCTTATGTTGCTGGGAAAGATCTACTGTTGAAGGAGGGGGTCTATTGCTGGCTGCTGGAGGGTCTATTGATGCTGGCTGTTGGTATATCTGCTGTTGCTGCCGGGGGTATATTTTTCTGCTGGCTGTCCATTATTGTTGGAGGAGGATCTATTGTTGCTGGAGGTTCTATTGTTGTTGCTGGCTGCAAGGGATCTATTTTACTGCTTTTCTTGTTGTTATTAACAAATTCCATACAAATTACTTGGCACCAAAAATGACACTTGAGTCTGTATTCTTTATAAAGGGCAGTACTGGAAGGTGGGCAGGGGGTGGAGCCAAAGAACGGTCCTCAGAGGTGGGTAGGGGAGGAGAAATGGGGTGACTCAGAAAGGGGGAGTTCCTGCACCCATTCTGAGGAAAAAAGCCCTGTATGTATGTGTATATGTATGTATATATATGTGCGGAGTCACTCATTTAAAAATTATGTCTGCCGAAGGTCTAAAGCTTGACCTGAGCACCATTTGGTTTTGCTTTATCGTTGGGTTCCACAATTTGACATGCTAATCTCATTTCCTTCGACTTTGCATTATGTGAAACCAGAACGTTTACGGAACTTTGACTCTTGATTGTGTTATTACCCTCCAGGGCTCCAAAACCATTCCCAATTCGTTGTTTGAGAAATCACCGGAGCTAACCATCCCCCAGACCTCCATCCTGCACCTCCTGCACAGTAGAGAGCTCCTCACACCAGACCAGTTCCTGCAGGCCTATGACAGTCCCCTGCATGTCACCCTGGATTCAGGTAGGTCCCAGAAGCTTACAAATGTTACATTGTTATTCTAATAGCAGTCAAGTGAGTTTGTGGAATGGATCCAAGAGGTACAAAAAAAAAAGAGTGTCAGGACCAAATGTTGGAATTTGTTGAAGAGTTTATACACTGTTTACTATGCTTCAATTATTAATGAACACAGTGAGTGCTCAGTACCAAGCACTTACTGTGTTCTTTTAGAAAAGGAAGGTGCCAGTAAATGACATATTTACCAGCACCTTTCCTGCTCGCCATCCTGAAGAAATTCCCTGCAGCATCCGGCGGGAAAGAAGAGGAGGGGAAAGCAGGCAGCACTGTGAGTGGGAAGGGGAACCAGGGGAGTACAGGCAGCAGAAGGAAATGGAACCTCGACAGAAGGGGGCAGAGGCAGAATATACTGGAACCAATCTCTTCTATTTTCCTCCTGCAGCCACTGCATGCCATTAGGAGGGAGAGGAGGAGAAACAGGCTTTCAGCAGCTGCAGGAGGAAAATACAGGTATTGGTTCCAGTAAATTCCGCCACTGCCACTCCTGTCCTGGTGTAAAACTTAATGCGACAGGGAAGCCGCATGGGGTCCTCTGGTGCATGGGCGGGGTCACCCCTCAGGTACCTCTTGGATGTCACACAAAGAGACCTATTTATGCTCATGAGCTGCTTACCAAAGTACATTTCAGCACTGTTGATTGGAAGATCGGTCTACATTTGGAGTACATCAAATGCAGATGTGAAGTCCAAATGTTTGTATAGGAATAATGGTAGGGTTAGAACCTTCTTCTGAACCTGTTTATCTGGTTAAAGGACATGTGTTTGGGAGTGTAAACCAGACCTCCGTGTAGGCTCACAAGATCCAAGAGGGAAGGTAGGGTAAAAAGTCCACAGCCTTCCTTCTCCTAGCATACCTTTGTCCACATTCCATACTTGACCGTAATGTCATTGTTAACTGTAGACTGACCTATAGGTTTAATCTATATGGTGAAGCAAGTGGAGCAGAATTGGGTGTACTTGCTGCGCATAAGTGTATCTTATGTGATGGTTTTCATAATATTCTCTTTTACTTGATTTGTAATAAAATGACTTTTTATACTTCTTTATATATATATATATATATATATATATATATAATGTGTACTAGTAGTTCTTGGAACCTTTAAAGTCCCTTAATTTTCCATTGTTCACCTTTAAATGATTCCTATTAAAGTTCTCTACCATCACAGCATAATGTTTCCCTATAGTCTGGTTAGTCAATAGTTTTTTTTTTCTCCTCTCAGTGAAATGGTGAGACCAATATCTAGAGTTTGGAAACATTTCCACAGTGCAATTTCTACTGAGAGCAAAGCTGCAATTTGCAAATATTGTGAGAAGAAATCTTCTTTTCCAAATGCTACAAGGACAACAAAACACATCCTGGAATGCCAGACAGGGCCGGTGCCAGCAATAGGCAGGTTAGGCAGCTGCCTAGAGTGTCGAGGGAGGGGAAGCGCAGCGGAGCGGCAAAATCCGGATCCTCACTGGGGATTCGGATTATTAAAATACCTGACCCTCCAGTAGGCAAACTAAAACTTCCACCCTGCACTCCATAGAAGAGAGGGTGCAGCATGGAAGCTTTAGTTTGCCTGCGGGGATCGGAGTAAGGAGCCAGGCAAGGGATCCCCGTCACCGGTAAGTGGGTGGGCTGCAGGGGAGGGGTGGGGCTTGCCATGCACGGCTGTCTCGGTGGGGGTGTTCCCTGGACTGTGGCCAAACACTGGGCTCTCCACCCTGTCCTCGGGAAAGGGGGGCCCCCATGTGTGTGTCTGGGGACTGATCACATGTCACCGATCTACTGAGAAGATACTGGACTGCTCAGGAGAGCACAGAGAACATAGACCACTCAAAGTTTATGGAGAGTGATCGGCGCTCTGCAACATGTAGAAGTGGAGTGTTCTGCAATGTATAGATGATCTGTGTTCTGCAACATGCAGAGGTGCAGTGTTCTGCAGGGTGTAGATGATCGGTGTTCTCCAACAAGTAGAGGTTGAGTGCTTTGCAATGTGTACATGATTGGTGTTCTGCAGGGTATAGATGACCAGTGTTCTGCAATGTCAAGTTGATTAGACCTCTGCGGTGTGTAGATGATCAGTGTTCTGTAACAAGTAGAGATGGAGTGCTCTGCAGTGTGGGTAGGGGATATCTGGGGGTGTAATCAGTGTAGGGGTATCTGGGGAGGTGTGAACAGGGTTAGGGGGTATTTAAAGATGTAATCAGAGTGGGGGGCATCTAGGGGTCAAATCAGGGTGGGGAAATCTTGGGAGGTGTGTTCAAAGTGGGAGTATCTGGAGGGGGGGGGGTGTGATCTTGGAGTTTGCTTATAAGGGGAACCCAGCCATTGGACGTTTTAGGAAGTATCAGCTCGGTTTTTGACAGGGAGTAGAAAGAGAAAGGTAGGGATGGATTGGGGAGGGGGGGGCGGTAAATGCATCTTCGCCTATGTAGATGAAAATCCTTGCACCGGCCCCGATGCCAGAGGTGCCCTGAAGGGACTAAAAAATATTTTATGGAATGAAATGATGAGGACCAGAATTAAAGTGGGGGGAGCTTTTCCCTCCAGAGTTCTCATCTCTCAAGAACTGTACTTTTATTTCAAGCATAATACTTTTATATACGCTGTATTTCACATTCCCAGTGTAAGAAAATTTGTAAAACAACTCCACGCACAAATCTTTTTTCAATTTTTCCAAAAAATCAATTTTTTCAGGAATTTTTAATTTTTTTCCCATGGTTTCCAAATTTCTTAAAACATTACCACTGTCAAATTAGTCAAGTCCTTGATATTTGAAGGCATCCTTGACTTTGTACTCAGGATTTCTACGTATCTCATGTCTCATATTTGTGGACATGGGCAGGTAATGAAAATAATTTTGGCATTTGGGTTTGGTAACACTGTCCAATGACAGATGGCCAGATTGGGAGTTTGGCACTGAAGGTTTGCTTACATCTGGGAAGCCTAAGGTCATTAGTGTTTGGCCCATGTGTTGGACAGAGGTCCAAAACGTGATCATCTAAAGCCATGATAGCTTCTCTGTGCAAAACTCTTTAGAAAAATAATAGGAGGAATAAGTGTGTCTATAATGAGGTTTTCTTTTTTTACTGTATTAACAGATCGTGTTTGGCCTACGCCGGTACACTTAACACCACTGAAAACAAGACCTTCTCAATGAAGAAGACATCTTTGATGTGACCCTCCGTACCAACAGTTAAAGATTTAAAATAGTAACATTTGCTGAAAGACGTTACACAGCGCCACCCTTTAATGCTAAGCTAGAAGATGTTTATACAAAAATCTGTACAAAAATTCTCAGTCGTCCTTTCAAAGTACTTCAAAATGTAATTTAATTCAAAATTTCTTTCAGGAAAAGTCCATTCATTCCAAAATTGAATGTTGGGTTGGAATGAAGGGACTTTCCTGAACGAAAACCACATTCGTTGTTAGATTTGTTAGTTTGAGAAAAAAAAAATCCATCCTGTTTCGTCAAATTTTCTCATCACTGTTGTCAAAAACAAACATTGACCCCACTAAAGATTAGAAAATGGAACAAACACTTTTAAAACAAAAAAAAAATGTTGAGATTAAGTTTGCAATAAATATAGAGGACACCTCACCACCAGAATGGTTCCCATTATGGACCTTAACCAATGTTACCAAAATAGGTTAAAAAAAAAATGTAGAATGACTAATTGTCAATCTGTGTAAAACATCCCCGTGTGTGGATCTATAGATTTAAAATAAGAAGAAAAACTTGGGCGACTCAATGGACCACTTGGTCTTTTTTTCTGCCGTTCCGTTTCTATGTATGTTTTCTGTAAAGACTATTTTTTTTTATTGTATGCAATAAAGTTTATAGATTTTGTGATAATTCCAAATGATATACAATTTTGAATTCCAAATGATTTAATAAAAAAAATTTAAAAAATTCACTAGTAAAACTTGTATTAAAAATCACCAAGTAAAAATAAAAAAAAGCAATCCTCGAAGCATGCCCGGACTCGCCATAGGGCACACCAGGCATTTTGCCCGGCCACATGTCCTAGCTGGCTAATGTGACCGAGAGCTCCAGAGGGCGAGAGCCACGACATAAAATATACAATGATATATCCTGAACCTGGCTCTCACCCGCGGGTCTCTGTCTGCCGCAAGCCATGTCGGCCTCTAGAGAGTGACACTGGCCGAGCAGGACTCAGAGTCCTCCTGGACCGGTCCTCCCTTTGGCCTCATAGCAGAACATGATGGCGGTCAGTCTAAAATGCCCAGGCCTAGATTTTGTCGCAGTCCGGGCCTACATCTAAGATATACAGTGGGGAAAATAAGGATTTGATCCCCTGCAGACTGTGTAAGTTTTCCCACTTACAAAGAACTGAAGGGTCTATCATTTTTATCATTAGTGTATTTTAAATGATGGAGACAGAATATCAACCAAAAATCCAGAAAAAAAACACATGATACAAATGGAGTTGCAGTTCAGTGAGTAAAATAAGTATTTGATCTCCAAGCAAAACATGACTTGGTACTTTGGTGGAGAAACCCTTGTTGGGAAGCACAGAGGTCAGACGTTTCTTGTAGTTGGTGATTAGGTTTGCGCACATCTTGGGAGGGATTTTAGTCCACTCTTCTTAAAAGATCTTCTCTAAATCCTTAAGGCTTTTTGGCAACTCGAAGTTTCAGCTCCCTCCATAAACTTTCTATAGGATTAAGGTCTGGAGACTGGCTGGGCCACTCCATGACCTTAAAGTGCTTCTTCTTGAGCCACTCCTTTGTTGCCTTGGCTGTATGTTTTGGGTCACTGTCATGCTGGAAGGCCCATCCACGACCCATCTTCAGTTTTCTGGCTGAGGGAAGAAGGTTCTCATCCAAGATTTTACAATACATTGGCCCCTCAATGCCGCAAAGTTAGCCTGTACCTTTAGCAGAGAAACAGCCCCAAAGCATAATGTTTCCACCTCCATGCTTAACTGTAGGGATGGTGTTTCTAGGGTCTAGTCAGCATTTTTCTTCCTCCAAACACGGCAAGTCATGCCAAAGAGCTAAATTTTGGTCTCATCTGACCACAGCACTTTCTCCCAATCCTTCTCTGAATTATTTAGATGTTCATTGGCAAACTTCAGACGGGCTTTACATGTGCCTTCTTGAGAAGGCACCTCCCATGTAGTTCTGGGCAGATCCCTCACTTTTCTCATGACCATCCTCACCCCATGAGGTGAAATCTTGCATGGAGCTCCAGACCGAGGGAGATTGATGGTTATTTTCTATTTCTTCCATTTGCGAATAATCTCTCCAACAGTTGTCTCCTTCTCACCAAGCTTCCTGCTGGTGGTCTTGTAGCCCATTCCAGCCTTGTGAAGGTCTACAATCTTCTCCCGGACGTCCTCTGACAGCTCTTTGGTCTCCACCATGATGGTGAGGTTTCAATGGAAGAAAGATTCTGTGGACAGGTGTCTTTTATACACATAACGAGTTGTCGTTAGGAGCAGCGTCTTACATTGACAGGACTAATTTGTGTACCACATGAGCCAAAATTATTGGTTGGTTGGTAGGGGAGCGAAAGTGAAGAAAAAAAAAGTCTCTTGATGAAGGTGAAACAGGAGAGAGCAAAAGCTGGCCTGAAATTGAACATTAAAAAAAAAACTAAGATGATGGCAACCGGTCCCATCATGGTACCTCTGGACTGGAGGCTGTTCCTGTTCCATCTAAGGACTATGGTGATCGTTGTTGAATCCAGGGCTTTCTTTCAAGTTGGGGAGCCTGCTGGAGAGTTGCCATCTGAGATTAATTTGATCCAGCCTTCCGACAAGCAGAGGAGAACCTCCATTGAGATTTCTTATGCCCATATGATCTGCCTAACCCGCGGATCCACCAGTTCCGGTAAGAGTATTCAATCTCTCTTTCTCTTCAGAAGTTACTCGATGACCCATATTGTTTCACGTGTGGTTTTTGATTTCTTCACTATGGATTTTTGAATAGACATTTTGTGGAATTTTGTGGACTCACTTCATTCATTTTCACTTATATTCATGTTATTTTGGAGACCTCAAGTTTTTGGTCTCTATCTAAATTTAGCGCTGCATTTTCATTCACAAATAACAGTCCAAAAGTGTAGAAAAAAACTGCAAGGTTAAAATGAAGAATTCCACATGGATATGACCCACTTTGTGAAAGGATAGAGACACCACCACCGCTATAAGGAGGAGGCTTACTAGATGGTGTTGACTTGGTGAGGTGTATACCACCCAAGTCAAAAACAGGCTTCTATAATCAGTCAGCAAGATGTATCCAGCTGGTCCTGAATCCACATCTCAGTTGGCACCGCAAATTCCAATAAACATCAGGAAGTGTAAAATACATGTAGTCTTGTTGGAGCCAGAGATACGGTAACCACATAACATGCGTAATGGGAAAAAAAAAAAACTCACATAGTGTGATACCGTACAAAGTAGTATTTATTAAAAAGATTAAAAATGAACACTCACATTTGGAAGAACGTCATAGGCATATCACAAAGTAGAAGAGCGATGGGTGGACCCATTCACACTATGTGAGTTTTTTTCCATCACGCATGTTATGTGGTTACCGTATCTCTGGCTCCAACAAGACTACATGTATTTTACACTTCCTGATGTTTCTTGGAATTTGCGGTGCCAACTGAGATGTGGATTCAGGACCAGCTGGATACATCTTGCTGACTGATTATATAAGCCTGTTTTTGACTTGGGTGGTATACACCTCACCAAGTCGACACCATCTGGTAAGCCTCCTCTTTACATCGGTGGTGGTGTCTCTATCCTTTCACAAAGGGGGTCACATCCATGTGGAATTCTTCATTTTAACCTTGCAGTTTTTTTTTCTACACTTTTGGACTGTTATTTGTGTTTGGTCACAATAGAGGACTGTTTTGGTTCTGATTTATTTGTTACAAATTTTTTTTTTTCACGGATCACATTCAGTCACTTAATGTTAAAATATATGATGCGCTTACACCAAC
This sequence comes from Rana muscosa, assembly GCA_029206835.1. Lineage (NCBI taxonomy): Eukaryota > Metazoa > Chordata > Amphibia > Anura > Ranidae > Rana > Rana muscosa. The sequence goes on from CM055128.1 coordinate 8,460,787, forward strand.
CTATTGTTTGTGCACAGTGAACTAATTTAACGTGCTTAATACAATGTGCTAAAAACACAATATGCTCAGTGTTAATATAATCAACTTAAACAGTGATAATATGCAGTAGGCTTGTGCAATTCGTTTCGTAACGAATTGAAATTCGTCCGAATTTAGCAACTTTCGGACATTCGGAAGCATTCGAATTTCCGAACAAAGCAATTACGAATAAGACCGAATCCGAAATAAATTATACCGCAAATAGCGAATGCCCGAATGTCTTCGGCATAATTCGTTATGAAAAAGTTACGAATGTACGAATCCATACGAAGCACAATAACACTCACTCTGCTCTGCTCTCTGCTTCTCCCACACCGTGCTGAACTCCCTCTCAAAATGGTGTACAGGGGCGGAGGTTATAGCCGCATGTAAAAAACGAAAGTAAAATACGAGATTTCGAATCCATTCGAAGCACAATAACACTCACTCTGCTCTGCTCTCTGCTTCTCCCTCACCGTGCTGAACCCTCTCAAAATGGTGTACAGGGGCGGAGCCTATAGCCGCATGTAAAAAACGAAAGTAAAATACGAGATTTCGAATCGTTACAAATAACCGCTATGTATTTAGAAAAGTACAAATCCATTCGAAGCACATTAGGCATAATAGGCAGCGTCGTTGTGAGAGAGACACGGAAAATTACGAATCAACGAACCCAAAAAAAGTTACGAAAGTAGGAGTTGTGTCCAGAATCAACGAAAAACAACGTACTCTACCGAAAGTACGAATTATAAAGCAACAAAAAATTCAACGAAAAATGTCGCTTGCAAAAATACGAATGAGTCCGAACACGAAAAATCCCGTCTAGCAAAATTACGAATGATTACGAATCAACAGGACCGGAAAGAAACGAACCGAAACGGAACGAATTTTTCCGTTGTGCACAAGTCTAATATGCAGTGCTTATAAAGAAAAACAGCATAAATGGATTCCAATATGGTGGACACGACAGTCCTGCTCACAACTCCTTGCTTCCACTATGCGAACTGTAACCTCAGATGATTCATCCAAGCAATCACAAAACACTGCTGAACAATTCACACTGAACTCCTAATAAAAAGGTCCGCCAGTCTCCCTGGCCACCGGTGGCGAGACCGCTTCAAAACAAGGCTCCTCTTCTCTAGATCACTCGGGGTTCCAAAGATGTCATCATATAAGGGATACAAAGAAAAGAGATCATTGCGCAATAATCACTACACCATCGGCTTCAAACAGCTGTGGCTGCACTCACATAACCCTGGATAATCAGCGCTCAAGCTCAGCTCAGTTTGATGTAATCTTCCTCAGGCTGTTGGTAGCGTCACTAGGCTCCTCCCCTTACGCGTTACGTCATCGGCACTTGACTTATTCATGGGTAAGCATCTCAGTGTCACTCTTGGTGTCACTGAAATTGAGATTTCATGTATATTTGCAACATTTGACATGTGTTGTCAACTGACTTATGCACAAAAATAAGCGCTACACTTTTTTCATATTCACCTCTCTCGATCATATAAAATACACCTATGATAAAAATTGTAGACCCTTCATTTCTTTGTAAGTGGGCAAACTTACACAATTTACAGGCGGTCGAATCAATATTTTCGTCACTGTAGGTAAACTGCAATATAATACAAGTTTGTTTCGGGGTTTATTACTGCTTCATGAATAATAATAATAAAATTAAAAACCAAAAAATAAAATTGCAAAAAAATAAAAAATAAATAATACACAGAAAACAGATTCATTCATTATTTTTATTTTATGTATATATGTATATATTTTTTTTTGTTTCAATTTTTTATTTATTTTTTTTAAATAAAAAGATATCTTGAGAGTGCTGGGCTCGGGAGAAGCTATGGTTCAGGCCTGGTGGTGGTGGTATCATAGATGTGTATGCACTGGGTACAATAGAAGTATCACATGTTCAGACACAAAGATATGAAATCTGTAGACGTTGTACTGGAAATACTGAAGTCAATACTTTCTTCCCAGTGCTGCATAACCAGTTTGTACATCGCACTGCAAGACCGCGTCGGGTCTTCTGTTGACATGTTTGCATACGTAAAAACATATTCGTGCTGCACAACAATACGATTGTACACAGATAAAACATGGCACACCACTGAGATGGAAAAAAAAAAAGTGTGCATAGAAACCTCCACAGGCAACGGGTTTAGGGCAGGAAAAAAAAAAATAAACTTTTTTCATAAGGATTAAAATATTTGTTCACAGCTGCAAAACTTGATTACTTCACCAGTGTTCACCGATGTCTGTAATTTTATTTATACCAGTTTTTTTTTTTTTTCACAAAACAATGGTTCACTTTTTTTTTTTTTTTATTTCCAAAAGTGTCAATCTTTGAATATTTTTTTTTTTCCCCAAATGATTTGCACAAGACTATCATCCACAACTTGGCTAATGCAAATTTTAGGACAGGTTACAGATAAAATTACGTTTTCCCTTCAATCTAATTTTCAATGCACTGATCTTAGAAGAGAAGACGACAAAACTATAGAATTCTATCAAAAAAAAAATAAATAAAAAAAAATCTTGCTATTGTGAATTGCATTTTCCAATCTCTGTATTTTAATCTGACAAGTCAGAAAGCAATATTATTCACATAATGTCTCAAATCTTGTTTGCCGTTAGAAGATTAACAAAAAAAAAAAAGAAGAAAGAAAATGTACTTTTTTTGTTTTTTTGCAAATTTGTTCAAAATAAATATATAAAAAAAAAAATACACAGTGGTTTTAAAGACAAAATTCTAAATTATGGGGATGTTGTTCAACCATTGCTTCTGGTAATATGTAAACATTTTAAGTGTGACAGAAAAAAATTATATAAAATTGCAGATGGGAGAAGCAATGCAGAGTTAATTTTTTTTTGATTCCATTATTTACAACTTTTCTGGAAAATACAGCTTGACCCTTCCCCCCCCCCCCCCCCCATCAAGCATTTTTTCTTTACAATTTTACATTAGTATCTCTTACAGTTTTATGAACAAATACATATGTACATTATTCAATAACATGTTCTTCCTTTCATATAGCAGACCAACATTTCACACACTCACACGAGCAGAAAGAAGAAAAAAAAAATTATATATACTCTTTTCCTTTTTTAAAAATATTTCTGTAATTAATCCCATTTCACAGCAATAGACAGACCACAATATACTAGGAAATATGTTTTATATTTTTTAAAATTAAGATTTTTGAACTTTAAGGTGTCTGTTTTTGTTTTTTTCTCTCGTTTAAAAATAAGATAAGATTGTTTTATTTCATATATTACTCTGTAAAAATAAATTTAAAATAAAGTTGTGAAGGAAATATAATTTTTTTTTCCCCCACAGAGAAGTCACTTTGATTTTTGGAAAAACAAAAAGTGCAAATTGCAACCCTCTTGAACTTAGGCTATTCATTTCTAATACTAGTTACGAGGTGTGGTTCTGGGAGCTCCAGTTTAAATAATTAAAACGTATAATTTATTAATGAAGTGGTAAAATGAATGAGAACGCAGGATCGATTTAAATGTGCTGTAGTAAGAATGTAATGATTTTTCCTTTGCAAATTTCAAACGAAATTTCATATAGAAATGTTTGGCACTTAACTGTGTCTATCTTAATGAAACTGATGTTCTGCAATGAAGACATAATGCATGCAACTTTCTTTTTTTTCCTTTTCTTTTTTTTTTTTTTTTTTATGAAAACGGTTTTAATAATTATATATATATATATATATATATATATATTAGCTCTGTCAATTTTTTTGGGGCTAAAACTGAATTAATTTGCACATAAATTTCTGATTATCATTTACAACATAATACACCTAATATTCATTGTGTTGAAACAGAACTTAAGCCCCCCACACACAGTATTTCTGCATGTATAAAATTCAAAACAAAAATATAGATTTATAAAAGCACCAAAATTGAACACAACAATATTTAACTGAAACAAAATAATTTCATCCCAGCAGTGTGTTTAACAAAATATAAAAGTATATCTTCAAACCTATAAAAAAACTAATATTTAAAAATGTACAAGGAAAATAAATTAAATTAAACAGCATAAAAGCAGGCATGTTGTTCTTTTAGTGTAATCTGGTATCTAATGTAGTAAGCCCAAAAAATTAGCATTATGCTAAATAATTTTTTTGGGGAAATGTATTAATTATTTTACATTTTTATATTGTGATCGATATTCTAGCAAGAGTGTTAAAATCCTTACTTTAAAGGTTTATATAAAAGTTCTTAAAGTGTATGGGTGGGCACACAAATAAATATGCAATTGAAATGGATAAAATTGTCCTATTTAAATTTTGGGAGATGGGTGTACCATTTATGAAGTTTAAAAAAAAACTTAGCTTTATGATCCATTATTTTTTTGGAAATGTATTAATCTTAATTTTTAGATTGCTACCGACAATCTAGCAAGTGTGTTAATATGCTTATTTAAAAGGTTTACATCAAAGTTCTTAATGTGTAAGGGTGGGCACACAACTAAATATGCAATTGAAGTAGATAAATGTCCTACTTAAAATTTTGGAGGTGGGTGTACCATTTATAAATTAAATTTAAAAAAATTGCATATGATAAACAAAATGAATTCATGAATACATCAAAAAAAATATTAAAAAAAAAGAAGAAAAATTAATTAAAAAATAGTACACCCACCTCCCAAAATTAAAATAGGACAATTATTTATTTTAATCGTGTATTTAGTTGTGCGCCCACCCTTACACTTTAAAAGGTTTACGTCAAAGTTCTTAAAGTGTAAGGGTGGGCGCACAACTAAATATATAATTGAAATAAATAAATTTGTCCTATTTTAATTTTAGGAGGTGGGTGTACTATTTAGGAATTAAGAAAAAAAAATTGCATCATGATAAAAAAAAATTTAAATGTATTTATGAATGACATTTTATCATAATGCAATTTTTTTTTACATTTATAAATAGTACACCTACCTCCCAAAATTAAAATAGGACAATTATTTATTTCAATTTCGTATTTAATTGTGCGCCCATCCTTATGCTTTAACGTAAACCTTTTAAATAAGGCTATTTAACACTCTATTGTTAGATTGTTGGTAGCAATCTAAAAGTTATTATTTATAAATACATTTCCAAAAAAATAAAATTTATAGATTGTTACCAACAATCTAGCAAGAGTATTATTATCCTTATTTAAAAGATTTATGTCAAAGTTCTTGCTGTAAGAACTTAACACACAATTGAAGTAGATAATTTGTATTATTTTAATTCTGGGAGGGGAGTGTACTATTTCTAAATTAATTTTAAAAAGTTGCATTGTGATAAATAAAATGTAATTCATGAATACCGGTACATTTGCCAAAAATAAATAAAAAATATGTATTTATTTATCACAATGCAACTTTTTAAAATTAAAATTTATAAATAGTACACCCACCTCTCAAAACTAAAGTAGGACAATTATCTATTAAGATATTGTGTTTTAATTCTTACACTAGGAACTTTGACATAAACCTTTTAAATAAGGATATTAAACACTCTTGCTAGATTGTTGGTAGCAATCTATAAATGTATTTTTTTGGAAATGTATTTATAAAGTTTTGGATTGCTACCAATAATATAGCAAGAGAGTATTTAAAGTAAACCTTTTAAATAAGGATATTAACACTCTCTTGCTAGATTATTTGTATAAATCTAAAAATAAACTTATGAATACATTTCCAGAAAAAATAAAAAATGTATAAATTGCTACCAACAATCTAGCAAGAGTGTGTTAATATCCTTATTTAAAAGGTTTATGTCAAAGTTCTTAGTGTAAGAACTTAATACACAATTTACGTACATAATTTTCCTACTTTAATTTTGGGAGGTACGTGTACTATTTATGACTTTAAATTTTAAAAAGTTGCATTGTGATAAATAAATAATTTTTTTTTTTTGGTAAATGTATTCATGAATTAATTTTCATTTATTACAATGCAACTTTTTAAAATGTATTTATAAATAGTACACCTACCTCCCAAAATTAAAGTAGGGCAATTATTCACTTAAATTGTGTATTAAATTCTTACACTAAGAACCTTGACATAAACCTTTTAAATAAGGATATTAAACACACTCTTGCTAGATTATTGGTAGCAATCAAAAAATTTATAATTTATGAATACATTTCCAAAAAAAAATAAATGTATAGATTGCTACCAACAATCTAGCAAGAATTTATACATTTTTTGGGGGGGAAATGTATTTATAAATTAATATGAATTTTGTGATTTAAACTAATAATCTAGCAAACCAAAAATCTAGCAAGAGAGTGTTAATATCCTAATTTAAAAGGTTTACTTTAAAGTGTAAAGGTTGGCGCACAACTAAATACGCAATTGAAATAAATAATTGTTCCATTTTAATTTTGGGAGGTGGGTGTACTATTTATATATTAATTTAAAAAAATTGCATTCTGATATATTTTTTTTTTTGTAAATGTATTCATGAATTAATGTTATAACACATTTTTTTTAAATTACCATATAAATAAATAAATAGTACACCCACCTCCTAAAATTAAAATAGGACAATTATTTCAATTGCATATTTAGTTGTGTGCCCACCTTAACACTTTAACGTAAACCTTTTAAATAAGGATATTAAGACTCTCTTGCTAGATTGGTAGCAATCTAAAAAAATTAATTTATGAATACATTTACATAAATATTTTTTTTTTTTAGATTGCTACCAACAATCTATAAAAATTAAAATTTATGAATATGTTTACATAAACAAAAATTTTTTTTTTAGATTACATAAACATTTTTTTTAGATTGTTAGTAGCAATCTAAAAAAAAAAAATGTTGTTTATGTAAATGTGTTCAGAAATGAACATTTTTATAGATTGTTGGTAGCAATCTAAAAAAAAATTGTTTATGTAAATGTATTCAGAAATTAATTTTTTTAGATTGCCACCAATCAAGCAAGAGAGTCTTAATATCCTTATTTAAAAGGTTTACGTTAGTGTTAAGGTGGGCACACAACTAAATATGCAATTGAAATAATTGTCCTATTTTAATTTTAGGAGGTGGGTGTACTATTTATTTATATATTAATTTAAAAAAAATTGTGTTATAACATTAATAGTACACCCACCTCCTAAAATTAAAGTAGGACAAATTATTTCAATTGCATATTTAGTTGTGTGCCCACCTTAACACTTTAAATAAGGATATTAGGACTCTCTTGCTAGATTGGTAGCAATCTAAAAAATTTAATTTATGAATTTTTTTTTTTTAGATTGCTACCAACAATCTATAAAAATTTAAATTTATGAATACGTTTACATAAACAAACATTTTTTTTAGATTGTTGGTAGCAATCTATAAAAATTAAAATTCATGAATACATTTAAAAACACATTTTTTTTTTTTAGATTGCTACCAACAATCTAAAAAAAAAAAATGTTGTTTATGTAAATGTATTTCATAAATTACATTTTTTATAGATTGTTGGTAGCAATCAAACCAATTTTTTTTATTTTTATGTAAATGTATTCAGAAATTAAATTTTTTAGATTGCTACCAATCTAGCAAGAGAGTGTTAATATTCTTATTTAGAAGGTTTACATCAAAGTTCTTAAAGTGTAAGGGTGTGCACACAAATAAATATGCAATTGACTTTAATTTTGGGAGGTGGGTGTACTATTTATAAATAAAAAAATAAAAAATGCATTATGCTAAATACAATTCATACATGAATACATTTCCAAAAAAAGAAAAAATAATTGATCATAGCGCAATTTTTTTTTTTTATTTATTTATGAACCCACCTCCCAAAATTTAAATAAGACAATTATTTATTTCAAGTGCGTATTCAGTTGTGCGCCCATCCTAATTACTTTTGGCAGGTGGTTGTACTGTTTATACATTAATTTAGGTACTGTTTTTGTAATATAAAATAGCCACATTCACGTTAAGTGTGGCTACAAAATAATATACTGTAATATATGCTACTTTTTTTTTGATTTTTCTAAATAAATATTTTGCAAAATACATATTTATAATTACATAATAACTTATGTTGGGTAAAGTGGGGTGGGGGGGTCATCATAGGTGTATAGTACCAATTATAAAAAAAAAGCAGATGTTATTTCAAGATACCGTCTCAGCAGATGAACGAGGCCTGCCTAAAGCTATGTACAACTCCTCTGAGTCTTAATAAATATTACTAAACATTTAAATAATCCAAGTTTAAAAGAGGCAAAAGCATGGTAAGATGTGATTAAAAAAGAGACTTTTACGACCTAGGAATAAAAAAAAAAAAAATTATAAAAAAAAAAAAAATTATATAAAAAAAAAAAATTATAAAAAAAAAATAAAAAATTATAAAAAAAAAAATCTAAAGTTTGCGGCAAGAGGCTGTGGAGCATTAAACCCTCACATTGCAGCTTTGCCTTTCCAGGAAGTGTGAAATTCATGGGAATAAGATAGCAGCACTAACTACAATAAGACGGCGGACACATTACTCCCGTTACTCAGAAGATCGATATTAAGATACAAAACTGGACTTTCGACACCTTGTTACCTGTCTCAGTGGTCCAACAGACGTAAAACTCACGGAATTATTTTAGACAAATCCCTACTTTCTTTTTTTTTTCTTTTGAGTTTTGGTGGGAAAAAAAAAAAAAATCTGACAATGTGTCACAAAAGGCCTGTTCTCGGAAAAGGCACCCCCCACCCCTAGGAACACAATGGGGGGGGGGGATCATTTGCAGGAATTGGCACAGATTTGGCTGTTGGGTCACGTTGGTCACAAGGTGTAGTTACCGTCAGAGAGCCGTACTCTCTGACTCCTCATCCGATTCCGTTTTGCCCGCTGCCGCACGCCGCTGCTGTTCTTCTTTCATGGCATCGCGTTGCAAGGCCGTGTCAATCTCTATGAGGATAGATGGAATGTCAAAATGGATGGTATCTGAAAAAGCAAGCAGTTGAGAAGAAAGGTGTCAAAAGAGCCCACACGTTTTCCAAGTTGGATTTTGCAAATAGAGACGTGCTAAAGCCTCGTACACGCGATCGGACTTCCAACCAACTTTTCCGTGGATTTTTGTCCGAAGGACGTTGGCCGTGAACTTGGTATGCCTACACACGGCAGGACTTTTTCAGCCAACAAACACGAACGTAGTGACATAATTGACGTACTACGTGGTTTTTCTGCTCTTTTGTGCCACCCTTTGGGCAACTTCTGCTATTGCTGGTTGATCTTTAGCATTGGTTCTGAGCATGCGTGTTTGTACTTTGGACTTGTGTACACACGAACGGATTTTGCACCATCGGACTTTTGTTGCCGGAAAGTTTGCCTGTTTGCACAGCGAACATTTGTCCGATGAAAACCGGAAAGGTTTGTCCGATGGAGCGTACACACGGTCGGATTTTCTGCAAAAACAGGTCCGTTGGAGGTTTGTTGCCAAAAAGTCTGATCGTGTGTATGGGGCCCTAACAATACTACATTCTGGTTGCCACTAAAGTAATTGGTCACAATATTGGGTTCCTCCAGAGGTCAGTAGGAGTTCCTTGAACTAGGAGCAATTTCTGCCTCTCCGATATGTTCCCATTGACACCAAAAGTTGTATTTGGCACACAAAAGAAGTTCTAACGTTACCACAATCTGGCTGCCATTAAAGTAATTGGTCAATTATTCTAGGGTTCCCCCAACCTTGTTGCCAGTAAAGTAATTGCTCAACTATATTAGGGGTTCCTCTAGAGTAGGGGTGTCAAACTCAATTTCGTCGAGGGCCGCATCAGCAGTGTGGTTGCCCTCAAAGGGCCAGTTGTATCTGGGTCGCACTACATACAGAGTGCAGAGTTCAGGATTATGCTACGTACAGAGTGCAGGGTTCAGGATTATTCTATGTACAGAGTGCAGGGTTCAGCAGTGCGCTATGTACAGAGTCCAGGATATCAGGGGTGCGCTACGTTCAGAGGGCAGGGATTCAGGTGTGCGCTACGTACAGAGGGCAGGGATTTAGGGGTGCGCTACGTACAGAGGGCAGAGCTTAGGGGTGCGCTGTGCCCAATGTGCAACATCTCACTTCCACCCCTCCTCCTGGGTTCTGACCCCCTGCACCCAGCACTCTACCCCCATCCCCCCCGCCTCTAAACACATCTTCCTACACGCCTCCACAGTCCCCCCCACCTCCCAAAGCAAACCTCACATCTGTACTCTCTCCTATCTGGTGTTAGATGTCCTCAAAACTCCTCCCTCAAGATGCAGTCGCTAGGATGTAGTTTCGAACACACAGTCCAGCCGCCAGAGCCGTCAGGTCCCTCTGCCTATGACAGGCTATGCCGGTGTTCGGACGAGATGGGTCCCGCTGTTCATTCTCGCGCAGTCCAGCCCGGGCATTATCCGATGGGTTACCCATCTCGACAGGACACCTGATCAACAGCGCATGCGCTCAGCTACGCACACAGCCGGCGCTGCTGGGGAGACTGAGGAGGAGTGCGGAGGTAGAGTTTACTCCGGTTGCCAAGGAGACCTGTTCGTGACAGCAGAAAGCGGCTGTGAGAACAGGAGGTGAGGCTGGCATGCCGCTGCGCGGGCCACATGACAAGGCCTGGCGGGCCGGATTTGGCCCGCGGGCCTTGTGTTTGCCACCTGTGCTCTAGAGGTTAACAGGGGAGCCTTGAGCTAGAAGCAAATTCTGCCTCAGATATTGACACCAAGTTGGCTTTTGCGCACAAAGAAGTTCTAACATTACCACAATCTGGCTGCCATTAAAGTAATTGGTCAATTATTCTAGGGTTCCTCCAGAGGTTAACAGAGGATCCTTGAGCTAGGAGCAAATTCTGCCTCTCAGATATGTTCCCATTGACACCAAGTTGGATTTCGCGAATGAAGAAGTTCTCATATTACAACACTCTGGTTGCTAGTAATTGGTCACAATACTAGGGTTCCTCCAGAGGTTAGTAGGATTTCCTTAAACTAGGAGCAATTTATGCCTCTCGGATATGTTTTCATTGACCCCAAGTTGAATTTGGCACACAAAGAAGTTCTAACATTACTTATACACTCTTATGGCTAGTAAACTAATTTCTCAACTATACTAGGGTTACCCAGAACCAAATAGGGGTTCCTAGAGCTAGGAGCAATTTCTGCCTCCGAGATACACATTCTCATTGACACCAAGCTGGGTTTGGCACACAAAGAAGTTTGAACATTACTACACTCTTGTTGCCACCAAACTAATTGGTCAATTACACTAGGGTTCCTCCAGAGCTTAATAGGGGTTCCTTGACCTAGGGGCAATTTCTGCCTCTCAGATATGTTCCACTATTACAATGTCTGGTTGCCACTAAACCAATTGGTCAATTATATTAGGCTTCCATGGAACCCTAGGGTTCCTCCAGAGGTTAATAGGGGGTCTTTGCGCAAGGAGCAAATTCTGCCTCTCAGATATGTTCCTATTGACACCAGGTTGGATTTGGCACACAAAAAAGCTCTAACATTACCACAATCTGGTTGTCACTAAAGTAATTTGGTGAATTATATTAGGGTTCCTCCAGAGGTTAACAAAGGATACTTGAGCTAGCAGCAAATTCTGCCTCTCAGATATGTTTCCATTGACACCAGGTTGGATTTTGCAAACAAAGAAGTTCTCACATTACTACAATCTGGTTGGCACTAAATGAATTGGGTAGGGTTACCCAATTCATAGGGTAGGGATAGGGTTCCATAGGACCTTAAGGTTTCTCCAGAGGTTAACAACAAATTTCTGCCTCTCAGCTAAAAAGATCACGGATGTCAGTGTGGGAACTTATCTAACTATAATGCCGCGTACACACGGTTGGCATTTCCGACAAAAAAGGTAAGATGGGAGCTTTTGGTCGGAAATGCCGACCGTGTGTATGCTCCATCTGACTTTTTCCTTCGGAATTTCCGACGGACGTTTTCCCGTTGGAAAATCCGATCGTGTGTACGGGGCATTAGTGGGGGATTCCTCCCACTGGCCACAGATGTAAGCAACATTCTTCCCACTTATGCACAGTGAGCTGTAGATATAATATTTTTTTTTTTACGAGTACCAATATTTTTGGTTAACTACTCACCAATACCGAGTACCAATACTTTGTGGTGTGATTGAAATCACAATTAAAAGATTAATTTTGTTTGGGCTTCAGTCTGGGTTCACACAGGAGCGGTGTGGGAAACCGCATGCGGATTCGGACAGGAATCGCACCTCTTTCCTGTTGATGCGATTTTTTTGCAGTGCGATTTGAGCTCATTCATTTTGTATGGGCTCAGCTCACACCACAAAGTATCGGTTTCCGGTACGAAAGAGTAAAGGGTAGCCCCTGGAAGTCGCACATCTAAGATGTCCTACAGAGGTGAAGAGAGTGGGGCGTTGGGGCGTGGCCTGGTTGGAATCCAGACTGGAGGTTGCCACTCTTTAGGACAGGGGTAGGCAACCTCGTGCCTCCAGCTGTTTTGAAACTACAAGTCCCACGAGACATTGCAAGACCCTGACAATCACAGGCATGACTCCTAGAGGCAGAGGCATGATGGGGTTTGTAGTTTCACCACAGCTGGAGGGCCGAGGTTGCCTACCCCTACTCTAGGACATCTTGGATGTGCAACCCTTTTCTCTTTCGTACCCTTGCAGGAATCAGGATGGGCTCCATCCTCTGTCAGCACTCCAAACACCATCTGCATACCCCCCTGTTCTGCCAAGCCTGAGCGGCACACACATCCTTTTATCAGTTTCCGGTATCCGAGCATTTTCACGAGTAGGAGTACTTGTGAAAATACGCTATGGGCACTGATAGCGGTGCATCCCTAGGAAAAAGCAGAACATAACCCAAGTACATTAAAACTTCAAACACATTAAATGGACATAACCCTGTGGACATCTCATTCCAAAATCATACCAACCAATATGGAGTTGTCACCGTTCCGTGGCTATAACCACCTCAACTGTTCTGGGAAGGCTTTTCTTTAGATTTCGGATGGCGTCTGTGTAAAGTTCAGTCCAAAGACCATTTATGAGGTCATGTACTAGTATTGAACCATAAAACCCAGCTAGCAATTGCCATTCCAATTCAACCCCAAAAAAGGTGTTCAGTAGGGTTGAGGACGGGGCTCTGTGCAGGACATGCAAGTTTCTCCACACCAAACTGGTCAACCATGTCTTTACAAAGCTGGCACAGGGGCACAGTCATGGTGGAACAGATAAGGGCCTTCACCAAATTGTTACCACAAGGTTGGAAGACCACAGTTATCTGAAATGGCTTTGTATGCTGTAGCAATAACAGTACCCTTCACCGGAAACACCCAAACTCAATCAATTGTAATCAAATCGTTTTGGTCATATAGAGTTGGTGTGTTAACCAGGTATTCAAAAACCTTTGGCCACAGAGTGTAAATTTTTTTTGTTAAATTTATATTTAGGTGTGTTAGGATATTACAAAACAGCTAACACAGCCGTACAAAGAGTTGAAACCTTTACAGTTTTTACACCAAATATTACCAAAATACAACAGAACATGAGATAGACATCTCACCAACATCAGGTTACAAAGGTTTAAAAAAGGTTTAAAAAACCAACCTACAACAAAACACATTGGTTCATACAGGCAACAAAACAACAGCTAGAAGCACAGGGTATGACAACGCACACCTTCCCAGTTAGACCTTTGTATTGGTGGACATGTCTGTCAAGCGTTGAAAGGCTAAGCCATGCGTTTTTGGGGTGGCAGGCTCATGCGAAGTCTACCACCTCAGGGGAGGTCATACACATAGCTGTCTGCTACTGCTCAACGAAAGTCCTACCCCGCTTGCCAAGACATCTGTGTGCACAGCAATGAATGCCAACCAGGCACAGTGTATAGTTAGAGATGGAAACGTTCTTGAAAATGAACATACAGTAATATCTAAGCAGCGCGGAGTATGATTATGAGGTTACAGAGTGACAGGGAATGCATTGTGAAGTGGAGCGGAAGGTACGTTCATTTCCAAAAGCGTCCATGATGACTTTCGTCAAGACAGCTACATGTACAAACATCAACTGGTGGGGGGGTCAGGCCAAGAACAGAAAAAAAGGCAACAGTTTAGCATGGGTGGGCAACCAAAGCTGATTGTTGAAAACAGGTTATTATAGTACTTGACATCCCCGTAGGTTCAGTACATTCTCCATCATAGGCATAACCAAGGATAGGGCTCCCATTTCCTTTAAAAGACTATAAATAGTGTTGCCCATCTAAAAAAATTATTTAAAAAAACACACCTTTGTACACATCGGAAACTTCATGGTTTGGCAAATGAAACAATACCTTGTATGTGGAGAATTATTAGAGATAATTGTGCAAATATAGAAAAAATATAAAAATCTGCTAATTATGCATATGGTGAGAAGAGTATGACCAACAGGGTGCCCAACAGATATTCCTTGGTTGCCTTAAAGTGAATGGTCAAGGTGGGTGTGAAACGCTTGAAGCTCTAGCTTACCAGGAGACTCCCCCTCACACATATCCAACACAGCGCCACTCAACGTCAAACGGCTGCGAGGAAACGGGAAGGGAGAACGAGGGGAGACAAAGGGAACACAACAAAAAAAAAAAAAAACATAACACTTAGTGCTTTTGTTTGTGGGAGATGGGGAGAGAGAGAGAGAAGAATATAATCGGCATATTTCCGTCTTTGTAATTACAGTAAACCTTGACTCTTTTTTTTTTTAAATCATTTGATTTTGAGAGATTCTCAAGAGAATCCAGAGAGATGAGCTGAAGAGCTACAGTAACTTAATCTTCAGTTCAAAATGTTTAAACAGTCATTTAAGTACTTTTTAGGAATGTGTTTCTATGAAATATGGTAGAGTCTGAATAGTTTATATACAATATAATTTTTCCAGAGGAGGAACAGGGAATGAAATCTGCTTACCTGTAGACATACTATCCCCAGGAGACAAGCCATCTAAGATACTGTTCTCTGAAGACTGAGGACTGGAAGCAGACTGACTTGGTGGCTGGGGTGGAGGAAGAGATGGCCTTTGCCGTGGTTTAGGAGTAGGACGGGCTTTTGATAAAGTGCTGGTCACAGATGGGGGAGAAGCCAGGTTTGGGGTCGTCAAAGAAAGAGAGCTTTGGTAGCTGAGTCCATAAGGTGATGGCGTGCTGGGAGGGGTTGGGGAAAGACTGACAGGAGAGGGCTGACCTGTTGATTGGTCTGATACTGCTCCTGTCTGGGTGTAAGTTATCTTAGGTGGAACCGGTGCAAGTTTCTTGGATGCTGTGAAAAAAAAAAAAAAAAACGTTGAAAACCATGAGATCGGGTAGACATTTTTCAAAATCGTACTATTTGGATTTCACCCCAATATTGTAGCGGATTTTCTTGAGGTCGGTCAAGAAAAAAAAGCCTTCACAGACACAATATTAAAGGATCTTACCGCCAACCAGACAGAAGTCTATTGGAATACTAAATCATATCTAGGAAGTACCTTTCCTAAGGGAATGAGGACTTTGTTCCGTTGAGAGCTGGCTTAGGCCTATTCCACCTGCAGACACCATATGACCAGTGCTTGGACTTCCCTTTGGTCCAGAAACCGGAGAAAGCTCTTTCCCTTTCAACGTACTGCAAAAGAAATTTGCAACATTCATGAAGAAAGTTACCCTGACCGGATAGCCACATTTTGGCCCAAACATTATCCATTACCAATCTATTTAGCTGTGTCCTACTACTTTTTCTAGCTTAAAAAAAAAAAAAAAAACATTTGAGGACTAGAATACAGATTAAAAACCAGAAATCTATATTTAATCTGACAGATGCCCAATTAAAATTGCAGCATTGGTTTTGACAAATTAGCACTTGACCTTAAAACTGGGGACACCTTTTTGAAGGCCAATCAACATTTTTCAAGACCATATATACATTACATAAGCATCCAGTCTCCTCCTTTTTAAATGGTATTTCCATAGCTCTTGAAGGTGGTATTAGAAATCTGAGTTCTTCTTAAAAAATAAAAAATAAAAAACTAGCTAGATACAAGATTGTATTTACGTTTATAATGCTGGTGATATTACGATGCTTCTAAAACAAGCTAGCCTTTCAAACAATTCTATTTCAAAGCTTTTCTACAACAGAGAGGCAACTACATATGTGAACTTGAGCAGTTGTTCCATACCAGTGGTCTCCAAACTGTGGCCGAGGGCCAGATGTGGCCCTTTGCTAGCCTTTATCTGGTCTTTGGGGCGCTATTCCTCCCACTGATTTGATTCACTATTCTTAACACTGACACCAACAGTGGTGCATAATCCCCCCAAATGACACCAACAATGGGGCACTATCCCTCTAAATCACACGAATATCCATAATGGGGCACTATTCCATCCACTGACACCAATGATGGGCCACTATTTCATCCACTGACACCAATGATGGGGCACTATTCCTCCCACTGATTTGAGGCACTATTCTTAACACTGACACCAACATTGGGGCATAATCCCCCCAAATGACACCAACAATGGGGCACTCATTCTTCTAATCACACCAATATCCATGATGGGGCACTATTCCATCCACTGACACCAATGATGGGGCACTATTCCTCCCACTGATTTGAGGCACTATTCTTAACACTGACACCAACATTGGGGCATAATCCCCCCAAATGACACCAACAATGGGGCACTCATTCTTCTAATCACACCAATATCCATGATGGGCCACTATTCCATCCACTGACACCAATGATGGGCCACTATTCCATCCACTGACACCAATGACGGGACACTATTACTCCCACTGATACCAATGGTGGGGCACTATTCCTCCCACTAATACCAATGGTGGGGCACTATTCCTCCCACAGATACCATAGGTGGGGCACAATTCCTCCCACAGATACCATAGGTGGGGAACTATTCCTCCCACTGATACCAATGGTGGGGCACTATTCCTCCCACTAATACCAATGGTGGGGCACTATTCCTCCCACAGATACCATAGGTGGGGCACTATTCCTCCCACAGATACCATAGGTTGGGAACTATTCCTCCCACTGATACCATAGGTGGGGCACTATTCCTTCCACTGATACCAATGATGGGTCACTATTCCAACCACTGAACCCAATGATGGGGCACTATTCCTCCTGGTAATACCAAGGATGGGGCACCTTTCCTCCTGCTACTGACCACAGGTGATATGCAACTGAAAACCACGCCTGAGACATTGTTTACTTTCACCAATGCCAGGCCTGGGACTTTTTCTGCCCCTACTGGTCACAACCTTGCCCCTTCCCCCCCCCTAAAGTCTGAAGGACAGTAAACTGCCCCTTTGTTTGGAGACCCCTGTTCCATACAGAATGAGCCAAATCATTTTTATAATAAATAGTTTAGCTCAAGGCTGTGAAATAGTAGTGCAAAACCTTATTCGTATTTTTCTACCCCCCTGCCCTTACCTGGCCTTTTCCAATCGTCAGTCTACTTTAATTTTTGTTATATTTTTTTTATCCTTGTTTTGACATTGGGATTGCCATCATGGGCTGCTGAGTAGATATTGTGGACAATTTCGGAAATGTCAGCTTTTTTTTTTTTTTTTGCTTGACAAGTCAAGTGATATATAGAATTTCTTACAAGTAAGGAGAAACCGGTCTTTGACTAACCCGGTTTTAACATCTCTACCATTATTGCTCTGCCACCGATCATTGAAACCTAGCCCTCTGATATCTGTCTAATTCTTCTCGTAAAAGGAACCATTTTCTGCAAGTCAACAGACTTCACTGTGAGACTGACTCATGCCGCTGACTCATTGTTCGTAGAAGCGCATTTGAAATTTGTTGCCTTCAAACCCTTACAGATATTTTAAGCCCTGCAAGTCCTTTGGGGGAATTTGCTAGAGCTTAAGCACAAAGACACTGAAATTCCTCAGAATTTATCTTAGCTGTATTTATCTTAGCTGTTTGGATGATTACCTGCCAAAATGAACAATGTCTTTGAACTCTACATCCTTTCCATGGTGAGGCAGTTTTATTCGATACACATTAGATTTTTTATTTTTTTGAATTACCTAGTCAGCTTGGTTCCTTTGTCTCGAGCACAGGAACAGCTGAGCCACGGGGGTGAGGCAGACATAGCGGGTAGGTTAGGGTTACCAGATGGGTCAGGTTTGGTTAGGACGAGTGGGGTTTTGATGTAAAGGGGTGAGACGTTAGGCTCAGAAGCGTGAGTTTCAGAAAGGGAGCTTTGCTTAGTGAGGTGCAAAAAGCAAGGTTTAGGGTTGGAGTTTATGTCAAGCTTTGGAGGGGAAGGAGGCAAAGTTTGGCTGTAACCAGCCCACCGAAAGGTAGAGGTGGCATCAAGCCTGAAAGATGGTGGAGCTTTTGGAGGGTGAGGATGGAGGGTAGGGTGCTGTGAGCATGGGTACGAAAGGGGTCTGTCTTCTTCAGGGGAAGGATAGTTGTAACAGGAATCCGACCACTGGGGCGAAATCTCATCTCCGCTGTTCGGTGTTGGGGTGCGGAGAAAAAAAAAAAAAAGACACAGGAACAACAACAACAGAAATAAAAAAAAAAAATAGAAAACAGAAAACAAGAGCAAAAATATTTGTACAAGGAAGAACCCAACAAGTGTAAAGATAAATGATATGAAGTGCGAAACGCATACAGCTGGAAATTAAAAGGCAGAAATTGGCGAAAAAAGCCATTGTGCTGTAAAACACAGAGCGACTGAATGCAGATTTTATGGTAGCCAACACGCACAAACACATCCAAATCACAAAACATGCAATTATGTACAGCGACAACACATCAAAGCAGACACAATCTAATATGCAGGGATCTGAACTGATGGCTCCTAAGGACACATTCTGGATGCAAGGAATACTTTGTTGTGCCTTGGCCTACTTGAATTTGCCTATCTGGTCAACAAGATTCAAAAATGGGTTTGAGTGGCGGTAAAGCCAAAATAAAAACATTCAGGGGAGAAACCTAATACTGAACAGTCATGCCTACAAACATTGCAAATTTGCACAATTCACTGGTCAAACCCCCCCCCCCCCGAAAAAGTATCTGTTAACTCTTAATTGCAAAAATTAGTTGTATTCCATTACATACCATTGGCTACTCCAAAGGACTTATTATTTAAAATGCAGTATCTTATAGGGGCCAAAGAAAATTCTACAATTTTCCCGAGTTATCTAAACCAAGGTACAATAAAAAGCTCATATACACGGGCATCGTTTTCCTACATTTCAAAAAGGCACGTCAAATGCAGGTCAGCATATTCCCATTGACTTCAATAGGGTAATAATGTAGAGGACAGTTCAGAGCAGCCATTCTCCACCAAGGTTCTGTGGAACCCGAGGGTTCCTCTAGAGCAGGGATATGCAATTAGCGGACCTCCAGATGTTGCAAAACTACAAGTCCCATCATGCCTCTGCCTGTCATGCTTGTGGATGTCAGAGTCTTGCTATGCCTCATGGGACTTGTAGTTCTGCACCAGCTGGAGGTCCGCTAATTGCATATCCCTGCTCTAGAGTGAGGTTTCTCAACTAGGGTTCCTCCAGAGGTTGCTAGGGGTTCCTTGAGCAATGAGCAATTTCTGCCTCTCAGATAACTTTCGACTGACACCACTGATCTTTTTAGCGATCTGTAAGGGGGGGGGGGAATTCTTCCCAATGACCACAAGTGTCAGGAGCATTCTTCCCACTCACCATCACATAGTTGTTAAGGTTGAAAAAAGACATCAGTTCAACCTTTGTGGGCGAGTGTGTGTAAGTATTATGTCCTTACCCTTTCCCAAATACCTGAATATTGTTTTCAATAAGATGTCCAGCTAAGATTTTTTTTTTTTAATTAGCAACATTACCTTCTGCAAACTCCAATTGTGGAAGGGAGTTCCACACCCTTACCACTCTAACTGTGAAAAACCCCTTATGCACCTTTTCTTGTCTAACTTCATTGAGTGGCCCCGTGTCTTCATGAGTGACCTGAGACTGAATATTTTCCTCCCAATTCTGGAATCACAATTAAGATATTTGTAGATCGCCATGATATCTCCTCTTAAGCGCCTCCTCTCCAGGGGAGAACAAGTTCATTGATTGTAGTTGTTCCTCATAACTAAGATCCTCCAACCCTCTTATTAGCTTTGTTGCCCCTTTATGGACTCTCTCCAGTTCATCCTTCATAAGGACCGGTGACCAGAACTGGACAGAATACTCCAGATGTGGCCAAACCGTAGTTTTGTAAAGTGGTAGAATTATAGTTTTATCTCTTGAGTAAATACCTTTTTTAATGCAAGCTAATATTCTGCTGGCCTTGCTTGCTACAGCTTGGCAGCGTATGCTATTGCTGAATCTATCATCTATCATTCTTGATTCACCCAGAGGTTCTCCCCCTAGCGTGTACCACACCAATGTATCAGGCGTTGTAGATTTAGTAATTTTTAGCAGGAGTTCTCTGATATCAGGAAGTTATTTTAAAGGGTTCCTGTAAGAGGACTGTTAGAATGCACCCGGCGCGCACATGCGCGGGCAACGACAGATTCTCACATGCGCCAATGCGCATGCGTGCACGCATTGCACGACGTGCACACGCAGGACGACGCCCCTAGCCCCAATTGGTGCCAGACGGCCTATTTAAAAGGATGTCCTGACTTCTGACAAGTGCTGACTGGTCTTCAGCAGTGTCCTGATAATCTGAACTCTGTTAAACCTGGCTTGATTCCTGTTGCTAAACCTTGGCTTTCCTTGACCCTGCTTTTGGACTCTGATTACTCTGATTACTGGTTCCTGATCCTGGCTTCCCATCTGACCTTCCTCTTGCCTATGCCTCGTTACCTCGCTGCCCGCTTGTTACCGAACCCGGCCATCCTTGTGACCCTGCTCCTGTCTCCTGCTTGGCTCAACGCTGTCTCCGAATGCCTGTGCTGGCTATCCATCCTATCAGCTTTCCTAGGTCCAGCTCCTTACCAGATGCTCTGCCTGCACCTCCAAGCCTGCAACTCCACTTACAAGTTCTGCACGCAACACCTACGGGCACTCGTGTTCCTCCTCACCCTAGCCACCATCTGTTCCACCTTCAGTGGGGCTTGGGTTGGAGATACAAGGGAGGCCGACCTCGTCATTCCAGATTCCTACCAGGTATGGGACAGTTCCTCTGTGTTAAAAAGCTTGGGAAAGTCTGTTCTAGAGGTTGTTGGCTACCAATGGTCTGTAGGGGAATTCTTCTCACTGACCACCGCTGTAATGTGACACTTTTTTTACTGACATTAATTTTTATGATTATTTCTGAGACATTTTTGTGATTATAACTGAAAATCATAAAAAAAAAATTATTAGCGCGTGCTATTGCCGAGTCTATCAACCAGGACCATCAAATCCCTTTCCATCCTTGATTCACCACATTAATGTAACATGAGCTGTAGATATGGTACATTTTTAGCAGGGGTTCCCGGAGACCGGAAAGTTATTTCAAAGGTTTCTCTGTGATAAAAAAAAAAAAAAAGAAGGTTGAGAAAGGCTGTTCTGGAGGTCGTTGGGGGTTCCCGAAGCTGTGGCAGACTAACCACCCATCTTACAGTGCATGTGTAGTTCCTGAGACCAAAGTCTTTTTAGATGTCTGTAGGGGCGTTCCTCTCACAGACCACCGCTAGAAGAAGGCTCCTTTCCATCTTATTTTTGTGAATATTTCTGATGATTATTTTATGAATACAGTGGAACCTTGAATTACGAACATAATCCGTTCCAGGAGAATGCTCGTAATCCAAAGTACTCGCATATCAAAGCGAGTTTCCCCATTGAACTCAATGGAAACTAAAATAATTTGTTCCGCATTGACTTCAATGGCATGCAATACCACATGTGGCCAGAGGTGGGGGGGCGCTGGAGCTGAACACCTCAGCTGAACTTGGAAAACCTTGTAAAGGCTCGGAAATGGAGTATTTACGAGATTTTCCAAGCCTTTCCAAACGGTGCCGATTGGCTCTGGTGCCCCCGCACCTCAGGCCAAAACACGGTATTGTACACCGCTTTGGCTTGAATCCTACTCGTGTTGCGAGACAACACTCGCAAACCGAGTCAGGATTTTTTTAAAATACAGTGCTCGTATTGCGAAACGCTCGTTAACCGCGTTACTCACAATCCGAGTGTAGCACACAGACCCTTTTTTCCTGCCTACCTTCACTTGCAGGGGTAAAGGCACACCATGCCACATGCCCGTATCCTCCTGGTATAAGAGGCTGAGCGGTATTCTTGCAATTTTGGGTCCTGAAGCGAGTTACCTGCCTTGGTTGGTTCCCGTCCCCTAGAATATAGGGAAAAGTCTATTCTCTCCCGAAAGAAGGCCAGTGATCCATTGGACAGGTCCTCCCCCGGTTTCCTCTGTTTCAGAGCAGGCCACCCTCCCTCGGGTTCCCTGGGACTCCAGTGGTTGGTTTTGTAGACCCAGTTGAAGGTACTGGGCCTACCTGGAACTCTGTAGCCTCGGGCTAAAGGTGCCCGAGACTCCTTGACCAGTTCACACACCCCCCGGCCAGCAGGGCTAAAGGGCACAACTTCGCCACCAGGGGTCCTCCTTGGAATCCCCCCCGGCACACCACCCCAGATCATGGCGTCTGCCCTTTATGTACCCTCTCCCGGCATGCACAGCAGCCAAGACCCGCCCACCGCACGGCAGCCGAGAGAGAGGACACCCAATCACACCACAACGCCACCTGTGGTTCTCCTCAAAACCTGGGCAACAGCGCCACCCACAGGTCAAGGGGAACTATACTCCAGGCAACATTACAGCAGAGCAGAGTCCAAACTAAACAGAATGGGAGGGCCTGAGCTAAACTATTGCTCAGGCTACCCTTAAATTTAAAGCATAGCGACCCCAATTTTGGGGGTCTGCTACACAAGGTTCCACTGTATTAAATGAAAATATTTTTTATTTTTTTCTAGAGCATTTTTAGTGGTAAATTTCTACGATGAGTGTTAAAAAGCTCTAGGCATGCCACATTATTTATACCTCTATTGTGAGCTCTAGATATAATTTTAGGTATGGGACCTGAAAATTATTTCAAGAGGTTCCTTTGGGATTAAAAAGGTTGAGAAAGGCTTGTTCGGGGGTAAACATGACCTGCTTTGCCCTCCTACTGAGGTACGATTAAATTGCAGGTCCAATAAAGCCTCTTCTTGCTTTGCCTTCGCACTTTGAATAGGAAAAGCCAAATTTCACAAGAACACCCGTCTACATGAGCTCTAAAAGAGGATTGGCCGCCATAAGTCACTGCACCTTTTTGCACTGGCATAAATCATGGGACGAGTTTTCTAAATTGGGGACTGGAGATCCGAAAAAAGCTCGCCTATAAGCACTCCATGGCAAATCCTAACAAAATATAAAAAAGGGAAGATTCCATCCTGCATATGTTCATGTGTGTATATTAAAAAGGGATGACCCAACCGCCTCTTGCCAAGTTATGCCTTGAAACAGCTGCAAGTCCTGACCAGGTGCAACCCTACTAAAACCGTTTCAGGATTGGCCGCCTTATCAGTTTTGCAGCAGAGACTGGCCAATCATGAAGCAGTAGGGAGGAGGGACGTTCTAACACCAGAGCTTGGAAGGAAGATCTGCAACTGGGTGGAGAGTTCCTTCAAGCCTAAGTAAGATGATCGAGAGGCAGCTCTGTTCTTCAATACGGATGAGCTCCGGCGTGTTCGCATTGAACACGTGCAGAGCCCGCCAGAATGTCGGCACCGCGCTGCGCTAATCACAGCCAGGGAGACATTTCCCGATCTCTGCAGCCGAGCATCGGGAAATGTCTCCCTGCCTGTCATTAGCGCAGCGCCGACTTCCCGGCGGGCTCTGCACGTGTTCAATGCGAACACGCCGGAGCTCACCCTTATTCTTCAATATTCAAATTGGTAATTTTTTTTTTTATTGCTTTTTTTTTGACCGGCCCCCATGTTTCTGGGCTCAAGAGGGCCTGAGCTGTTTAAAGCGGACACACAGACAAAAGAAATAGAACAGAAAGGGCGTGTTGTAAAAATAAAAAGCAGCAAAAAGGCGCAACGATTGACCGGCCAGCAGCCAATGGAAAAACGGGTGAGTGAGAGGTGGTGGTGACGCACAGGCTGCTAGCCACGCACACAGCAAAGCAGTATGGAGGTCGCTTTGTGTTGCAAGCAGGCCGCTTTTAGGTCCTAAATTGGGAAGATCTCATCTGAGCAACCACAGCCCGGGACTTACGGCCAGAACAAAAAAAAAAAAAATGTCTGGCGAGTATGTATGCGATTGCATGAGGCATTAGAGGGCTTAAAACTCAAAGTCTCAAAACAATTCCATCAATAAATATGGTAGACCTTTATAGGAAAAAAAATAAAAGAATGCCTTTCTCACCGAAATGCATCATCGAGGAACTCCAATGTGCTGGTTTTGCAAAAGTAGCAAACAAGAGCAATGGACACATTTTGTCTGTTTGCAAACAAACCTACAGTCATGTGAAAAAAAAGTAAGTACACCCCTATGGTAATTGTTGACTTTTTTGCACAAACACTATATTACCAAAAGTATTGGGACGCCTGCCTTTACACGCACAGGAACTTTAATGGCCTCCCGGTCTTAGTCCGTAGGGTTAAATATTGAGTTGGTCCACCCTTTGCAGCTATAACAGCTTCAACTCCTCTGGGAAGGATGTCCACAAGGTTTATGGGAATGTTTGATCATTCTTCCAGAAGCGCATTTGTGAGGTTAGACAAGAAGGCCTGGCTCGCAGTCTCCACTCTAAGGCTACTTTCACACTGAAGCGCTGGGAGCGCTGCCATTTTTAGCGGCGTTTTACTGTCGTGTTTGCCGCGATTTGCGGGAGCTAGCGGGGTGATTTTAACTCCCGCTATCAGCCAAAAAAGGGTTAAACTACCCCATTGATTTCAATGGGCAGGGGTGCTATAGGAGCGGTATTTTTACCGCTCCTACCGTGCCTCAAAGATGCGGCTGGCAGGAGTTTTTTTACCCTCCTGCCAGCGCACCGCTCCAGTGTGAAAGCCCTCGGGCTTTCACACTGGATACAAAGGAGCGGCTCTTTCAGGGACTCTGTGCAGGCCAGTCAATTTCTCCCCCCCCCCCCAAACTCACTCATCCATGTCTTTATGGACCTTGCTTTGTGAACTGGTCCAAATCATTTGGTGGAGGGGGGATTATGGCGTGGGGTTGCTTTTCAGGAGTTGCGCTTGGCCCCTTAGTTTCAGCGACAGGAACTCTTAAGGTATCAGCATACCAAGACATTTTGGACAATTTCATGCTCCCAACTTTGTGGGAACAGTTTGGGGAAGGCCCCTTCCTGTTCCAACATGACTGCGCACCAGTGCACATAGCAAGGTCTGTATGGTGTTGGGGGGGCCCATGTAATTTTTGTTTGATTTTGCTGTGGGGTTCCCCTCCAAATCCATACAGACCCCACGCCATTTTTTTCACAAATTTATTTTTACATTCAGCTGTCAGCGGGGAACCCCACTGACAGTTGATGACTCAGTGGACACAATGACCACCTAGATCGGGGATATGCAATTAGCGGACCTCCAGCTGTTGCAAAACTACAAGTCCCATCATGCCTCTGCCTCTGGGTGTCATGCTTGCTGCTGTCAGAGTATTGCAATGCCTCATGGGACTTGTAGTTCTGCAACAGCTGGAGGTCCGCTAATTGCATATCACTGACCTAGATACAGTGTTATTAAAAGGAACACTAAAGAGAATTTTTTTTTTTTTTAAATAACAAACATGTTATACTTGCCTCCACTGTGCAGCTTGTTTTGCACAGAGTGGCCCCGAACCTGGTCTTCTGAGGTCCCTCGGCGAAGATGAAAAAACATGTACCTTTACAACCCCTTTAAGGGTAAAAAAAACCCCACAAAAACGCATTAAAAAAAAAAACATAAAAAAAACGCAACACTTGCATTTCTGGTGTGACTCCATTGAAGTCTATTACACGCAAAATGCAATCTGCTGCAGGAAAAAAAAGCCCCAAGCTTTTCCAAAAATGCCGTGGCTGAAAAACCCATAGGTGTGAACGTGTACCATAGGGAACCACGTTAAATAGACCGTAGTGCATTTCTGACAAATGCAAAAAACACACGTAGGGTAAAAAAAAACATACTTCTCTTTAAAGTAAGGCTGCTCTAGATCAGTGGTTCTCAACCCTGTCCTGAAGTACCCACAACAGGCCATGTTTGCAGGTTTTCCTTTATCTTGCCCAGGTGCTTTAAATCAGAGTTTAAGTGGAATTCCCAAAACATGGCCTGTTGGGGGTACTTGAGGACAGGGCTGAGAACCACTGCCCTAGATGGTTCCACCTGCATACTCCCTAATGAGGTCCCCTTCTTTGGCATGTAATCTGGAATACAGGGTTATAATTTTATGGATTTGAAGGGGCTATACTTAATTTCCATTAATTCCAATCATGAGAATCCATACATCATATTAATTTTAGGTCTGAATTGCTCATTTGTATCACCTTTATCTGTAGGCACTCTATGAATGAAGATCTCATGTTTGATGGGACAAAAAAAAAAAAAAGCCAACAATTTTCATGGGGTGTACTTACTTTTTCACAAAGACTATATATATTTGTATAAAAGCTCAGTAGCATCTATAAACTGCAGAAGTGTTTTTGTTTTGTTTTTTATCTCATGCTAGTGTAGGTACATGTTAAAGCATTTTTCCCCTTAGTTGCAGATTTATTTATTTTTTTATTCTAAAAATGGTGCAAGTGGTCCCAGATTAAAGTTTCTTTTTTTTTTTTTTTGCTGGTTTGGGACGGTCTCATGCACCTATGATCAGCAGCAGACAATCACAAAACAGAAACGTAAAGGCTGTATACCAGCACCAAAAGACGTATCAAGAGACAACTTGCATCAGTTTTGAGGGTCAACAGAGGCTATCCGTTAAGCGATTTGCAGTTCAGCTCATTGATCTCCACATGTAAAGTCAGAACCTTATTGGAAATCAATTGTGTTAAGATTTGCTGCCGGGAGATATGCGGACACAGAACTATAAAGTAGACGTGTGCAGAACGAAAAAATTTGTTTCGTTTCAATCCGTCATTTACATAAACTTGTTTAGTTCAATTCGTTCAATTTGTTTTGTTTGTTTGTGCAAAGCGATTAAAAAAAAAAATTCGAATTCCATTTGTAATCAAATTTATTCTATTCGAAATTAAAATTCTGGAAGATGGTTATATTCCTTCTATTCCATTATTTTCAATGCTATTCTTTTCTATTCAAATTTTTTTCGACTTGAAATGTAAATTTTCAGAAAATGGATTATATTGTTATATTCCATCTTTTTCTATTGTTTATTCTATTAATTTATTTTCTATTGTTTTCTATTTTATTTCGAATTTATTCTATTTGAAATTTGAATTTATTATTTCTATTTTATTTTATTATTTTCTATTTTTTAATATATTCCTTTATTTTCTAATATATTCTATTAGATTCAGTTTTTTTTATTTTCTATTCTATTTTGTCCTGTTTTACTCTTTTCTATTCTATCCCTTTTTTTCTATTACATTTTTTCTATTCTTTTATTTTCTATTCTGTTTGGTTTTACTCTTTTACATTGTATTCTTTTATTTTCTATTCTTCAATATTCTTTTCTATTCCCTAATTTTCTATTCTATCCCTTTTTTTTCTATTCTATTTTTTTCTATTCTTTTATTTTCTATTCTGCAATATTCTTTTCTATTCACAAATTTTCTGTTCTATGCCTTTTTTTCTATTCTATTTTTTCTATTATTTTATTTTCTATTCTGTTCAGTTTTACTCTATTACATTCTATTCTTTTATTTTCTATTCTTCAATATTCTTTTCTATTCTATTCCTTAATTTTCTATTCTATCTCTTTTTTTTCCCTATTCTTTTATTTTCTATTCAGTTCGGTTTTACTCTATTACATTATATTCTTTTATTTTCTATTCTTCAATATTCTTTTCTATTCCCTAATTTTCTATTCTATCCCTTTTTTTTCCTATTCTTTATTTTCTATTCAGTTCGGTTTTACTCTATTACATTCTATTCTTTTATTTTCTATTCTTCAATATTCTTTTCTATTCCCTAATTTTCTATTCTATCCCTTTTTTTCTATTCTATTTTTTTCTATTCTTTTATTTTCTATTCTGTTCAGTTTTGCTCTATTACATTCTATTTTTTTTTTCTATTCTTCAATATTCTTTTCTATTCTATTCCCTAATTTTCTATTCTATTCTTTTACTTTCTATTCTGTTTGGTTTTACTCTATTACATTATATTCTTTTTTTTTCTATTCTTCAATATTCTTTTCTATTCGCAAATTTTCTGTTCTATGCCTTTTTTTTCTATTCAAATTTTTTTCTATACTTTTATTTTCTATTCTTCAATATTCATTTCCCTAATTTTCTATTCTATTTTATTCTCTTTGAATAGTTTTCGAATTGAATTCCAATTTCCAATTTTTTTCCTGAAATTTTGATTCGTTATTTCGGATTTGTTTAAATTTGTTACTATTGTAATTGGAAAAATTCGGATACATCCGAATTTCAATTCAAAATGAAATGAACCACACAGGTCTACTATATGGGCATTGTTGTCCTCCAATCACAAGCAGTTTTGTCTTAACAATACATCATTTAGATGAGGGCTCTGACTTAACATAGCCATCAGATGTCCAGTAAAAGTTGATGAGTGTTGTAAATCACCAAACAGATCCTGTTAGTGAGACGATGGGGGTTAATTTACTAAAACTGGAGAGTGCAAAATCCAGCGCAACTCTGCATAGAAACCAATCAGCTTCCATTTTTTTTGCCAAGGCTTAATTGAAGAAGCTGAAGTTAGACACGGATTGGCTATCATGCACAGCTGCACCAGTTTTTGCACTCTCCAGTTTTAGTAAATTAACCCCAGTGAAACAAGTTTAGCCTTTTCTATATGACCCCGATTAAAATCGAGATAGTTCTGCAGCTAAGGCTCAAAATACTTTAAATTGAGTCTGTCTGCCATTTTTAACTTTTAAAAGGGGCCAAGGGCATGGCTTCATTGACTTTGACACTAAGGCCCACCACATGCCACCCCTCTGTCCATCGAGAAGGCCTCAAAGGCTAGTAAGGGTGGTAGAACTAGACAGTTGAGAAGACCTGTCCAAAATTTAGGAACGTTGAGCCCTTTTGCCAGTAAAAATGTAAAATGGTTGACAGGTTTGCCTTAAATAAAGAGATCTGGACAATCCCAATTAAAATCAAATCAGTTTTTTTTCTAACTCTAAAAACCAAAAGGCTTTGGTGTAAAGGCAAGGCCTTCAAAACGTTTTTTTTTATGGTGTTACTGTTGAATTTCATGGGCATTATAAAAAAAAACGGGCAAAAACATTCAAATGGTGACCAAAATGGATATCAGGGTTGGTAAACCTAAAAGCGGTCTTGGGAGACGAAACTGCAGTAAGGGTGTTCAGAGAGACAGGGTGGCGAAAATGAAAAGTGAAGGTGATGGCAGTTGAGTGCTTACCTTGTCCTCTCAGGACCCGGCTGGGAGCCGCTACTGGGAGGAGTAGGGGAGGGACTTTCTACGGACAAGTCGGGGTTTGGTGATTGAGGTGTGGCAGCGGTTTCGAACGGAGGAGCAGGGGGCTGCACGGCGGGCGGGGTGGAGGGGCCTTTGCGGACTAAGGAAGAACCGCGGCGGGCAACCCAAGAAGTGTCCATCACCCGTACGCCCATGCTATGAGGGGGAATACAAAAGACATCTGCTTACCATCTCTATAAAAAGGGAGGTTAGAGAAAGAGAAAAAAAAAAGACTGAGCCAGAAACAGTGTGATAAAACAAGGTCCCCACAGTGCGGAACAGAAAACAAGAAACAAAAAACAGGAAGAGGTTAAAAAGTAAAAAATAAAATACACATACAACACAAAACATGAATACACAATCCCACCTGGAAAACAGCAGATCGTTCCAATGAAACAGAATATAAAACATACCATTCTGAACATAAATTCTGAAAATAGTTCCCTATGGCACATGTTTTTACGGGTCTTGTTTCTCTTTACTCAGGATTCTGAGATTGGAGCAAGGTACACTAATATTCTAAACCTAGAAGCTACCAAAACCTGTCTCCAAATTCTCCATCATTAATACTAGACCAATAATCCCACTGGATACGAAAAATGGCCTTAATTTCTAAATTTTCTTTATTATTCCCCCAGTGTACATTGCTTCAGGCAGTCAAGATGGCACCATGCATCTTGCACATGATAGCCATGTACAGTACCGGCAGCCATTGTTCTTTTATATTTGGTGCAGGAAAGTACTAGAACTGTACAACAGAGTAATAAAAAAGTGATTTCTTAAAAGGGTGACTCCATATGATAAGGATATTTGAAAATCCCCAAAGGTTCTACACTTTACAAATATCAAATATGGTGTCACAGTCACAAGTGTGTATCAATATTTCATTAAATACCTAGGGGAAGAGCCGGTAGGAGATGACATCTCTGTCATGACTTTGGGAAAGCGTAGAGACACAATCTGATGACTGTCACTCTTGGAGTTATTGAGAGGGATAGAAAGAAGGTAGGAGAGTCAAGCCACAAGCTCAAAGATTATGAATGGCCTTAAAATCTCTACCCCAGACAATCAACTTTTTGCACATTTTACGCTGCCAGGGGTCAAGCGATTCTTTACATGTTCTAAGGCTACTGGGAAAAGCTATGGCCAATCTGTGATTAACCTGTGCAGTGCAAACCAGTATTAGAAATGAGATGCAGACACTTATGACATCTGAAAATATCTCTAGATCTTATTGTGTTTCCTGGGAGGCACATATATATTTGAATTATGACAAGTCAAGAAACTCACAGCTAATCCCACTCTAACCTACTGGCCTCCTAAGAGGACAGCCATCAACATGATGGCTGCCCTCCTAGGCCTATGGCCCATCAACATGATTGTTGGCCTCCTAGACCTATGGCCCACCAACATGATGGTTGTCCTCCAAGACCCTTTAAGCTATTAACTTGGTGGTTGTCCTCCTAGACCTATGGCCCATCAACACGGTGGTTGTCCTCCTAGACCTATGGCCCATCAACACAAATGGTTGTCCTTCTAGACCTATGGCCCATCAACAGGATGGTTGTCCTCCTAGACCTATGGCCCAGCAACACAATGGTTGTCCTCCTAGACCTATGGCCCAGCAACACAATGGTTGTCCTCCTAGACCTATGGCCCAGCAACATGATGGTTGTCCTCCTAGACCTATGGCCCATCAACATGATGGTTGTCCTCCTAGACCTATGGCTCATTATCATGATGGTTGTCCTCCTAGACCTATGGTGATCAACAGTTGGCCTCAAGTTACATATGGTACTTACTGTGTGGTCCTTGGGTACCAGCACCAGTAGGAACATTGATTTGTATAGAGTCTGTAAAGATTTTGATCTT
This sequence comes from Rana muscosa, assembly GCA_029206835.1. Classification (NCBI taxonomy): domain Eukaryota; kingdom Metazoa; phylum Chordata; class Amphibia; order Anura; family Ranidae; genus Rana; species Rana muscosa. The sequence goes on from CM055128.1 coordinate 8,492,220, forward strand.
TAGTAGTCCATAACAGTCTCCTGCAGCATGTCTTCAACCACAACTGTAATGTGTCCATAGTCAAAATCTCCTGAAGAATGTCCGCAATCTCTGACCAACTCTTTAATTATGTCCCCTGTCTCTGACCATCTTCTATAGTATGTCTACAGTCTCTCACAATCACCTGTACTATGTTGGCAGTCTCTGACAATTTTCTGTAGCATTACATATTCAACGATGATTATTAGCCACCACCCTGGAAATTTCAGGGGAAATAGCCGAGACCCCCTATATCAGTGGTTCTCAACCTTCTAGTGCCGTGACCCCTTAATAAAATTTCCCAAGTTGTGGGGACCCCCAACAGTAAAATTATTTTCGTAGCGTGGGTTGTCAGCACCCGAGGCAAGACAAGTAATTTGCCCCCCTAATCCATGGACATGCAGAGCTCCCTGTGTCCCTTCCATTCGTACAGTATTAAAACAGCTGATGGTACATTTTAGGAGGTACCACTCTTTTTCTCTTTGTTCTCCTTTATTTCCCTTTTATCTCTCTCTATGCTAATTTCTTGCCCCCCCCCCATCCCTCTCTAGCCGTCTTTCTTGTTCTTTCTCTCCCTTTTTCTTTCTTCCTCCCCCTCTTTCCCTATCCCTTCCATGTATTCTCTATTTTTATTCCTTCTCTTACTCCTTGGTGGGATGGTGGGGGAATGGGATGAGTTACAGTGCTGGCGGGGAGTTGGGATGAGTGGCAGTGCTGGTGGGGGTTGGGATCAGTGGCAGTACTGGGGGGGGGGGGGGGGTTCTGATCAGCCAACTTAGGTGCTCTTGATCACTTGATCAAGGTCATCTGCTGATCTGAGTGGGGACTCTTAATGGCAACTCTAATCACAGGTAGTGTTACTGGCTGTGTCTCCAGCTTCACTGTGGCTCAGACTTTGTGGTGTCTCGTAGCAGTGACACCTATGCCGAAATCAGGAGATGGTGGGGCTGGAGGAGACCCTCCCACTTCACATTCCTCACCAGTCATGCCGTGAACTGAATGGGTGGCTGCAAAGAGGCTGAGTGGGTGGCCACAGGCTCCAGGACAGCCCTGCCGGGCAGCCACAAAAAGGCTGGGAGAGCAGTGTGGGCTTCAGGAACAGCCCAGGATTCGGTGACCCCTGGCAAATCGCCATTCGACCCCCGATGGGGTCCCGACACCCAGGTTGAGAACCACTGCCCTATATCTACCAAGTTGACATTAAAAGGACCAACAAAAAGGCATGGCTCTTAGCTCACACCAGAAATATTAATTGTGGATTTGGGGGTTTTTGGGTGCTCCAGAAAAAGTCAGAATCGCTAAATGGCTGCACTTTATTTCTAATCTAGATGTGCACTGTGTAGGATGGTTAAAAACCAATCAATCATTCTTGAGATTTTTCATTTTACTTTTTATCTTAAGAATAAACAAAAACAGACACAAGGAAGACATTCAATTAATGGACATGTAAACAAGTGCAAAATATCTACTTCAAGGTCACCAGTGGCTTTAATTCTAATGGGGTAAAAATGGTGTGCTAACGTATAGAATCACAAAGATCGCAAATCAAAGGCTTTCTGCTAACGTTTCAGAGCTGGCGCTCTATATGAAGACAGCACTCTAAAATTTTACAGCATCGTAAAACAATCCTGATCATCTTATATGGGCCAGATGCAGATGGTGTGGAAGGGAGTGAGCACAACCTTTAAGAAGCCATAAAAAGCTAAAACATGAAAAATCCTTTGGCTTAATGAGTTACATTAAAAATTCCCAGTGGACAACTCAGGAAGTCTGAAAGCTGTTACTGGAGTACAGGCCGAATCCCATCATTAATCTTAGTAAACAAAGACTTTCTGGGCATACTGACCACAAATGGGAATATTTAAACTGGAACTCCAACCCCAACTTTTTTGGATAGAGTAAGAATCAGAAACATTTTCCGGTGTCTACCTCTGTGTACTTGTTGAGGATATTTCATACGGTAAGCCGTGCCATCTTCCATAGAGGCAGGAGCGACCTCCCTCTGCTGGCGGAAACAAAAGAGCGTTCCCGCACCTTATATTTATGACAATGAATGCTGAGTGGTCTCTGATTGGCCGATGTGGAGAGAAGAGGCAGATTACTTTACCAATCAGAGCTCACCTAGTTGTCGGGACCTGGGTCATCTGCTGCTGGAACTGTCTTCCCGGAGTGGAAAGCTGTAGTTCCATGTAAACCAGCGGGTGTCTCCCAGCAGGCAGCAGACCCCAGTAATCAGTCTCCACCTGGTGCTCGTTGTTGGGAAGGTACTAAATGCATAGAATGCAAACCACAAAGGTTTACAACTCCTTTTAAAAAAGGTGAAAAATCTTCTGTGCTGCAGCTACCCTCAGCCCCCCCCCCCTTTTCTTACCTGAGCCTGATCGTTCCAACGACGGGGGCGAGCACAGCAGCTCCAGCCGCTGTCTCGGGTCCCCATTGGATAGATTGATAGCAGCAGGAGCCATTGGCTCCCGCTGCTGTCAATCAAATCCCGTGACACAGGAGCGAGGGGGGGCGGGGCAGAGTCCTCCTATCTGTGTCAATTGATGCAGCAGCAGGACTGGGGAGCACGCCCGCACAAGTGTCCCCATGGAAAGCGGCTCTCCGTGGGGGAACTCAATGAAGAGGAGAAGCCAGGAGCGCCGCCGGGTGGCCCCAGAAAAGAAGGATTGGGGCCGTTCTGTGCTAAACCCTTGCACCGAGCAGGCAAGTATAACATGTTTGTTATTTAAAAAAAAACAAACACTTGAAGTCCCTCTTCTGGTGTTTTGCCGAGTCAGATGCTGCTGCCATTTATTCTGCTCTTACCCTGCACCTCGCTGCCTTCTATCTTCTGTTTCTGATCCCAGTCCTGGTCCCCCCCCCCCTTCTTGCATCTTCGGTATTCCCTATGACCTATGCTCCTTGTCTTGTATATATTGTATATACTAGTTTGTCGTTAGGCTTCCTGTTACTTCATTAGGTATTTTGGTTATATGGTTGTGGCTCACTTGTATTTTTATTATGTTTGCTGTGTGCTGGTGCTTGGATGTCTTTTGCTTTACTATTAATACATATTACTAATAATACATATTATTAATTACTTTACTACATATGGTCTGGTCTCAGTTTCTAAGTGTAGTCACACAGATTTGGCCATACTTGCTATTGATTCCTGACACTAGTATTCATTGACAAAAAATAAAAATAAAAAAAACACAAGGCAGTTCCTGAGTGAAGGGACGCTCTTCTGCTGCTGGCAGCAGAGGGAAGTCGCTCCTGTATCTCTGGAAAATGGCAAGGATTTCTGTATGTAACCAGCACTATACAGTTTTCTTTGGTGTCCCCAGCTGCCAGACTGTTGTAGCATGTGGAGCAGCAGACTTAACTAGGCTGGCCCACAGTAAGTCTATTAGGGGCATATATTTCTGGAGTTAGGATTTAAAGCAGCCATTCTCATCCAGGGTTCAGGGGAAACCTAGGATTCCTCCAGAGCTGTCCGTAAGGGTGGCACACTATTGTAAGGTTGGGGGGGGCGGGAATTCTTACCACTGACCACCAATGTAAGGAACATTCTTCCCACTGGCCTCCAATGTAAGGAGCATTCTTCTCACTGATCACCAATGTAAGGAGCATTCTTCCCACTGGCCTCCAATGTAAGGAGCATTCTTCCCACTGGCCTCCAATGTAAGGAGCATTCTTCCCACTGGCCTCCATTGCAAGGAGCATTCTTCCCACTGGCCTCCAATGTAAGGAGCATTCTTCCCACTGATCACCAATGTAAGGAACATTCTTCCCACTGATCACCAATGTAAGGAACATTCTTCCCACTGATCACCAATGTAAGGAACATTCTTCTCACTGATCACCAATGTAAGGAGTATTCTTCCCACTGACCACCAATGTAAGGAGCATTCTTCCCACTGGCCTCCAATGTAAGGAGCATTCTTCCCACTGGCCTTCAACGTAAGGAGCATTCTTCCCACTGGCCTCCAACGTAAGGAGCATTCTTCCCACTGGCCTCCAACGTAAGGAGCATTCTTCCCACTGGCCTCCAACGTAAGGAGCATTTTTTCCTACTGACCATTGAGGAATTGGCTTTAGTAAGGTTTCTCTGGGACCTGAAAATTATTTTAATGGTGCCAGGGGTAAAAAGGTTGAGAAAGGCTGCTTTATAGTATATCTAAAGTCACAATCTTTTTGGATGGGTTAAGAAAGGACTAAAACCCCAGTGAAGTTATTTTTTGCCAATAGTGTTCCATTGAGGAGATTCTTTGCATCTTCTGTTCTGTGGACCCAACAGGAAGTGATGGAAAATTCCAATTTAGCCAGTTTTCAGCAGAAGACTAGAGATTAGGATCCCTCCAATTTTGTTCAATCCAGAACACACTTCTTTGGTCAACAGTGTCAAGTCTTGATGAGGAGGGACCCTTAAAGCCCCTGAAACGTGTTGGATTTTTATCATAGAGTTTGGATAAAACAGATTTAGAATTCTATACGTTTATCTGCTTTTGGTACTTCTCTCGTTGCACACCCAGTCTCTACTTGAGCAATAGAAACCTGATAGCGGTAACCCTTCTATGTTAGAGTGTTGGGGTTCTTATGTAGGGTCAATTCCCAAGTACATTTTCCCTGTGTTTGTGTAGGTTTCCTTCACCCACTCTGCTTTCCATGCAAAATCATATAGGATTGCTTAATCGTATTCTTCCACAATTGACCCTCTCCAATTTATCAATAGGGTTTGTGCACAATATTCCATATCAAAACCATGGGGCAAAAAAGACTTGTTCTTTTAATGGGGCAGTTTTGGTGCCCGTTGCTGTACCCTACTGAAAACTCACCAAAACTGCTACAAACGCACTCCTGAACACTCTTGTAGCACCAAAGCCAAGGTAAGAACAGGCCAATATAACAGATAGGTGTGAAAGGGTCCCAAGGCTGTACTGTGGACATTAGGCTGTAAGCTCCTTAGAGCACAGATGGGATCTATACTCTAAAACATTGCAAGGCCTGCTGGCGCTGTTAAAAATGCCTTCAAATAAAACAAACATAGGAACAGCCAAGAAATGGTTACACAGAACAGACATAATGTGCACACAGTTCAGGACGTTGAACATGCACCCAGCGATGGACGGAAGACTCTCTTGAACGAGATGGCAGGTTACAGGACATGTATGTCGGAGAGGCAAGTCAGGGAGGTACGTCTTACCTTTGAATTTTCCTAAGGCTGCATGGACAAAAACACAAGCACCGTTAGCATGGAGAGACACTGAAAGTGGGAAAGTGGCAGGAGCGGCGGATGCCATTAAATCTAGCACTGGGCTCTGCAAAGTCGGCACGTTCAGTGGCATCAACTGCCTTGATTAACAGCCAAGAACACCGGTGAAACACATATACCTCAACCTTTCACAAGCCAATTCTGTTCTGATGAATCATACATTGCTGCCACTCCTTATAACCCCGACAGCCTGTGCTCCTCCCCTCAGCCCCCAGTGCCTCAAACATGTCAGGGAAATACTGCTTGCTAAATAAACATATCCCGAAATGTCTGAACCCTCTGCAGTTTCTGCCCAGCCCCTTAGTGTGCTTTACATTTACAGTCTTCCCATGTTAGGAGATAGCAGTTTTCTCTGACAGGTGGGCAGCTTCCTTGCCCATGGTAGAGACACTCCCATTTACAGCCTCATTTCTGGTATACAGGGGATGGTGGAAATGACAAAAAAAAAAAAAAGTTATAAAAAACTTATACTAGCCGTCTTTAAAAATGGTGTTTACAATTTATAATAATGAAAAACAATGAATTCAAATAATGTTTCTGCAACTTTGAATTCAAGGTTCATCATAAAACCGCAATGGCCTGCGTTGTTAAAGCAGAGGTCATTGCAGACCTCCATAGTTTGTTACCTCTTTAAAGCCCAGTTTTAGGAATAAAAAAATAAAATAGAATTCACCCTTGCAGTAGGTTTCCTCCCCAGGACTGCAAAGGGTTCAATTATTGCTATGCCTCGGGGAGCACAAAGCAGGATCTATCACTTACCCTATACCAGGCTTCTGTGCCCGAGGCTCTGGCCTGTGGGCAGAGCCTCAGCATCATCACATACAGTACAGGGACACTAAGCCTGTATTGTACCTTTAGGAGGTTGGAGTGCGACCGGCGGTGGGTGGTCACACGGTTACTGTCCATTTGCAATAGCGAAATACACTATATTGTCAAAAGTATTGGGACACCTGACTTTACACGCACATGAACTATGGCATCCCAGTCTTAGTCCGTAGGGTTCAATATTGAGTTGGCCCCGCCCTTTGCAGCTATAAACAGCTTCAACTCTTCTGGGAAGGCTGTCCACAAGGTTTAGAAGTGTGTCTATGGGAATGTTTGACCATTCTTCCAGAAGCACATTTGTGAGGTCAGGCACTGATGTTGGACGTGAAGGTCTGGCTCGCAGTTTCCACTCTAATTCATCCCAAAGGTGTTCTATTGGGTTGAGGTCAGGACTCTGTGCAGGCCAGTCAAGTTCCTCCACCCCAAACTCGCTCATCCATTTTTTTATGGACCTTGCTTTGTGCACTGGTCCAAATCATTTGGTGGAGGGGGGATTATGGTGTGGGGTTGTTTTTCAGGGATTGGGCTTGGCCCCTTAGTTCCAGGAAGGGAACGCTTAAGGTGTCAGCATACCAAGACATTTTGGACAATTTCATGCTCCCAACTTTGTGGGAACAGTTTGGGGATGGCCCCTTCCTGTTCCAACATGACTGCGCACCAGTGTACAAAGTAATTAATATTCGCTATTGTCTTCCTGATTCTCCTCCCGGCCAACCAGGAAGCTGTGAGACCCTATTGGCCTAGAGGAAAAGCGATCGTATTGGCCGCCGCGCCAAGGGAATGATGGAAGCCGCTGAGGAGAAAGCCACCGTGAAGCCTGAGAAATAGAGGGGGAGGAGACACAGGAAGGAGCCGAAGCTGGCTGTGACCTAGATGGGGCTGACCAACCGACCGGGGCAGATGGGGGGGGGATGTCTTGTTTGCCGCTCCCCAAAAATATACAGCACCAGCCGCCACTGGTGCAAAGTCATCCAGTTCATTTTCTTTAGAAAGCAGCAACAGCCCATGTAGAAAAGCCTGTCCCTTGCCAGCATGCTAAGGGGAAGAACCCCTGCTCTCTGTGCGGAAGCAGTGGTCTCTTTGCAGATGTCCCAAACGCCCCCTGCTGAGCTAGAGTTCCCCAATCAACAGGGAGCATGAGCAACATTTTTTACCACAATGCTACTTTTCAACTCCTAGTGCTGAATTACCATATGCCCTGAGAGTGGAAATAACGATGCAGCAGGGAACTAGGAATGTGTACCTGCGGGGGGTCCTAGTTCTCAGACCTGCTGTCTCACTGACAAGCTAGTTAACATGTTAAGCAGTATGTATAGCCATAGTCAAAACTTTCTTTTTAGCATTGAATGGATTAGGAAAGGGTTAAAAAATAAAAAATAAAATACATCCTCAGGTCATTTCTTTGATTTCTGTCCTGCTGGGGAGATTTTACTTCACTTCCTGTCTTGTGGACAAAACAGGAAGTGAACAGGTATCTCCCCAAAGTGAAGGTAATCTGCCCCTTAAAGAGTCTCTGGTGTCCCCATTTCCCCTCACTTCTTGTTCTGTTGACATCTCTATAATAATTTTTTTTCCCACCAGAACAAATAGAGGGCAAATCTCGGCAATAGGGAGACAGACAACAATAAAAACTGACAGTGGGTCCAATCCTACCCTAATCCATAAAAAAATAAAAAATAATAATAAATGATGATAATAATAATAATAAAAAATGTATATATATAAAAAGAAATTTTTACATAAGTTTGGTCTGGGGCATTTACGCTCCAGTAATCTTTGGTCAGGATTCATCAAATGGGTGCCATTTTACGCACATTTCCCAGCACAGGATCCCTTGCAAAGAAACGACACAGCAAACCATCAAATTAAAATATAACCCTTTGTCAATCCAAAAATTCTAAAAAAGACCAAGAAGCCCATTTCCATAAAGCACATTGTTCTAGCACAAAACTAGCAATTGCTAACCTTATTCTAAAAACACCAATTGCTTGGCTGCCCATGGCTTTCGGGGCAAGCCACAAACATGGAGATTAGGAGAAGACGGCATGCCAAAAGAAAAGATCAGAATGGCAGTTCGAGAACTGCAGTATTTGGCAAAAAGATCTGGGGACACCTGACCATCAACATCTACATGAGCTTCTTAGACATCTCATTCCAAAACCATGGCCATGGATATCAGATTGCCCCTTTTTGTGGCTATATTAGCCTCCACTCTTCTGGGAAGACCTTCCACAAGAATTTTGGAATGTGTCTGCGGGAATGTGTGAGGCCACAATGTTGGATGAGAAGATCCGGCTCGTAACTGGCATTCCAGTTCTTTCCAAAGATGTTCATTAGGGTTGTGGTCAGGGCTCTGTGAAGGCCACTTGAGTTCCTCCACACCATACTCCTCAAACCAGGTCTTTATGGTGATGTTGAATGGGAAGACCTGGTGTGTTCCAATTCATCCCAAAAGGTGTTCAATAGGGTTGAGGTCAGGTACCCTATCACCATTTCTGTTTCAATTCACCTCAAAAGGCATTCAGTAGAGTTGAGGTCAGAGTTCTGTGCAGAACACTCAAGTTCCTCCACAGCAAGCTGGTCACACCATGATTTTATGAAGTTGGCTTTATACACAGGGGCACAGACATGGTGGAATGGAAAAGGGCCTTCACCAAACAGTTTCCACTGTCTTCTTATGTGGAAGTATTAAAGTGGTTGTAAACCCTCTCTGACAACTTTTACCTACAGGTAAGCCTAGATTAAAGCGAGGGTTCCGCGGCAGATCGTTTTTTTAATTTTTTTTAGCATTCTATGGAGATTAACATATAAAAAGGTACACTCACTTCTTTGGTCTCCTCAAGTATCCGCTGTCCATTTTCGTTCGATAAAACAGAGTTATAAAATCCTTTCCTGTGATTTGCCATTTTGCTTGTGGGCATTGTGAAGCCCACAAGCAAGCATTTCCTGGAAGCGGTGAATGCCATCCCAGCATTCACCGCTCATTCTCGCGCCTGCGCATTGTTTACTGGCGACTAGAGCCGTAAACAAACTGGTTGCCATCACAACGGGCTGCATCAATGATAGTTCACGCCCCGTTGAGATGGTATGCAAAAAAAAGACTGACACGGCTCAGTAGGGGATAGAGCTGCAGTGCCCTTATTTAAAATGGCAGAATTAGATCCGCCCTCGTCACATGACTCGTCTACCCGGTCACGTGACGAGGGCAGATCTAAATCTCGAGACATTTCAATGGAAGGCGTTACTCTGTCTCCTGGGAAGCATGACACTTTGCTCCCAGGAGACATTGCGGAGACCTCCCAGCATACATAGCGCCGCCGGGGAAAGCAAAGGATACGCCTACTCCCACGGGAGGAAAACCCGGAAGTAGGATTAAAGACAGCTGATTACAGCGGCAGAAAAAAAAAGGTTAGTCATATGTGTATGTGCATGTTAATAGTATGTGGATAAAGTAATGTTGAAAATGTGGGTGAACCTCCGCTTTAAGGCTTACCTGTAGGCGTTTGCAATATCTCCTAAACCTACACGGTTTAGGAGATATTTGCCAAAAAGAATGCACCGATGTCTACGGCGCATGCGCGACGTAGTCAACAGCGCAGGCGCACTGAGCGTGCCAGGTCTTGAATGGGATCTGCCGGTCCCGCGTGGGAGTGACGTCATCACCGCTCCGGCCAGTCACAGCGCCGGAGCGGCAATACCCAGAAGGCACTCGGAGTAGACATGGCGACAGCGGAGGAGGGGAACGAGGAGCGCTTCGGGGGCTTCGATCTCAGGTAAGTCATTCATAATGAGCTAGTATGCTATGCATACTAGCTCATTATGCCTTTCTCTTGCAGGGTTTTTTTTTTTAGGAAAATTTCTAGAGGGTTTACTTCCTCTTTAACAGTAGAATTCACTGGAGACGCCTTAACCCAATCATTTGAAGGGGGTTCCGTATACGTTTGGATGGGTGTGATGGTCAGGTGTCCTTTAGAAACTTTTGGCCATATGGTGTAGCATGTTTACAATAAGAGACCAGCAATGGCAGCCAAAATATGTTTCTTGGTAAAGGTTTCCTTTAAAATAATGAAAAACCAATGAGATCGTAGACATGAAATTCTAGACTGTTCATACTTGAGATATGGGTTAGAGGAGCCAACTGCCTAATGCCCATTCTAATGGATCCAAATGCCTAATGCCCAATCTAATGGATCCAAATGCCCAATGCCCATTCTAATGGATCCAAATGCCCAATGCCCATTCTAATGGATCCAAATGCCCAATGCCCATTCTAATGGATCCAAATGCCCATTCTAATGGATCCAAATGCCCATTCTAATGGATCCAATTGCCCAATGCCCATTCTAATGGATCCAATTGCCCAATGCTGATTCTGAGGAACAATCGTAATATAAATATCATTTCACATTTGCACAATGAACTCTATCTTGTGACAACAATTGCTATTGCATTCAGCGGAGAACACTTATAAAACAAAACTGCTCCTTCATGAGAAACATCAGCTAAGGGGTAACCCATTGAGTACAAGGGAGCAATTGCTTATCGGCTGAAACCAAAGAGATCATCTCATAATTGGGGGTGGGAAAGGTATGACAGAAAATGGACTGACTGCTATAGAATCTAATCTCTTTGACCACTATGGCTGAAAACCCCCAATTCTGCTCTGTGTCTGCACACAAGATACTTCTCTGTCCTGAAGACAATCATGGCTGAACGAGTAACATGATAAAAAAAAAAAGAAGATTATACCCATCCTTTTTATAGAACTCCAGCATCATGTTATCGGTCGCCACGCTGAGCGGCCTCCTGGCCTGGTCGTGCTGCTTGCGGTCCGAGTGGTCCATGTCTGGCGAGGGCATGGAGCTGTAGTTGGCATTGTGGTTGGTGTGTATGGGGCTGCCATAGTTACCAGTCACGTTAAATTCGATTTCTGTGGGAGGAAATTGATTGAATTAAAAAAAAAAAGTGTCCCTAGTAAAACATTGTATGCACGTTGTAGAAGCTCATGAACAGTTGGCTTTGGGGCAGCTGTCTGATGCTAAGCTCTCAGACAACATATCAGTATGCACAACCCAGGTATCCACACTCACCGCCCGGGAAGAACCAGTCGGCGTGCTGTATTATTGGCTCGATGATCCCTACAATCTGCAGCGAGACCGTGGTCATCATTTCCGTGATATTGCTACGGGAATTAAGAGAGAGGATAGCAATTGAACAACTTCAGGGCTATTACCATTTAGGAATTCATTATTCATTTGCAGTACAAGACTCATTGGGAAAATTCATAAATACAAAAGTTAAATATGGTTTCTTGTGATTGCAATGAGCATTGCAACTGGACATGGACAACCATCAGCTCCGGACACACAGCTGACTGTAGTGATTTAATATAGTCCAGTAGATAATTGATATTTAGGTAATAGTATGATGATGATTAATTTCAGCAGCAACACCCAAGTTCTCCAGAGAGTGCAATTTATTTGACTTCCAACACAGAACAAAGTCCAAAGTCCACAGATGATACAAATCCACAGAGTAAATATGACAACGAATGGTAGCTTTAGAGTCCCATCTTTTCCTAGATCAATTCTAGACCTGCGCCTTCATCTCCATAGAGAATATAACTAGACAGGACTGAATGCCAGCTTATATTGCCTATCCACTGAATGGCTGAGCAATTTGATTGGCCATCTTTGATCTACTCTCTGTCTTTCAGAATGACAGATAATGACCCCTAGCCGGAGACGGCTGCAGTCATCACATGCCCTAATTTGCATTCTTGCATATTAACATCAACAAGTCCCCTTTGATATATGCAATTGGATTACAGATATCAAAGGGTGGCCTGAGCACAATTTTGATGTGTAAAAATAGACTCGTCCTGGATTCTCGCATATAAACATCAACAAGCCCCCTTTGATATGTGTAGTAAATCTTGTTTGGCCACTAACCCCTTTGATGTGTAATCTTGAATGCCTGTATGTAACACATATATATCGTGCCATACATATAACACAATATATAAAATACATACACATATATATTAATATTACAACACTGACCTCAGGCTATAAAAGAATGGATTTGCACCTTCTTTCCTTAATAGATGAATAAGCCCTTCTTTCGGTAACATTGTGGTAGCGGTTATGGCAAGTAGTTACTTTCCGTTTCAGTTAGGCGATATTGCCCATAAGACCAGTAAGGCCATCCTTTCTGTAGCATGGGTTAAAATAATGGGCAATGCCATCCCTCCAACTGCTCACGTCACTTTGAGTTTGGAGGGCTTCTGTCCCAAGCCCAAGTTCTTGGTCAACTTACCCTTCAGCTTGCGGCCACAGAAGGTTAGGCCCCAGCACGATGGCCATATTGCTGGGGGTCATTTTGTTTGCGTCTTGAAACTCTGTCAACTTAGACAGAAACTTGATGACGTACCTAAAAAAATAAATCATGAATTCAGAAGCAAATCTGCAAGGAGGAAAATGGGAGAAGGGCGAAAGGTAACAATGGGCAACCAGAAACTGGTGGGCAGGGCCGCTGATAAGGGGTAGCACTAGTGATGAGCCGAACACCCCCGGGTTCGGTTCGCACCAGAACCCGCGAACGGACCGAAAGTTCGTACGAACATTAGAACCCTATTAAATACAATGGATGCGAACGTTCGAATTCTAAAGTGCTAATTATAACAACTATTATGCATGTTATTGTCCTAAAAAGGGTTTGGGAACCCGGGTTGTGCACCAGGGGACATGTATCAATGCAAAAAGAAGTTTTAAAAACGGTCGTTTTTCGGGAGCAGTCATTTTAATGATGCATAAAGTGAAAAAAAAAAAAAAGTCAAATATTCCTTTAAATATCGTACCTGGGGGGTGTCTAAAGTATGCCTGTGAAGTGTCACGTGTTTCCCGTGTTTAGAACTGTCCCTGCACAAAATGACACTTCTAAAGGAAAAAAAAGCCATTTAAAACTGCTTGCGGCTTTAATGTAATGTCTGGTCCCGGTAATATGGATGAAATTCTTTAAGAAAAATGGCATAGCTACCCCATGACCCCCCCCCCCCCCCTACCCCAGCCCATTACCAGCCCCTTTGGGTCTTGTATGGATATTAAGGGGAACCCCGCACATAAAATAAAAAAGGCCCTATATACTCTGAACAGCCGTATACAGGCGGTGCATACAAGACAGGGACTGTAGGTTTGTTCTTATGTAGAATCTGTTTGTAATTTTGAACAGGTACATTGTTTAAGTGTAGCTCCAGCCCAAAAATCTATTTTTAAACTTTTTGGAAAACATAGGTAAGGGTTATCACCCCTGTAACATTTGTTTTGCTGTCTGTGCCCCTGTTCAGAACATTTCACCTCACTTTCCGTCCCAATGACAACTGTTTTTGAAATGTGGTGTTTTTCTTGAAACAAGGATTGGTGATAAAGCATCAGTACAGATGAGACCCCTTTCTCCCATATTAATTCTTACAGGAGAGAATTTTCCTTCCTGGTGGTAGATTTCCTCTCACTTCCTGTTGTCTTCTTGCGTTTGCAAGTAGGAGTCGTTTGTAAGTTGGATGTTTGAAAGTAGGGACCTGCCGTATATACTCTGCAGAAATAGGCCCCTTAGTTGTTGGTGTTGGCACAACACTGTAAGCACTCACAGTTACTCTTGGTTGGTGCTGGAACGCCCTGCTGTCAACTATTATATCAGGAATTTTAATTACATATAATTGTTGAACAGTGGTAGTAAAAATTGGGCCTTTGATGGTGGTGCTGGTGCCACAACACTGTAAGCCCTGACAGTTACTCTTGGTGGGTGCAGCAATGGGCCCTGCTGTGAATTATTAGATCAAGAATTGTAATTACATGCCCCTTTTGAACAGGGGCTGAAAAATTGGGCCTTTCGTGGTGGTGGTGGCGTTGCCACAACACTGTAAGCCCTCAGAGTTACTCTTGGTGGGTGCAGCAATGGGCCCTGCTGTGAATTATTAGATCAAGAATTGTAATTGCATGCCCCTGTTGAACAGGGGCTGAAAAATTGGGCCTTTCGTGGTGGTGGTGGTGGTGTTGCCACAACACTGTAAGCCCTCAGAGTTACTCTTGGTGGGTGCAGCAATGGGCCCTGCTGTGAATTATTAGATCAAGAATTGTAATTACATGCCCCTTTTGAACAGGGGCTGAAAAATTGGGCCTTTCGTGGTGGTGGTGGTGGTGGTGTTGCCACAACACTGTAAGCCCTCAGAGTTACTCTTGGTGGGTGCAGCAATGGGCCCTGCTGTGAATTATTAGATCAAGAATTGTAATTGCATGCCCCTGTTGAACAGGGGCTGAAAAATTGGGCCTTAGGCACTGGTGGCACAACACTACAACCCCTCACAGATACTGTACTTGGAGCACAGCAATGAGCCCTATGGCAAATTATTGCTAAAAAAATTGTAATTACACGGCCCTGTAAAACAGGGGCTGAAAAATTGGGCCTTAGCCACTGGTGGCGGCACCCATAAACAAAAATGATCTTCCAAGCTATCATCATCAATCGTATCATTGAGGACTCGGAGGAGGAGGATAGCCAGTCAACATAACAGCACAGGCACTCAGCATCAGCATCAGTCTTGAAGGGATGTGACATGTTAAAATCAATTAGTCTGTTATATCAGCATCAGGTGTGTGGTAGCTGGTGGTGATCCAAGACTGGTTCATCTTGATGAAAATCAGTCGATCAACCGAGTCGGTGGACAGGCGCACCCTGTGATCCGTGACAAATCCTCCAGCAGCACTGAATGTGCGTTCCGAAAGAACGCTGGATGCAGGACAGGCCAGTAGCTCAATTGCATACTGTGCAAGCTCTGGCCAGTGATCCATCCTCAAGACCCAGTAAGCCAGAGGATTTTCGGTGGGGAAGGTGTCCAAGTCTGACCTTGCCCCTAGATATTCCTGCACCATGTTTATCAGACGCTGGCGATGGTTGCTGGAACCGATCATACTTTGGGGCTGCGGACTAAAGAATTGTCTGAACGCATCGGTCAGACGGCCACCTTCCCCACCGCTCCTTCTTTGACTGGCCGAAGCCTCAGCAACTCGTTGTCCAGGACCAGGAGTTTGTAACCTCCCAGTCTCTGGGAACGCGTTGCACAGACCTTTCTGCAAGGCCTCCCGGAGTTGTCTCATCCTCTGCTCCCTCTGTGACGGTAACATAAGGTCCGCAACCTTACCCTTGTACCGTGGATCAAGGAGCGTGGCCAGCCAGTAATGGTCCCTCTCCTTGATCCGAAGAATACGAGGATCCTTCCGCAGACTTTGCAGGATCAGGGAGGCCATGCAGCGTAGGTTTGCTGAGGCATTCGCTCCGGAGTCCTCTGGGTCACTAAGGACGACATGATCCGCAGCCACCTCCTCCCAGCCACGTACAAGTCCACTGGTTTCTTGGGACTGTAAATCATCCCTAAAAGACTGCTGCTGATGATGCTGAGTGCCAGCCTCCACCTCCATGCTGACACAATCCTCCTCCTCCTCCTCTTCCTGTGCGATGGGTGGGACAGAAGGAACACTGTCTGGGTAAAGGGGGCCTTGAGAGGCAAGGAAGTCCTCCTCTTCCTGCCTCTGTTCTGCCTCAAGTGCCCTGTCCATTATTCCACGCAGCGTGTGCTCCAACAGGTGGACAAGAGGTACAGTGTCACTGATGCATGCACTGTCACTGCTCACCATCCTCGTGGCCTCCTCAAATGGTGCCAGGACAGTGCATGCATCCCTGATCATGCCCCACTGGCGTGGAGAAAAAAAACCAAGCTCCCCTGACCCTGTCCTGGTGCCGTAGTCGCACAGGTACTCATTGATGGCCCTCTGCTGCGTGTGCAGCCGCTGCAGCATGGCCAACGTTGAGTTCCACCTGGTGGGCATGTCACATATAAGGCGGTTCTTGGGCAGGTTCAACTCCTTTTGCAGCTCAGCCAGGCGAGCACTGGCATTATAAGATCTGCGGAAATGCACACAGATTTTCCTGGCCTGCCTCAGGACATCCTGTAAGCCCGGGTACCTGCCCAAGAACCGCTGCACCACCAGGTTAAGGACGTGAGCCACACAGGGCACATGGGTCAGTTGTCCCTGTCGGAGGGCGGAGAGGAGGTTGGTGCCATTGTTGCAAACCACCATTCCTGGCTTAAGCTGGCGTGGCGTCAACCACCTCTCGGCCTGGCCCTGCAGAGCAGACAGGACCTCTGCCCCAGTGTGGCTTCTGTCCCCCAAACACACCAGCGCAAGCACGGCATGGCATCTTTTTGCCTGCGTACTTGCGTAGCCCCTTGAACGCCTACGGAGCACCGCTGGTTCCGAGGACAAACCACAGGAAGAGGCCATGGAGGAAGAAGAAGAGGAGGGGGTGGAGGAGAGAGGTGTGTCACAACCAGTAGTAGCATTTTGGAGGCGTGGCGGTGGAACAACCTCCAACACTACTGCACCTTGTCCTGCATCCTTCCCAGCTGCCAAAAGAGTGACCCAATGGGCCGTGAAAGAAAGGTAACGTCCCTGTCCATGCCTGCTGGACCATGAGTCAGCGGTAATATGCACCTTACCGCTGACCGCCCTGTCCAGCGAGGCCAAGACATTGCCTTCCACATGCCGGTAGAGAGCCGGAATAGCCTTCCGTGAGAAAAAGTGGCGTTTGGGAACCTGCCACTGAGGAACCGCACATTGCACAAACTCACGGAAGGGGGCCGAGTCTACCAACTGAAAAGGCAGCAGTTGAAGCGCTAGCAATTTAGCCAAGCTAGCATTCAACCGCTGGGCATGTGGATGGCTGGGAGTGAACTTCTTTCGACGGTCCAGCAGCTGGGGCAGGGAAATTTGCCTGCTAGAATCGGACGTCGGTGTACTGCTAGCAGAGTGGCCGCAAGTACTTGGCTGTGACACACCTAATTCTACACCTTCATTCCTCTCAGAGCAGGTTTCAGAGAGGACTGAAGTTATAGTGGGGTTGGAGATCCCAGCTGATGCGGTGCAAGGAGAGGTCCGCTTTGTTCTTTGGTGTGGGTCTTTGAGGTAGGCTTGCCAACGAGCTGCATGGCAGGTCAACATATGTCTGGTCAGGCATGTGGTACCCAAGCGGCTGATGTTTTGGCCACGCGATATACGCTTGAGACATATGTTGCAAACAGCAGCTGTGCGATCTGATGCACTAGCCTCAAAAAAGGCCCACACCAAAGAACTTTTTGAATGACGGGCAGAGGCAGCGCCCTGCACAGGCGGAGCTCTGCGGTGTGATTCCGTCGGTGTACTGCCCTTACGCTGGCCACCAAAGGGCATCCTGCCTCGTTGGAGATGTGCCTCCTCCTCATCCTCCTCCTCCTCCTCTCTCCTATTAGGCACCCACGTGGAGTCAGTGACCTCATCATCCCCTCCCTCCTCATCACTGGAGCCAATCTGGCAGTATGCTGCAGCTGCTGGAACATGACTGCCAGATTGGTGTCCTTCTTGAGCATCCCCTCTGTCTGCTCTCACGCTACTGCCTTCCTGTAGCTGGGTTTCATCATCAGACCCTTCGAAACGCTGGGCATCCTCCTGGAGCATGTACCCAACACTGTGCTCAAACAGTTCGGGGGACTCCTCAGGAGGAGGACATGGTGGGTCTAGGGAAGGAGTGACTGATGATGAGTCTGACATTGATACCAGGGAAGAGGACGCTTTGGCAGCTGCTTTTCCAGTACCCTGAGCCTGGGTGAGAGAGGATGAGGAGGAGGAGGAGGGCTTGGTCATCCACTCTACCAAATCTTCGGCATGATGTGGCTCAACATGTCCAGCTGCCGAAAAGAAGGACAAGCGTGTCCCATGGCCATGTGCTGATGACAATGCACCGCGTCCACGACCAGCACTGTTGCCCCCAGACACAGAGCCTGCTTGCCCTCTTTTATTGCCTCCTGACTGTCTGCCTCTCCTTGTTTGCCTTCCAGACATTCTAATAGATGGCCTGCAGGGAGATGGGAAAAAAGCAATAAGGGCTACCTTCAGGTGTCCTTCTCTGTCCCTTTACTTAAGGATTTCTAAATATGGTTGAGGATGATTGCTTTTGCACAGAATAGCACAACGACAATTTCCCTGACTGTCCAAAAAAACAAGGATTTCAAAGATGGTTGATGAGGAATGCTTTAGCACACTATAGCACAAGGAGAATTCCCTCACTGTCCTTCCCTGTCCCTAGAAACAAGGATTCGCACAGTAAAACACACTGACACTCTCCCTACCTATCCTTCTCTTTCCCTAAACTAAAGGAATCCAGGTTAAGCAAGAAAAAATAAATGTCACTGTCCCTGCCTATGCTGCTCTATCCCTGCTCCGGAACACACTACACTAGGCCGCCGTGCTGGCGGCCTTTTATAGTGTGGGGCGTGTACTAAACACCCTCAGCAATAATTGGCCACAGGCATCCTGCCTGTGGCCAATCATTGCTCTCCTCGCTGCCGGCGCTGTGATTGGCCAAGCATGCGGGGTCACAGTGCATGCTTGGCCAATCACAGCGCCTGGATGACACTGCGATGGCGTAGTGCATTGTGGGCCGTTCGCGTCACTCGAATTTGGCGCGAACGGCCCAAATCGTTCGATCTTCGTCGAACGATCGAACAGCCGATGTTCGAGTCGAACGTATGTTCGACTCGAACACGAAGCTCATCCCTAGGTAGCACCCGCCCCCTCCTCGTACAGGACCCAGGCCCCATAAGGTTCAAGAGGGGGGGACCAAAGCAGCAGTAGTGGGCGCAATTACTGTAATCAATCCCCCTGTTTTTACAATGCTTCAGTTTGTGAATGAACAGGGAGCCTCTGTACAGAATGCTTCCTATTCATTCACTCTGCAGCTGAGGCTGCAGAGAAGGGATTGAGGAATCTGTGTCCTCAATCTCATTCTCGGTTTCAAAAGTGAGACATTGGGTGCCTGTTTAGACGCCTGATATTTCACTAACCCCCCCCAGGGCTGTTAAAAAAAAAGTAAAATGTCAAAAAAAATTTTTTTTTTTTTTAAAAAGGGCTTATTCTGACAGGTAGGGATGAGCTCAGGCATGTTCGCATTGAACACTTGCAGAGCCTGCCAAGGAAGTCGGCGCCGTCTGAACAGCGCTGCACTGATCACAGGCAGGGAGACATTTCTTGATCTCTGCAGCCGAGCATCGGGAAATGTCTCCCTGCCTGTGATTAGCGCAGCGTGGTTCCGATGGTGCCGACTTCCTTGGCGGGCTCTGCACGTGTTCAATGCGAACACGCCTGAGCTCATCCCTACTGACAGGTATTCTGGCTGCATGGATGAGTGGTTTCTTCACGCGGCTGGAGCCACCTGTCAGGCTTGGTTCACTATTCCTGTCAGCTAGACTGTATGGGACCCCATTATTTTTAACAGCAGCTCTGCTGGTGGGGAACGGATGGTTCACAGACTCTGAGGAGGAAGGGAAGAAGGCAAGATATAAAAAGATAACAGAATGGTTGAATAGGGCTGGAAGCACCACCATCTTCTACAAAAGGAGATATGGATTCATATTACTAATGCCCCGTACACACGACCGGTTTTGCCGGCGTAAAAACTGCGATGAGAGCTTTTCGTCGGGAATCCCGACCGTGTGTATGCTCCATCTGACTTTTTCCCACAGGAAGCAGGATCTCTTTTTTCCCCATCAGGGAAAAAAAATGCGCATGCTCGGAAACAATTTGACGCATGCTCGGAAGCATAGAACTTCCTTTTGTTGGCTCGTCGTAGTCTTTTACGTCACTGCGTTCTTGGCAGTCAAAAGTTCACCGGACTTCTGTCTGAGCGTGTGTATGCAAGGCAAGCTTGAGAGGAATTCCGTCGGGAAAACCATCATTCTTTTCCGACGGGAAAACCGGTCGTGTGTACCAGGCATAAGAAATCATGGGCTACACCAAACCTTTTCTGCCTACTAGTACAAAGGCCACAGCCAGAAATCACAACATGGGAGCACCCATGGCCAACTTACTTGAAGTTGTTATAGTTGGATTTTGGCAGCTTCTCACAAGCGTTCCAGAGGGCCTGAAGCCTTTTGTCCTGATCCTGAATGCTGTAATTGGGAAACAGACACAGATTATACAAGGAAAGTAAAATAACCAACCAAATCTTGGGGTGAATCGTACAGCGCCACATCCCAGAACAATTGCCCAAAAACATATTAAGAAACCAACCCATTCCACCAATAAGTGACTGTAGCACACCCCCGTAGGAGCTGCTGGTTTTATTTTGGGCCTTGCACGTTACCTTAGTATTCATTGTCTTGGGGAAGAAAGTCTGTAGAAACTCCAATGTCCTCACAGGATGTAAAACCTTAAGCTGTTAGGTTTTATTTTCCTTTTGCATAAACAGATGAAGAATAGTAGAAGGGTGAAGGGAAGGGGTAGGTTCAGGCACACGGTGCAGATCACTGGGGAAAACTCCTCAACTATTCAGTCATTTACCACTCTTCCTGAAGTGGGTATTGCTCACCCGGATAGGCCCCTCTCACCTGGCCTGGCAGCCGGTATGATGCACGAACTATATTCAGGACCAGTCTCTGCCACAGACCGGTTGTGGACGAAATTGGATACTCCGGGATCCTCTGCCACAGGATTTAACGCCCGGACTTCCAGCCGAACAGTCCAGAGCCTTTAAGCCGACCCGGCAGACTGTAAGGTGAACTTTAACTGCGGTGCATCCTCCAATAGAATTACCAGGCCCTCCTCAAGACACCAGCCTTCCGCTCGGTCTTTTCCAGGACAGGTCCTCCCCTGGTTTCCTCCATTGAGTGGATTCCTCCCTCAGGACGGACAGCGCAGGACCACCTTCAAGGTGTAGACCCAGTCAGCATAACTGGGCCTACTTGTTGGAGTTGCGGCATCGGACCAGCGTGGTTCCGAGGCCAAAAATCACACAATATACCCCTCACGCCAGGAGGGCTGTGAGGGGACGAAGGACCCCACAAGATGGCGTCTGCCCCTTAAGTACCCTTCCCCAGCATTCTCAGTGGGTAGACCACGCCCACTTAACTGTTCCCGGGGGGAAGGCACCCAATACACTCTGGCCTGTCAGTCTTCCACATTGGCCTGAGGTGGCAACGCCACCTACAGGCGAACAGTGAGAAGTCTGCCCAACACAGCCACAGCCGGAACAGAGGCTAATTTAGCATCAATCATTTACATCTGAGCCTAACTATTGGCTCAGATACCCTCTAAATTGAAACATAGCGCCCAGTTATTGGAAGCAGGGCGCTACATGACTTTGTAGGCTCCTTCTCAATTGTGTGATTAAAGACTTCGTACCAGAGGCAACAAAGTAATTTAAGGGTGGAATGGGTTGGTTCCTTAATATGTTACATATCATATAATATTGAGTGTAAATGTGTGATAAGTCCGGTGAGTAGATATCCTCAGACTGGCGTTAAACCCGTTTAGGTAAAGCTGGACAGCACAGTGACTATGTGGTTGGCACTCTATTTCCAACTGGGATCCTGTGTTCACCGCCTAGTAAAGATGATCCCTATTGAGTTTGGAGATGATCATGTGTTCTCATGGGTTTACAATTTTCCTTCTACAACCCAAAAACATACCACCACTATAGTTGACACACAACATGGTACAGAGTGACTCTAAAGCAAGGAGATTAGATTGTAAAGCTTTTCTGGGGGAGCAGGCTGGCATGAACAACAGTGCTAGAAACAATGAATTCATCTTAAACTTATCCCAGCTCAGTTTTCTACTTCCCCTACCCATATATTCACTCCTTACATAATGTCGACATTTACTACTCTATTAAAATCACAAGTTCGAAAAATTGATTATTGACCCCTTTAAGATGGAGCCCAGAGAGTTAATGTACACTATATTACCAAAAGTATTGGGACGCCTGCCTTTACACACACATGAACTTTAATGGCATCCCAGTCTTAGTCCATAGGGTTCAATATTGAGTTGGCCCCGCCCTTTGCAGCTATAACAGCTTTTCTGGGTAGGCTGTCCACGAAGTTTAGGAGTGTGTCCATGGTAATGTTTGACCATTCTTCCAGAAGCGCATTTGTGAGTTCAGGCACTGATGTTGGACGAGAAGACCTGGCTCACAGTCTCCGCTCTAATTCATCCCAAAGGTGTTCCATCGGGTTGAAGTCAGGACTCTGTGGAGGCCAATCAAGTTCCTCCACCCAAAACTCGCTCATCCATGTCTTTATGGACCTTGATTTGTGCACTGGTGTGCAGTCATGTTGGAACAGGAAGGGGCCATCCCCAAACTGTTCCCACAAAGTTGGGAGCATGAAATTGTCCAAAATGTCTTGGTATGCTGACGCCTTAAGAGTTCCCTTCACTGGAACTAAGGGGCCAAACCCAACCCCTGAAAAACACCCCCACACCATAACCCCCCCCTTGATTGGAACTTGATTGGCCTGTACAGAGTCCTGACCTCAATCTGATAGAATACCTTTGGGATGAATTAGAGTGGAGACTGCGAGCTAGGCCTTCACGTCCAACATCAGTGCCTGACCTCACAAATGTGCTTCTGGAAGAATGGTGAAACATTCCCATAGACACACTCCTAAACCTTGTAGACAGCCTTCCCAGAAGAGTTGAAGCTGTTATAGCTGCAAAGGGCGGGGCCAACTCAATACTGAACCCTCCGGACTAAGACTGGGATGCCATTAAAGTTCATGTGCGTGTAAAGGCAGGCGTCCCAATACTTTTGTAATATAGTGTATATCAATAGCCAAAACTTTATTTGTTAGTTGTCATTGGAGTGGGGAAGCCTTGAAAACCTTGTCCAGTTTATTTGTGGTCTGTCCCCACTGGGTAGATTCGCCCTCTCTATTTGTCCTGGTGACTCTTGCCACCAAGATAGAAATTGACAACGGTGTCAGAGGGGATTTTCCCAGTAGAGATTTTCACTTCCTGTTGAGTCTCCAGGACAGGAAGTGAAGAAAAAAAGTGGACAGTGGTTGACTCATTCTATACTATATCCAAAGTTAAAAAACAAACAAGTTTTGGCACAGATACACTAGACTCCCTACACCGGCACTTTAAGGCCCCACTGTAAACAAATACTTCTCCTGCTACGCTGCAATGCTTGGAGCAGTTGTCTCTATGACCCGATGTCAGAATAAAAGTGTGAACTCACTTGGAAGCTTGGATCCATTCCTCATACAGCTCAAACGTCATGAGGGGCTCTGGAAGCTCTCGGAGGTAAGATTTTAATGCCCCTGCAAGGACAAGTCGGGATGTAAGAAGTCTCATCAGGTATAAAACCTTACCCACTGGTCTATTGATTAAATGTTCTAATACCTCTCCTTGAATGTGAAAACAAATGCTGAAGAATTACATATAAAATAACATCTTTATCTCTGCTGCAATGGCCTTTCAGCTTCTCCCCTGTATGAAGCCCAATTTGTGAACGCTTCCATTGTGGAGCTCAAGCAGAACTCAACTGATACCTCTTCCACGGCTGTAAGCGTGCCTGAGCTTAAAACGGTATTCACCCTCAATATGATGTTGCTTCAGCAGTCTTGAGTTGTGGACTGTTCCTGACGTCATCAAGCCCAAAGCAGGTTCAATAGACCAAAGCAGGTTCTCCTGGACCGTGGGGGGAGTGTCGTGTACCAGTGGAATGAAGGATTGGGTTAATTTAAGCTTTCTCCTCACCCCTTGATAAAAAGGAGCAGTTGACCTGTGACGGGTTACACAGGTCTGATAGGCAGCAGGAGGGGACAGGAGATACCAAAACACTACACACTATGGATGCGGGGTGGTTGCAGTGTTGGAACCTGGGCACCAGAGGACAGGGGAGGTGCACACAGGATGATTAGGGTGTGCCCAGGCACATTCGGCACACCCCGTGCACATGCCAATGGCTAAGAATAACAAATACAACTCTTAAAATCGTTTTCTTTTTGTCAGTTGTGAGTCAGCAGGTGGAACTTAGCTGAAAGGAGCCTTTTGATTACAGAACTCAATAGCTTAAAATGTTAAATCCAGTAATATGGACACTGCACACAGCTTATAAATCTTCTTTTTACATTAAAATACTGCCACTATATATCTTTTTGGCTGATCTGAATACCACGGTCACATGATAAACTGCAGGGTCTGCCCGAGTGCCGAGTGTTCAGGTAGGAGGAGATTTCCACTACAGCCTGTGCCCTTATGCTGTTATGGGAGGCGGATCATCCATGAACCAAGATGTGACATCTCACCCACTGTGTTCCTTTTTTAGTTACTGGGCATGGAGGCGGAGGGAGGGACTGCACTGTCATTTAGGATCTGTATACACGTCCAAATGTGTGATGTCAATATCATGTGACCTGAACAGCTCAACTCAACAAGGAAATGTTCTCTCCAGCAATAGAGACCAAACTGAGAATGTGCAGGAGTGACCCTGCAGGAGGGGAATGATATGTGCATACAGGATCAAAGAGCCTTTTTACACAATGCAGAGGATTAACCCCTTAAGTTTCACAGAGAGTATAACAAGCATGCTATTCTGCATATACAGACAGATTTTACTGTTGTGGGTTTAGCAACACTTTAAGCTGAGGCACACGAATGATTAGTCTCTTATGCCCTGAGGTCTCAATCAGACAAGAAATGCCTCAAAGCAGGCAGCTTCTACTGAGTTGTCTCGTTAGATAATCCACAGTGCTCCGGGAATCCTTTGCTATGCATTAAATACTTCCTTGTAAAACAAAAAAATTTCAATAGAAGGGGGGAAACTAACCTGCAATAGCATGCGGATCTGCTGAGTATTCCGCCACGTCCACAACGCAACAGTCTAAGGCAGCTTTTAACTTCTTCAGTTTGGAGGCAGAAGGAGCCACTCGGAACAAACCCTGGAAGAAAGGACAGAGAGACAATGGATCCATGAAACTTGGAAAATGGCGGGTCATAAATGAAAGTATTTTACCACAATTACTGCTGGGGAAAAAAAAATAACTTCTGGACTTGTGTAACCACTTTTTTAACATCCTGGCATGGGGCATTGATAGGTCGGCACTGAATAAGGAAGAAGCTGGCCACTGATGACGTACGGAACATCGGTAGGCCACCAAAGAATAAGGTCGGCCACCAATGGGACATCGATAGGCCGGCACAGCATACGGAAGGAACAGCCTAACCACGTATTTTCTCAACATGCCGGCATTTGAAATTGGTAGGCAAGCACAGAATAGACAAGAAGCCAGCCACTCATGACATATATTTTGAACATATAATTTGAACATGCCAGCACAGGACATCCATAGCTCGGCACGGAGTAAGGAAGAAAAAGCTCACCACTGATGACATTTTTTGAACATGCCATTGTGGGATGTTGGTAGGTTGGCACAGTATAGGGAAGAAACAGCCTGACCACTGTTGAGGTATTTTCTCAACATGCTGGAGCTGGACATCAGTAGGCCTGCACACAACAAACAAGGAGAATTTGTTTGTCGATTGCGTCATTTTTGAACAAATCCCGACACAGGACATCCATAGGCCGGCACAGAATAAGTAAGAAGCCCATCCTTGTTGACATATCGCTTGAACATGCTGGCATGGGGGGGGGGGGGGGGGGGAGAGGAAGAAGAAGGAAGAAGGAGGGAGGAAGGGGGAAAGATAGAAGAGAGAGGAGGAGGAGGAGGAGGAGGAGGAGGAGACCCTTCATTTCTTTGTAAGTGGGCAAACTTATCAAATCTGCAGGGGATCAAATCATTATTCTCCGCACTGTACCGTCATGGTACATCGATAGGCAGGCACAAAATAGGAAAGAAGAAAAAGCTGGCCACTCATGACATATTTTTTCAACATGCCGGCGTTGTTTATTCTGTGCTGGCTACAGAATAAAGAAGAAGAAGAATCTGACCACTGATGCATGTTCAAAAAATACGTCATCAGTAGTCAGCTTCTTCTTCCTTATTCTGTGTCGCCCTGCATTGGCATGTTCAAAAAATACGTAAAATCAGTGGACAACTTCTTTCTTATTCTGTGCCGGCCGACAGATGTCCTGTGCCGGCATGTTAAAAAAAATATATATATATATATATAGTGGCTGGTGCTCAAAATTTTTTGAGGGGGCGCGAACAAACTGAAAAAATAAATAAAAACATTAGATGCAGCCACTGTGCCCCATCAAATGCAGCCACTGCGCCCCATCAAATGCAGCCACATCAAATGCAGCCACTGCGCCCCATCAAATGCAGCCACTGTGCCCCATCAGTTGCAGCCAGTGTGACTCCCCGCCCGCTTGCTCGCTGTCTGACCGGCACTTACCCCATCTTGGTGGCGGGTCAGGTAGCAGGTGATGGCGGCGAGCTGTGTGATGGGCAGCGGGTCAGGCAGCGGCGAGCTGTGTCCTCCATGCCTCTCTTCTTTCTTCCTGCTAGGCGTCCGATAGGAGCGCTTGCCTTTTCAGCCAATCAGGTGACGGGTATTAGACCTGCGCTTCCTGATTGGCAGAGAGGTGGTTCAGTGTTAGAAAAGCGAATCTTCATTTGCTTTTCTAACGCACAACTGGGTGGGCTCCAAAGCGCAATGCTCTGCACTCCGAGCCCACCCCATTTTGAAGCCTATTAGAGAGTATGGCTCTAATCAGGTGCTTCATAAATACACCCCCCCGCCGCTGTAATTCATGCGCCCGGCGTCCGAAAAGGGTCCGGACGCCGGAATAGGGGGTGGCCTGCGGCAGCCATAGATAGATTCATGCTATGCTAGAGGGGGCGGTGCCCGTGCGCCCTTAATGGATGGGCCGCCAATGATCTGTAGGCTGAATAAGAAAGAAGTCCACCGATAACAAATTTTTTAAACACGCCAAATGCAGGACGAGACCGAATACGAAAGAAGAAGCTGACCACAGGCGACGTTTTTTTTGAACATTGCGGCGCTGGACATCGGTAGGCCAGCTCAGAATATAAAAGAAGAAGGCGCCAATTAATGAGGTATTTTGTGAAGATGTCAGCATGCACAGACAGAAGAGATATGGCGATAATGTGGCACGCTAGGAAAGAAGGCGTGTTTCCATATGTACAAGGATTTGTATCGACAATTTTATTTTTATTTTTTAAAGGAGGGGGGGGGGGGGGGAGTGTCTGCTTTAAATTTAGTTTTTTTTTTTTTTTTTAACACATAACTGTGATCATTGAAGGAGTTTTTGTTTAAAAGTACACAGAGTTAAGCTTTAAATCTTTTGATCACAGGCAATCCAAATCTCACAAACAGGCCCATGGAGGTTAATGTGACTGGTGATCCCGATAAGTGGCGGACTAAGCCGAGCGCAGCGGATAACTCGGGAGATGAAACACCGCAAGGAATGTCACAGGCTACCACACGGGAAGTGGAAATCAATCCCAGATGGGGAATTTCAAAAGGATGAACTCCGCTGTTCCTGCCTCTTCCCTTCCTCTGACCTCACTGGAGGACGGGGAGGACTACATGGGAGCGGATCAGTGCCGGATACCATGGATCGGGGGGGTCTGTCTGGGATGCTGTCATCTAATATCGATTGTGTGTCATTGAGAGAATATTGGATTGAATGATCCCCAAACATTTAGACGTACAAATCAGTAGTAGAGCATTAAGCCGTGTTTGCCAATAATTCATCCAGAAAGTTTGGAGTTTAACCCTTTCCTGCCTAAGCCTTTTTCTGACATTTGTTGGTTACAAGTTAAAATCCATATTACTTAGAACCCCCAAACATTATTGGGGGGGGAGAGAGAGGCAGGCAGAGAGAGAGAGAGGCAGAGAGAGAGAGAGAGAGAGAGGCAGAGAGAGAGAGAGAGATGCAGAGAGAGAGAGAGGCAGAGAGAGAGAGGCAGAGAGAGAGAGGCAGAGAGAGAGAGAGAGGCAGAGAGAGAGAGAGAGGCAGAGAGAGAGAGAGAGGCAGAGAGAGAGAGAGAGAGAGAGAGAGAGGCAGAGAGAGGCAGAGAGAGAGAGGCAGAGAGAGAGAGAGAGGCAGAGAGAGGCAGAGAGAGGCAGAGAGAGAGAGGCAGAGAGAGAGAGAGAGAGAGGGAGAGAGAGAGAGAGGGAGAGAGAGAGGCAGAGAGAGAGAGAGGCAGAGAGAGAGAGCGAGAGAGGGAAAGAGGGTCAGAGAGAGAGGGATGGGCAGAGAGAGAGAGAGGGATGGGCAGAGAGAGAGAGAGGGGCAGAGAGGCAGAGAGAGAGAGAGGGGGCAGAGAGAGGCAGAGAGAGAGGCAGAGAGAGAGAGAGAGAGGGGGGGCAGAGAGAGGCAGAGAGAGAGGGGGGCAGAGAGAGGCAGAGAGAGAGAGAGGGGGGCAGAGAGGCAGAGAGAGAGAGAGGGGCAGAGAGAGAGAGAGAGGGGCAGAGAGAGAGAGAGAGGGGGGGGGCAGAGAGAGAGGAGAGGGGCAGAGAGAGAGAGGGGCAGAGAGAGAGGGGCAGAGAGAGAGAGGGGCAGAGAGAGAGGGGGCAGAGAGAGAGAGAGGGGGGCAGAGAGAGAGGGGCAGA